>SZWC01000012.1:240178-262332 GCA_023375785.1 Penium margaritaceum | reverse complement strand
GCCTGTGCTTAGGGTACCTGCGCCTGTCCCTAGGGTACCTGCGCCTGTGCCTAGGGTACGTGCGCGTGTGCCTAGGGTACCTGCGCCTGTGCCTAGGGTACTTGCACCTGTGCCTAGGGTATCTGCGCCTGTGCCTAAGGTACCTATGCCTGTGCCTATGGTACCTACGCCTGTGCCTAGGGTACCTGCGCCTCTGCTTAGGGTACCTGCGCTTGCGCCTAGGGTCCCTGCACCTGTGCTTAGGGTCTTTGCGCCTTTGCCTAGGGTACCTGTGCCTGTGCCTAGGATACCTGCGCCTCTGCCTAGGGTACCTGCGCCTGTCCCTAGGGTACCTGCGCCTGTGCCTGTAGTACCTGCGCCTGTGCCTGTAGTACCTGCACCTGTGCTTAGGGTACCTGCGCCTGTGCCTAGGGTATCTGCGCCTGTGCCTAGGGTACTTGCGCCTGTGCCCAGGTTACCTGCGCATGTGCCTAGGGTACCTGCGCTTGTACCTAGGATACCTGTGCCTGTGCCTAGGGTACCTGCGCCTGTGCCTAGGGTACCTGCGCCTGTGCCTAGGATACTTGCCCCTGTGCCTAGGGTACCTGCGGCTGTGCCTAGGGTACCTGCGCCTATCCTTAGGGTACCTGCGCCCGTGCCTAGGGTACATGCGCCTGTGCCTAGGATACCTGCGCTTCTGCTTAGGATACCTGCGCCTGTGCCTAGGGTACATGCGCCTGTGCTTAGGGAGTTGATTTGGGACAAGGAGTTTATGTGTGACAGGGAGTTGATTTGCGACGGGGATTTGATTTGCAACTAGGAGTTGTTTCACGACAGGCAATTGATTTGTGACAGGCAGTTGAGTTGGGACAAGCGGTAGATTTCCGACTGATAGTTCATTTGCGACAGGCAGATCATTTGCGATAGGGAGTTGACATGCAATAGGGAGTTGATATGCGACATGGAATTGATTTGCGATATATAGTTGATTTGCGGCACCCAGTTGATTTGCGGCATGAAGCTGATTTGCGACAGGGAGTTGATTTGCGACAGGCAGTTGATTTGTGACATGGACTTGATTTACGACAAGGAGTTGGTTTGCAATAAGCCGTTGATTCGCGACATGGAGTTGATTTGCGACAGGCAGTTGAGCGTCACACTTTGGCATTCCTTGGCACTAGAGCGTCACACTTTGGCACTAAAGTTCCACACTTTGGCACTAGAGCATAACACTTTGACACTAGAGCGTCACACTTTGGCACTAGAGCGTCACATATTGGCACTCGAGCTTCACACTTTGGCACTATAGCGTCACTCCTTGGAAGTAGAGTGTCACACTTTGGCACTAGAGTGTCACACTTTGGCACTAGAGCGTCACACTTTGGCACTAGAGTTTCAAACTTTTGCACTAAAGCGTCACTGTGCCACTACAGCGTCACACTTTGGCAATAGAGTGTCGCACTTTGGAACTAGAGCGTCACACTTTGGAACTAGAGCGTCACACGTTGGTACTAGAGTGTCACACTTTGGCACTAGAGCATCACAAGTTGGCACTAGAGATTCACACTTTGGCACTAGAGCGGCATACTTTGGCACTAGAGTGTCGCACTTTGGCACTAGAGCAACACACTTTAGCACAAGAGCTTCAAACTCTTGCAATAGAGCGTCAGACTTTGGTACTACAGTGTCACACTTTGGCACTAGAGCGTCACACTTTGGCACTAGAGCATCACACTATGACACAAGAGCTTCACACATTCGCACTAGAGCTTTACACTCTGGCACTAGAGCGTCACACTTTGGCACTAGAGCATCACACTTTGGCACTAGAGCGTCACACTTGGGCACTAGAGCGTCACCCGTTAGCACAAGAACGTCACACTTTGGGACTAGAGCGTCACACTTTGGTACTAGAGCATCACACTTTGGCACTCGAGCGTCACACATTGGCACTAGAGCGTCACATTTTGGCACTAGAGCGTCACACATTGGCACTGGCGCTTCACACTTTGGCAATAGAGTGTCACAATGTGGCACTAGACATTCACACTTTGGTACTAGAGTGTCACACTTTTGCACTTGAGCGTCACACTTTGGCACTAGAGCCTCAGACTTTGGCACTAGAGGTTCGACCTTTGGCACTAGCGCGTCACACTTTGGCACTAGAGGGTCACACTCTTGCAATAGAGTGTCACACTTTGGAACAAGAGCGTCACACTTTGGCACTAGAGCGTCACACACTGGTACTATAGCGTCACACTTTGGCACTAGAGCGTCACACTTTGGCACTAGAGATTCACACTTTGGCACTAGAGCTCCACACCTTGGCACTATAGCTTCACACTTTGGCACTAGAGCGTCACACTTTGGCACTAGAGCATCACATTTTGGAACTAGAGCTCCAAACGTTGGCACTAGAGCGTCACAATTTGGCACTAGAGCTTCACACTTTGGCGTTCAAGCAACACACTTTTGCATTAGATCATCAATCTTTGGCAGTAGAGCATCACACTTTGGCACTAGAGCTTCACACCTTTGCGCTAGAGCGTCACACTTTGGCACTATAGTTCCACACTTTGGCACTAGAGCGTCACACTTTGACACTAGAGCGTCACACGTTGGCACTAGAGCGTCACAATTTGGCACTAGAGCTTCACACATTGGCACTAGAGCGTCACTCCTTGGAAGTAGAGCGTCACACTTTGGCACTAGAGTGTCACACATTGGCACTAGAGCGTCACACTTTGGCACTAGAGTTTCAAACATTGGCACTAGAGCATCAGTGTGCCACCAGAGCATGACACTTTGGCAATAGAGTGTCGCACTTTGGAACTAGAGCGTCACGCTTTGGCACTAGAGATTCACACTTTGGCACTAGAGCGTCACACTTTTGCACTAGAGAGTCACACTTTGGCACTAGAGCTTCAAAATCTGGCACTAGAGCGTCAGACTTTGGCACTACAGCGTCACACTTTGGCACTAGAGCGTCACACTTTGGCACTAGAGCTCCAAACATTGGCATTAGAGCATCACAAATTGGCACTAGAGTGTCACACATTGCCACTAGAGCGTCACACTTTGGCACTAGAGCCTCACACTTTGGCACTAGAGCGGAACACTTTGGCACTCGAGCGTCACACGTTGGCACTAGAGTGTTACACTTTGGCACTAGAGCGTCACACTTTAGCACTAGAGCGTCACACTTTGGCACTAGAGCGTCTCACTTTGGCTCTAGCGCTTCACACTTTGGCACTAGAGCGTCACACTGTGGCACCAGACCTTCACACTTTGGCACTAGAGCGTCACACTTTGGTACTAGAGCGTCACACTTTGGCACTAGAGCGTCACATTTTGGCACTAGAGCGCCACACATTGGCATTAGAGCGTCACACTTTGGCACTAGAGCGTCACATTTTGGCACTAGAGCGCCACACATTGGCATTAGAGCGTCACACTTTGGCACTAGAGCGTCACATTTTGGCACTAGAGCGCCACACATTGGCATTAGAGCGTCACACTTTGGCACTAGAGCGTCTCACTTTGGCTCTAGCGCTCCACACTTTGGCACTAGAGCGTCACACTTTAGCACTAGAGCGTCACACTTTGGCACTAGAGCGTCTCACTTTGGCTCTAGCGCTTCACACTTTGGCACTAGAGCGTCACACTGTGGCACCAGACCTTCACACTGTGGCACTAGAGCGTCACATGTGGGCACTAGAGCTTCACACATTGGCATTAGAGCGTCACACTTTGGCAATAGAGTGTCGCACTTTGGAAGTAAGGCGTCATATTTTGGCACTAAAGCGTCACACTTTGGTACTAGAGCGTCACACTTTGGTACTAGAGCATCACACTTTGGCACTAGAGATTCATGCGTTGGCACTAGAGTGTCACACGTTGGCACTAGAGTGTCACACTTTGGCACTAGAGCATCACACTTTGGCACTATAGCTTCAAACTTTGGCACTAGAGCATCAGACTTTGGCACTACATCGTCACTAGTTGGCACTAGAGCGTCACACTTTGGCACTAGAGCATCACACTGTGGCACTAGAGCTCCACACCTTGGCACTAGAGCGACACACATTGGCACTACAGCGTCACACTTTGGCACTAAAGCGTCACACTTTGGCACTAGAGCTCCAAACGTTCGCATTAGAGCGTCACACTTTGGCACTATAGTGTCACACTTTGGCACTAGAGTGTCACACTTTGCCACTAAAGTGTCACACTTTGGCACTAGAGCGCCACACTTTGGCACTGGCGCTTCACACTTTGACACTAGAGCGTCACACCGTGGCACTAGACCTTCACACTTTGGTAATAGAGCATCACACTTCCGCACTTGAGTGTCACACTTTGGCACTAGAGCCTCAGACTTTGGCACTAGAGTTTCAAACTTTGGCACTCGAGCGTCACACTTTGGCACTAGAGCGTCACACTCTTGCAATAGAGTGTCGCATTTGGAACTACAGCATCACACTTTGGCACTAGAGCGTCACACTTTGGTACTAGAGCGTCACACTTTGGCACTAGAGCGTCACACTTTGGCACTAGAGATTCACACTTTGGCACAAGAGCGTCATACTTTGGCACTAGAGTGTCACACTTTGGCACTAGAGCATCAGACTTTGGCACTAGAGCGTCACACTTTGCCACTACAACGTCACACTTTGGCACTTGAGCGTCACACTTTGGCACTAGAGATTCACACTTTGGCACAAGAGCGTCATACTTTGGCACTAGAGTGTTCCAAACTTTGGCAGTAGAGCGTCACACTTTGGCACAAGAGCGTCACACTTTGGCACTAGAGCGTCACACTTTGGCACTAGAGCGTCACACTTTGGCACTAGAGAATCAGACTTTGGCACTAGAGCTCCACACTTTGTCACTATAGCGTCACACTTTGCCACTACAACGTCACACTTTGGCACTAGAGCATCACACTTTGGAATTAGAGCTCCAAACGTTTGCACTAGAGCGTCACACTGTGGCACTAGAGCTTCACACTTTGGCACTCGAGCGTCACACTTTTGCATTAGAACATCTATCTTTGGCACTAGAGCATCACACTTTGGCACTGGCACTTCACACCTTGGCACAATAGCGTCACACTTTGACACTAGAGCGTCACACTTTGGCACTAGAGCGTCACACATTGGCACTAGAGTTTCAAACTTTGGCACTAGAGCGTCGGTGTACCACTAGAGCATCACAGTATGACAATAGAGTGTTGCACTTTGGAACTAGAGCGTCACACTTTGGCACTAGAGCATCACACTTTGGTACTAGAGCGTCACACTTTGGCACTAGAGCATCACATTTTGGCACTAGAGATTCACACTTTGGCACTAGAGCGTCACACTTTGGCACTAGAGTGTCACACTTTGGCACTAGAGCGTCACACTTTGGCACTAGAGTTTCAAACTTTGGCACTAGAGCGTCGGTGTGCCACTAGAGCGTCACAGTATGACAATAGAGTGTTGCACTTTGGAACTAGAGCGTCACACTTTGGCACTAGAGCATCACACTTTGGTACTAGAGCGTCACACTTTGGCACTAGAGTATCACAGTTTGGCACTAGAGATTCACACTTTGGCACTAGAGCGTCACACTTTGGCACTAGAGTGTCACACTCTAGCACTACAACGTCACACACTTTGGCACTAGAGCTTCAAACTCTGGCACTAGAGCATCAGACTTTGGCACTACAGCATCAAACTTTGGCACTAGAGCGTCACACTTTGGCACTATAGCTCCAAACATTAGCATTAGAGCATCACAATTTGGCACTAGAGTGTCACACTTTGGCACTAGAGCGTCACACTTTGGCACTAGAGCCTCACACTTTGGCACTAGAGCGTCACATTTTGGCACTCAAGCGTCACACGTTGGCACTAGAGTGTCACACTTTGGCACTAGAGCGTCACACTTGGGCACTAGAGCTTCACATTTTGGAACTAGAGCGTCACACTTTGGCACATGAGAGTCACACTTTGGCAATAGAGCGTCACACTTTCGTACTAAAGCTTCACACATGGGCACTATAGTTTCAAACTTTGACACTAGAGCGTCACACTTTGGCACTAGAGAATCATTCTTTGGCACTAGAGCGTCACACTTTGGCAGTAGCGCGTCATACTTTGGCACTAAAGCATCACACATTGGCAGTAGAGGTCCACACTTTTGGCACTAAAGCGTCACACATTGGCACTACAGCGTCACACTTTGGCACTAGAGCGTCACACTCTGGAACGAGAGCTCCAAACGTTGGCATTAGAGCGTCACACTTTGACACTAGAGCTTCACACTTTGGCACTCGAGCGTCACACGTTGGCACTAGAGCATCACACTTTGGCATTAGAGCATCACACGTTGGCACCAGATCTTCACACCTTGGCACTAGAGCGTCATGCTTTGGCACTAGAGTCCCACACATTGGCATTAGAGAGTCACACTTTGGCACTAGAGCGTCATACTTTTGCACTAGAGCTTCACACTTTGGCACTAGAGCGTCACTCCTTGGAACTAGAGCGTCACACTTTGGCACTGGAGTGTCACACTTTGGCACTAGAGTGTCACTCTTTGGAACTAGAGTTTCGAACTTGGGCACTAGAGCATCACATTTTGGCACTAGAGCATCTCACTTTGGCAATACAGTGTCGCATTTTGGAACTAGAGCGTCACACTTTGGCATTACAGCGTCACACGCTCGTACTAGAGCGTCACAATTTGGCACTAGAGCATCACACCTTGGCACTAGAGAAACACACTTTGGCACTAGAGCATCACACTTAAGGACTAGAGTGTCACACGTTGGCACTAGAACGTCACACTTTGGCACTAGAGCTTCAAACTATGGCAATAGAGCGTCAGACTTTGGCACTACGGCGTCACACTTTGGCACTAGAGCGTCACACTTTGGCACACGACTATCACACATTGGCACTATAGCTCTACACTTTGGCACTAGGGCGTCACACTTTGGCACTACAGCGTCATACTTTGGCACTAGAGCATCATACTTTGGCACTAGAGCTTCAAATGTTGGCATTAGAGAGTCACATTTTGGCACTATAGGGTCACACTTTGGCACTAGAGCGTCACACGTTTGGCACCAGAGCATCACACTTTGGCACTAGACCTTCATCCGTTGGCACTATACTGTCACACTTTAACACTAGATCGTTACACTTTGGCACTAGAGCGTCACACTTTGGCACTAGAGCTTCATACGTTGGTACAAGAGCGTCACACTTTGGTACTAGAGCGTCCCAATTAGGAACTAGAGTGTCACACGTTGGCACTAGAGCGTCACACTTTGGCATTTGAGCATCACAATTTGGCACTAGAGAGTCACACTTTGGCATTTGAGCGTCACAATTTGGCACTAGAGCGTCACACCTTGCCACTAGCGCTTCACTCTTGGGTAGTAGAGCTTCACACTTTGGCACTAGAGCGTCACACTTTGGCCTTTGAGCGTCACAAATTGGCACTATAGCGTCACACCTTGGCACAAGCGCTTCACTCTTGGGTACTAGAGCTTCACACTTTGGCACTAGAGCGTCACACTTTGGCACAGGATAGTCACACTTTGGTAATAGAGCGTCACACTTTCGTACTAGAGCGTCACACTTGGACACTAGATTTCGAACTTTGGCACTAAAGCGTCATACTTTGGCACTCGAGTGTCACACTTTGGCACTAGAGCATCACACGTTGGCCTTAGAGCGTCACACTTTGGCACTAGAGCAGCACACTTTGGCACTAGAGCTACACACATTGGCACTATAGCGTCACACTTTGGCACTACAGCGTCACACTTTGGCACTAGAGCGTCACACTTTGGAAATAGAACTTCGAACGTTGGCACTAGAGCGTCACACTCTGGCACTAGAGCTTCACACGTTGGCACTCGAGTGTCACATGTTTACATTAGACCATCACACTTTGGCACTAGAGCATCACACTTTGGCACTGGAGCTTCACACATTGGCACTAGATCGTCACACTTTGGCACTAGAGTTCCACACTTTGGCACTAGAGCGTCACACTTTGACACTAGAGCGTCACACTTTGGCACTAGAGCGTCACAAATTAGCACTAGAGCTTCACACTTTGGCACTAGAGCGTCACTCCTTGGAAGTAGAGCGTCACACTTTGGCACTAGAGCGTCACACATTGGCACTAGAGCGTCACACTTTGGCACTAGAGTTCCACACTTTGGCACTAGAGCGTCACACTTTGACACTAGAGCGTCACACTTTGGCACTAGAGCGTCACAAATTAGCACTAGAGCTTCACACTTTGGCACTAGAGCGTCACTCCTTGGAAGTAGAGCGTCACACTTTGGCACTAGAGTGTCACACTTGGGCACTACAGCGTCACCCTTTGGCACAAGAGCGTCACACTTTGGGACTAGAGCGTCACACTTTGGAACTAGAGCATCACACTTTGGCACTAGAGCGTCATACTTTTGTACTAGAGCGTCACACTTTGATACTAGAGGGTCACACTTTGGCAGTGGCGCTTCACTCTTGGGTACTAGAGCTTCACACTTTGGCTCGGGAGAGTCACACTTTGGCAATAGAGTGTCACACTTTCGTACTAGAGCGTCACGCTTGGACACTAGATTTCGAACTTTGGCACTAGAGCATCACACTTTGGCACTCGAGCGTCACACTTTGGGACTAGAGCGGAACTAGGGCACAAGTAGGGCGCTAATAGGGTGTAAGTAGGGTGCATTAAGGGCGCAAGAAGGGCATAACTAGGGCGCAACTAGGGCGCAACTAAGACGTAACTAGGATGCAAGAAGGGCGCAGCTAGGGCGCAAGTAGGGCGCAAGTAGGGCGCAACTAGGGTACAACTAAGGCGCAACAAGGGCACAACTAGGGCGCGACTAGGCGCAACTAGCGCGTAATTAGGGCACAACTAGGGCGCAACTAGGACGCAGCTACGGTGCACCTAGGGTGCAACTATGGCGCAACTAGGGCGCAACTATGGTGCAACTAGAGCGCAACTAGGGTGCAACTAGGGCGCAACTAGGGCGCAACTAGAGCGCAACTAGGGCGCAACTAGGGCGCAACTAGGGCGCAACTAGGGCGCAACTAGGGTGCAACTAGGGCGCAACGAGGACGCAACGAGGGCGCAACTAGGGCGCAACTAGGGCGCAACTAGGGTGTAACTAGTCTGCACGTTGGGCGCAACTAGGGCGCAAGTACGGCGCAACTAGGGCGTAAGTAAGATGCAACTAATGGTGCAACTATGGGACAACTAGGGCGTAGCTAGTGCCCAACTGAGGCGCAACTATGGTGCAAGTAGGCGCCAGTAGGACGCAAGTAGGGCGCAACTAGGGTCTAACTAGGGCGCAACTAGGACGCAACTAGGGCGCAACTAGTGCGTAACTAGGCTGCAACTAGGGTGCAAGTAGGGCGCAACTAGGGTGCAACTAGGGCGCCTGGGCGCAACTATGACGCAACTAGGGGGCAACTAGGGCGCAACTAGGGTGCAACTAGGATGCAACTAGGGCACAAATAGGGCGCAACTAGGGTGCAACTAGGGCGCAACTAGGGTGGTGCAACTAGTGCGCAACTAGGGCGCAACTAGGGCGCGACTAGGGCACGACTAGGGCGCGACTTGGGCGCAACTAGGGCGCAACTAGGGCACAACTATGGCACAACTAGGGCGCAACTAGGGCGCAATTAGGGCGCAAGTGGGGGCATCTAGGGCGCAACTAGTGCGCAACTAGGTTGCAACTAGGGCCAACTAGGGCGCAACTAGGGCGCAACTAGGGCCCAGCTAGGGTGCAACTAGTGCGCAACTAGGGTGCAACTAGGGCGCGACTAGGGCGCCACTAGGACGAGACTTGGGCGCAACTAGGATGCAACTAGGGCGCAACTAGGACGCAACTAGGGCACAATCAGGGCGCAACTGGGGGTAACTACTGCGCAACTAGGATGTAACTAGGGCGCAACTAAGACGCAACTTAGGCACAACTAGGGCGCAACTAGGGGACAATTAGGGCGCAAGTAGGGCACAACTAGGGCGCAACTAGGACGCAACTAGGGCGCAGCTAAGGCACAACTATGGCGCAAATAGGGCACAAGGAGGACGCATCTAGGGCGCAAGTAGTGTACAACTAGGCCGTAGCTAGTGCCCAACTGAGGCGCAACTAGGGCACAACTAGGGCGCAACTAAGACGCAACTAGGGTGCAAGTAGGGCGCAGCTAGGGCGCAAGTAGGGCGCAAGTAGGGTACAACTAGGGTACAACTAAGGCGCAACAAGGGCGCAACTAGGGCGCAACTAGGGCGCAACTAGGGTGCAACTAGGGCGCAAATGGGGCGCAACTAGGGCGCAAATTGGGCGCAACTAGGGCGCAACTAGGGCGCAACTAGGGCGCAACTAAAGCGCAACTAGGGTGTAACTAGGGCGTAACTAGGACGCAACTAGGGCGCAACTACAGTGCAACCAGGGCGCAACTAGGGCGCAACAAGGGCGCAACGAGGACGCAACTAGGACGCAACGAGGGCGCAACTAGGTCACAACAAGGGCGCAACTAGGGCGCAACTAGGGCGCAACTAAGGCGCAACTAGGGCGCAACTAGGGCGCAACTAAGGCGCAACTAGGGCGCAACTAGGGCGCAACTAAGGCGCAACTAGGGCGCAACTAGGGCGCAACTAAAGCGCAACTAGGGTGTAACTAGGGCGTAACTAGGACGCAACTAGGGCGCAACTACAGTGCAACCAGGGCGCAACTAGGGCGCAACAAGGGCGCAACGAGGACGCAACTAGGACGCAACGAGGGCGCAACGAGGACACAACAAGGACGCAACTAGGGCGCAACTAGGGCGCAACTAGAGTGCAACTATGGCGCAACTAGGGTGCAACTAGGGCGCAACTAGGGCACAACTTGGACACAACTAGGATGCAGCTAGGTCGCAACTAGGGCGCAACTAGGGCGCAACTACGGCGTAAGTAGGATGAAACGAGGGCGCAATTGGGGCGCAACCAGGACGCAACTAGGGCACAACTAGGGCACAACTAGGGCACAACTAGGGCGCAACTATGGTGCAACTAGCGTGCAAGTTGGGCGCAACTAAGGTGCAACTAAGGCGCAACTAGCGCGTAAGTACGGCACAAGTAGGACGCAACTAGGGCGCAACTAGGGCACAACTAGGGCCTAGCTAGTGCCCAACCAAGGCACAACTAGGGCGCAAGAAGGGTACCAGAAGGGCGCAAGTAGGGTGCAACAAGGGCGAATATGGTGCAAGTAGAGCGCAACCAGGGCGCAAATAGGGCGCAACTAGGGCGTGACTAGGGCGCGACTAGGACGCGACTAGGGCGCATCTAGGGCACGACTAGTTCCCAACTTGGGCGCAACAAGGGTGCAACAAGGGCGCAACCAAGGCGCAAGTAGGGCGCAACTATGGCGCAACTAGGACGCAACTAGGGCGTAAAAAGGGTGCAACTAGGGCGCAAGTACGGCGCAAGTAGGGCTTAAGTAAGGTGCAACTACGGCACAAGTGGGGTACAAATAGGGCATAACAAGGGTGCAAATAGGGTGCAACTTGAGGGCAACGAGGGCGCAACGAGGGCGCAACGAGGGCGCAACGAGGGCGCAACAAGGGCACAACAAGGGCGCAACTAGGGCGCAACTAGGGTGCAACTAGGGCGCAAATAGGGCGCAACTAGGGCGCAACTAGGGTGCAACTAGGGCGCAACTAGGACGCAGCTTGGGCGCAAATAGGACGCATCTAAGGCACAACTAAGGCGCAACTAAGGTGCAACTAAGGCGCAACTAGGGCGCAAGTAGGGCACAAGTAGGATGCAGCTTTGGCGCAACTAGGGTACAACTAGGGCGTAGCTAGTGTCCAACTGAGGCGCAATTAGGGCGAGAGTAGGGCGCAAGTAGGGCGCAAGTAGGGCACAACTAGGGCGCAACTAGGGTGCAACTAGGGCACAACTAGGGCGCAACTAGGGCACAAGTAGGGCGCAACTAGGGCGCAACTAGGGCACATCTAGGACGTAACCAGGGTGCAACTAGGGCGCAACTAGGGCGCAACTATGACGCAACTAGGGCACAACTAGGGCGCAAGAAGGGCGCATTCCGCCCTTCTTGCGCCCTAGTTATGCACTAGGGTGCAACTAGGGTGCAATGCACCCTAGTTGCACCCTAGTTATGCACTAGTTGCGCGCTATTTGCTTCCTAGTTGCACCCTAGTTGCGCCCTAGTTGCGCCCTAGTTGCGCCTTTCTGCCGCCTATATGTGCCCTAGTTGCGCCTCAGTTGGGTACTAGCTATGCCCTAGTTGTGCCCTAGATGCACCCTAGTTGCGTCTTACTTGCGCCCTACTTGCGCCCTAGTTGCCCCCTAGTTGCACCCTACTTGCACCCTAGTTGCGCCCTGGTTGCGCCATAGTTGCGCCCTAGTTGCGCCCTAGTTGCGCCCTGGTTGCGCACAAGTTGCAACCTACTTGCGCCCTACTTGCATCCTACTTGCGCCCTAGTTGCGCCTCAATTGGGGACTAGCTACGCACTAGTTGTACCCTAGTTGCACCCTAGTTCCGTCCTACTTGTACCCTATTTGTGCCCTAGTTGCGCCGTAGTTGCACCCTAGTTGCGGCCTAGTTGCACCCTAGTTGCGCCCTAGTTGCGCCATAGTTGCGGCCTAGTTGCGTCCTAGTTGTGCCCTAGTTGCGCCGTAGTTGCGTCCTAGTTCCGCCCAAGCCGCGCCCTAGTCGCGCCCTAGTTGCGCCCTAGTTGTGCCCTAGTTGTGCCCTAGTTGCGCCCTAGTTGCACCCTAGTTGCACCCTAGTTGCCCCCAGTTGCGCCCTAATTGCAACCTAGTTGCGCCCTAGTTGCCCCCAAGTCGCGCCCTATTCGCGCCCTAGTCGCACCCTAGTTGCGCCCTAGTTGCGCAGTAGTTGCAACCTAGTTGCGCCCTAGTTGTAACCTAGTTCCGCCCTTGTTGTGCCCTAGTTGCATCCTAGTTGCGCCCTAGTTGCACCCTAGTTGCCCCCTAGTTGCGCCCTTGTTGCATCCGGGCGCCCTAGTTGCGCACTAGTTACGCCCTACTTGAACCCTAGTTGCACCCTAGTTATGCACTAGTTGCGCCCTAGTTGCGTCATAGTTGCTCCCTAGTTGCGCCCTAATTCCGCCCTACTTGCGACTTTCTGGCGCCTACTTGCGCCCTAGTTGCGCCTCAGTTGGGCACTAGCTACGCCCTAGTTGTCCCCGAGTTGCGCCCTAGTTGCGTCCTACTTGCGCCCTACTTGCGCCTTAGTTGCACCCTAGTTGTGCCCAACTTGCACACTAGTTGCACCCTAGTTGCGCCCTAGTTGCGCCCTAGTTGCGCCCTAGTTGCGCCCTAGTTGCGCCCTAGTTGCGCCCTCGTTGCGCCCTCGTTGCACCCTAGTTGCACCCTAGTTGCGCCCTAGTTACGCCATAGTCACGTCCTAGTTGTGCCCTAGTTAGACCCTGGTTGCGCCCTTCTTGCGTCCTTATTGCACCCTACTTATGCCCTACAGGCGTCCTACTTGCGCCCTAGTTGCGCCTTAGTTGGGCACTAGCTACGCCATAGTTGTGTCCTAGTTGCGCTCTAGTTGCGTCTTACTTGCGCCATACTTGCGCCATAGTTGTGCCCTAGTCGGGCCCTAGTCGCGCCCTAGTCTCACCTTAGTTGCGCCCTAGTTGCATCCTAGTTGCGCCATAATAGCCGGGTCACAGAAACCAAAGCCGGGTCAGAGAAACCAAAGCCGGGTCACATAAACCAAAGCTGGGTCACAAAAACCAAAGCCGGGTTAGAGAAAGAAAAACTGGGTCACAGAAACCAAAGCCGGGTCACACAAACCAAAGCCGGGTCACATAAACCAAAGCCGGGTCACAGAAACGAAAGCCGGGTCATTGAAACCAAAGACAGGTCACAGAAACCAAAGCCGGGTCATAGCAACCAAAGCCGGGTCACAAAAACCAAAGCCGGGTCACATAAACAAAAGCTAAGTCACAGAAAACAAACTGGGTCACATAAAGCAAAGCAGGGTCACACAAACCAAAGCCGGGTCACAGAACCATAGCCGGGTCACAGAAACCAAAGCCAGTTTAGAGGAACGAAAGCCGAGTCACAGAAACCAAAGCCGGGTCACAGAAACAAGAGCCGGGTCAGAAAAAGCAAAGTCGGGTCACATAAACCAAAGCCGGGTCATAGAAACGAAAGCCAAGTCACAGAAACCAAAGCCGGGTCACACAAACCAAAGCCGGGTCATAGAAACCAAAGCCGGGTCACAGAAACCAAAGCTGGGTCACATAAACCAAAGTCGGGTCAACGAACCAAAGCCGGAGCACAGAAACCAAAGCCCGGTCATAGAAATCAAAGCCGGGACACAGAAACCACAGCCGGGTCACAGAATCCAAAGCCGGATCACAGAAACCAAAACCAGGTCACAGCAACCAAAGCCAGGTCACAGCAACCAAAACCGGGTCACAAAAGCCAAAGCCGGGTCACATAAACCAAAGCGGGGTCACAGAAACCAAAGCAAGGTCACAGAAACCAAAGCCGGGTCAGAGAAACCAAAGCCGGGTCACAAAAACCAAAGCCGGCTCACAAAAACCAGAGCCGGGTCACAAAACCAAAGCCGGGTCATAGAAACGAAAGCCAAGTCACAGAAACCAAAGCCAGGTCACAGCAACCAAAGCCAGGTCACAGCAACCAAAGCCAGGTCACAGCAACCAAAGCCAGGTCACAGAAGCCAAAGCCGGGTTACAGAAACCAAAGCCGGGTCAGAGAAACCAAAGCCGGGTCACAAAAACCAAAGCCGGCTCACAAAAACCAGAGCCGGGTCACAAAACCAAAGCCGGGTCATAGAAACCAAAGCCGGGTCGGAGAAACCAAAGCCGGGTCAGAGAAACCAAAGTCGGGACAAAGAAACCAAAGCCAGGTCACATAAACTAGAGCCGGGTCACAGACACCAGAGCCGGGTCACAGAAACCAGAGCCGGGTCACAGAAACCAGAGCCGGGTCACATAAACCAAAGCCGGGTCACAGAAACCGACGCTGGGTAAAAAATACCATAGCAGGGTCACGGAAACCAAAGCCGGGTCACATAAACCAATGCCGGGTCACAGAAAGAAAAGACGGGTAATGGAAACCAAAGCTGGGTCAGAAAAACCAAAGCCGGGTCACAGAAACCAAAGCCCGTTCACAGGAACCAAAGCAGGGTCACAGAAACCAAAGCCGGGTCATAGAAACCAAACCCGGGTCACATAAACCAAAACCGGTCACAAAAACTAACCTGGGTCACAGAAACCAAAGTCGGCTCACATAAACCAAAACTCGGTCACAAAAAACAAAGCCAGTTGACAGAAACCAAAGCCAGATCACAAAAACCAGAACCCGGTCACAAAAACCAAAGCCATGTCACAGAATCCAAAGCCAAGTGATAGAAACCAAAGCCGAGTCACAGAATCTAAAGCCGGGCCACAGCAAACCAAAGCCAGGTGACAGAAACCAAAGCTGGGTCACAAAAACCAAAGCTGTGCCTATGGTACATGGACCTTTGCTTAGGGAACCTGCACCTGTTCCTAGGGTACCTGCGCCGGTGCCTAGGGTACCTGCGCCTGTGCTTAGGGTACATGCGCCTGTGCCTAGGGTACCTGCGCCTGTACCTAGGGTACTTGCACCTGTGCATAGGGTACATGCGCATGTGCCTAGGGTACCTGCGCCTGTCTCTAGGGTACCTGCGCCTGTGCCTAGGGTCCCTGCGCCTGTGCCTAGGGTACCTACGCCTGTGTCTATGGTACCTGCGCCTCTGCCCAGGTCACCTTCGCCTGTGCCTGGGGTACCTGCGCCTATGCCTAAGGTACCTGCGCCTGTACCTAGGTACCTGCACCTGTGCCAAGGGTACCTGTGACTGTTCCTAGAGTCACTGCGCTTGTGCCTAGGGTACATGTGCCTGTGCTTAGGGTACTTGCGCCTGTGCCTCGGGTACTTGCGCCTGTTCATAGGGTACCTGAGCCTGTGCGTAAGGTGCCTGCGCCTGTGCAAAGGGTGCCTGCGCCTGTGCATAGGGTACCTACGCCTGTGCCTAGGGTACCTGCGCCTGAGTCTAGGGCACCTGCGCGTGTGCCTAGGGTACATACGCCTATGCCTAAGGTACCTGTGACTGTGCCTAGGGTACGTGGGTCTTTGCTTAGGGTACTTGCGCCTGTGCCTAGGGTACCTGCGCCTGTGCCTAAGGTACCTGCGCTTATGCCTAGGGTACCTGCGCCTGTGCCCAGGTTACCTACGCCTCGCTGAGGGTAGCGCCTCTGCCTAGGGTACCTGTGCCTGTGCCTAGGGTACCTGCGCCTGTGCCTAGGACACCTACGCCTGTGCCTAGGGTACCTGCGCCTGTCCATAGGGTACATGGTCTTGTGCCTAGGGTACATGCGTCTGTGCCTAGGGTACCTGCGCCTGTCCCTATGGTACCTGCGCCTGTGCCTAGGGTACCTGCGCCTATGCCTAGGGTACATGCGCCTGTGCTTAGGGTATCTGCGCCTGTCCCTAGGGTACCGACGCCTGTGCCTAGGGTACCTGCGCCTGTGCCTAGGGTACCTGCACCTGTGCCCAGGTTACATGCGCATGTGCCTAGGGTACATGCGCGTGTGCCTAGGGTACCTGCGCCAGTGTCCAGGTTACCTGCGCCTGTGCTTAGAGTACCTGCGCCTGTCCCCAGGGTACCTCCGCATGTGCCTAGGGTACCTGCGCCTGTGCCCAGTTTACCTGCGCCTGTGCCTGGGGTACTTGCGCCTGGTTTAGGGTACCTGCGCTTATGTCTAGTGTATCTCTACTAGTGCTTAGGGTGCCTGCGCTTGTGCCTAGGATACCTGCGCCTGTACATAGGATACCTGCGCCTCTGCCTAGGGTACATGCGCCTGTGCCTATGGTACCTGCGCCTATGCCTAGGGTACCTGCGCCTGTGCTTAGGGTACCTGCGCCTATCCCTAGGGTACCTGCAATTGTGCCTAGGGTATCTCGCCTGTGCCTAGGGTACCTGTGCCTGTGCCCAGATTTCATGTGCCTGTGCCTAGGGTACCTACACCTGTGCCTTGGGTACCTGTGCTTGTGCCTAGGGTACCTGCGCCTGTGCCAAGGTTACCTGCGCTTGTACCTAGGGTACGTGCGCCTGTCCCTAGGGTACCTGTGCCTATGCGTAGGGTACCTGCGCCTGTCCCTAGGGTACCTGCGCCTGTGCTTGGGGTACATGTGCCTGTGCCTAGGGTACGTGGGCCTTTGCTTAGGGTACCTACGCCTCTTCCTAGGGCACATACGCCTGTGCCAAGGGTACCTGCGCCTGTGCCTAGGGAACCTGTGCGTGTGCCTAGGGTACCTGCGTTTGTGCTTAGGGTACCTGTACTTATGCCTACGAAACCTAAGCCTGTGCTTAGGGTATCTGCGCCGGTCCCTGGGGTACCTGCTCCTGTGCCTAGGGTACCTACGCCTGTACTTAGGGTTCCTGCGCCTATGCCTATGGTACCTGCGCCTGTGCCTAGAATACCTGTGTCTGTGCCTATGGTACCTACGCCTGTGCCTAGGGTACCTGCGCCTGTACATAGGGTACATGCGACTGTGCCTAGGGTACCTACGCCTGTTTCTAGGGTACGTGTGCATGTGCCTAGGGTCCCTCCGCCTGTGCCTAGAGTACCTGCGCTTGTGCTCAGGGTTCATGCGCCTATGCCTAGGGTACCTGCGCCTGTGCTTAGGGTACGTGCGCCCGTGCCTAGGGTACCTGTGCCGGTGCCTAAGGTACCTGCGCCTGTGCCTAGGATACCTACGCCTGTCCCTATGGTACCTGCGCCTGTGCCTGAGGTACCTACACCTGTTCCTAGGGTACCTGCGCCTGTGCATATGGAACGTGCGCCTCCACCTAGGGTACCTGCGCCTGTGCCTATGGTACCTGCGCCTGTGCCCAGGTTACCTGCGCCTGTTCGTGGGATACCTGCGCCTGTGCCTAGGGTACCTGCACCTGTGCCAAGGGTACCTGTGCCTATGCCTAGGGTGACTGCGCCTGTGCCTATGGTGACTGCGCCTGTGCCTAGGGTACCTGCACCTGTGCCTAGAATACCTGCGCCTGTGCCTATGGTACCTGCGCCTGTGCCTATGGTACCTACGCCTGTACCTAGGGTACCTGCGCCTGTGCCTAGGGTACTTGCGCCTGTGCCTAGGGTACGTCCGCCTGTCTCTATGACACATGCGCCTGTGTCTAGGGTACCTGCGCATGTGCATAGGGTACCTGCGCCTGTTCCTAGGGTACCTGCGCCTGTGCCTGGAGTACCTGCACCTGTGCGTAGGGTACCTACGACTGTGCCTAGGGTACCTGCGCCTGTGCCTAGGGTACTTGCGCCTGTGCCTACGGTACCATCACATGTACCCAGGTTACCTGCGCCTATGCCTGGGGTACCTGCGCCTATGCCTAGGGTACCTGCGCCTGTGCGTAGGCACCTGCACTTGTGCCAAGGATACATGTGCCTATGCCTAGAGTGACTGTGCCCGTACCTAGGGTACCTGCGCCTCTGCTTACGGTACCTGCGCTTGTGCCTAGGGTACCTGCGCCTGTGCCTAGGGTGCATGCACATGTGCATAGGGTACCTGCGCATGTGCCTAGGGTACCTGCGCCTATGCCTAGGGTATCTGTGCCTGTGCCTAGGGTACGTGGGCCTTTGCCTAGTGTACCTGCGCCTATGTCTAGGGTACCTGCGCCCGTGCCTAGGATACCTGCGCGTGTACCTAGGGTACCTCCACATGTGTCCAGGTTACCTGCACCTGTGCTGATGGTACCTGCGCCTGTGCCTAGGGTACCTGTGCTTATGCCAAGGGTACATGTGCCTGTGCCCAGGTCACATGCGCCTGTGCCTAGCGTACCTGTGCCAGTCCCTAGGGTACCTACGCTTGTGCCCAGGGTACTTGCGCCCGTGCCTAGGGTACCTGCGCCTGCCCCTAGGGTACCTACGCCTGCCCTTAGGGTACTTGTGCCTGTGCCTATGGTACGTTGGCCTTTGCTTAGGGTACCTGCGCCTGTGCCTAGGGTACGTGCGCATGTGCCTAGGGTACGTGTGCCTGTGCCTACGGTACCTGCTCCCGTGCCTTGGGTACCTGCGCCTGTGCCTATGGTACCTGCGCATGTGCCTAGGGTACCTGCGCCTGTGCCTAGGGTACCTGCGCTTGTGCCTAGGGTACGTCCGCCTGTGCCTAGGGTACCTACGCCTGTCCCTAAGGTACCTGCGCCTGTGCCTAGGGTACCTGCGCCTATGCCTAGGGTACCTGCGCCTGTGTTTAGGGTATATACGCCTGTCCCTAGGGTACCTGCACCTGTGCCTAGGGTACCTGCGCCAGTGCCTAGGGTACTTGCACCTGTGCCCAGGTTACATGCGCCTGTGCATAGGGTACATGCGCGTGTGCCTAGGATACCTACGCTTGTGACCAGGTTATCTGCCCTTGTGCATAGACTACCTGCGCCTGTCCCTAGGGTACCTGCGCTTGTGCCTAGGGTACCTGCGCCTTTGCCCAGTTTACCTGCGCCTGTGCCTAGGGTACTTGCGCCTGTATCTAGGGTACCTCCGCTTGTGTCTAGTGTACCTGTGCTAGTGCTTAGGGTGCCAGTGCAAGTGCCTAGGGTACCTGCGCTTGTACCTAGGGTACCTGCGCGTGTGCCTAGGATACCTGCGCTTGTCCCTAAGGTACCTGCGCCTGTGCCTAGTGTACCTGCGCCTGTGATTAGGGTACCTGCTCTTGTCCCTAAGGTACCTGCGCTTGTCCCTATGGTACCTGCGCCAGTGCCTGGGGTACCTGCGCCTGTGCCTAGGGTACCTGCGCCTGTGCCTAGGGTACCTGCGCCCGTGCCAAGGGTACCTGCGCCTGTGCCTACGGTACCTGCGCCTGTGCCCAGGTTACCTGCGCCTGTGCCTGGGGTACCTGCGCCAATGCCTAGGGTACATGTGCCTGTGCCTAGGTACCTGCACATGTGACAAGGGTACCTGTGCCTGTGCCTAGAGTGACTGCGCCTGTACATAGGGTACCTGTGCCTGTGCATTAGGTACCTGCGCCTGTGCCTAGGGTACCTACTCCTGTGCGTAGGGTACCTGCGCCTGTTCCTAGGGTACTTGGGCCTGTGCCTAGGGTACCTGAGCCTGTACCTAGGGTGCCTGCGCCTGTGCATAGGGTACCTGCGCCTGTGCCTAGGGTGCCTGTGCCTGTGCCTGTGGTACCTGCGCCTGTGCCTAGGGTACCTTCGCCTGTGCCTAGGGTACCTGCGCCTGTGCCCAGGTTACCTGCGCATGTGCCGAGGGTACCTGCGCATATGCCTAGGGTACGTGTGCCTGTGCCTAGGGTACCTGCGCCTGTGCCCAGGTCACCTGCGCCTGTGCCTAGGGTACATGTGCCTGTCCCTAGGGTACCTGCGCCTGTGCCTAGGGTATCTGGGCCTATGCCTAGGGTACCTGCACCTGTCCCTAGGGTACCTGCGCCTGTGCCTAGGGTACCTGTGCCTGTGCCTAGGATACGTGGGCCTTTGCATAGGGTACCTGCGCCTGTGCCTAGGGTACCTACGCCTGTGCCTAGGATACCTGCGCCCGTGCCTAGGGTACCTGCTCCCGTGCCTATGGTACCTGTGCTTGTTCCTATGGTACTTGCACATGTGCCTAGGGTACATGCGCCTGTGCCTAGGGTACCTGCGCCTGTGCCTAGGGTACCTGCGCCTGTGCCTAGGGTACCTGGGCATGTCCCTATGCTACTTGCGCCTGTGCCTAGGGTACCTGCGCCTGTGCCTAGGGTACCTGCGCTTGTGCTTAGGGTATCTGCGCCTGTCCCTAGGGTACATGCGTCTGTGCCTAAGGTACCTGCGCCTCTGCCTAGGGTACCTGCGCCTGTGCCCAGGTTACCTGCGCGTGTCCCTAAGGTACATGCGTTCTTAGGGTACCTGTGCCTGTGCCCAGGTTACATGCGCTTGTGCCTAGGGTACCAACGCCTGTCCCTAAGGTGCCTCCGCCTATGCCTAGGGTACCTGCGCCTGTGCCCAGTTTACCTGCGCCTGTGCTTGGTGTACTTGTGCATGTGTATAAGGTACCTGCGCCTTTGTATAGTATACTTGTGCGAGTGCTTAGGGTGCGTGCGCTGGTAACTAGGGTACCTGCACGTGTACCTAGGGTACTTGCGCCTGTGCCTAGGGTACCTGCGCCTATGCCTAGGGTACCTGCGCCTGTGCCTAGGGTACCTGCGCCTATGCATAGGGTACCTGCGCTTGTCCCTAGGGTACCTGCGCCTGTGCCTAGGGTACCTCCCCTGTGCCTATGGTACCTGCGCCTGTGCCCAAGTTACCTGCGCCTGTGCCTATGGTACATGCGCCTGTGCCTATGGTACCTGTGCATGTGCATAGGGTACCTGCGCCTGTGCCTAGGGTACTTGCGCCTGTCCCCAGGGTACCTACGCATGTGCTTGGGGTACCTCTGCCTGTGACTAGGGTACTTGGGCCTATGCTTAGGGTACCTGCACTTGTTCCTAGGGTATCTGCGCCTGTGCCTAGGGAACCTGCACCTGTGCCTAGGGTACCTGCGGCTGTGCCTAGGGTACCTGCGCCTGTGCTTAGGGTACCTGCACCTGTGCCTAGGTTACCTAAGCCTATGCTTAGGGTACCTGTGCTTGTCCCTAGGGTACATGCACCTGTGCCTAAAATACCTGCGCCTGTGCTTAGGGTACGTGCGCCAGTGCCCAGGGTACTTTCGCTTGTGCCTAGAATACCTGCGCCTCTGCCTATGGTACCTACACCTTTGTCTAGGGTACTTGCGCCTGTACCTAGGGTACCTCCGCCTGTGCCTAGGGTACCTGCACCTATGCATAGGCTACCTACGCTTGTCTCTGAGGTACCTCTACCTGTGCCTAGGGTCCCTGCGCCTGTGCCTAGAGTACCTGCGCCTGTGCCTAGGGTTCCTGCGTCTGTGCCATGGTACTTGCGCCTATGCTTATGGTACCTACGCCTGTGCCTAGGGTACCTGCGCCTGTGCCTAGGGTACCTGCGCCTCTGCGTAGGGTACCTGCGCCTGTCCATAGGGTACCTGCGCCTCTGCCTTGGGTACCTGCACCTGTTCCTAGGGTACTTGCGCCTGTGCCTAGGGAACCTGCGCCTGTGCCTAGGGTACCTGCGCCTATGC
>SZWC01000012.1:181456-240116 GCA_023375785.1 Penium margaritaceum | reverse complement strand
CCTGCGCCTGTGCCTAGGGTACCTGCGCCTGTGCCTAGGGTACCTGCGCCTCTGCGTAGGGTACCTGCGCCTGTCCCTAGGGTACCTGCGCCTCTGCCTTGGGTACCTGCACCTGTTCCTAGGGTACTTGCGCCTGTGCCTAGGGAACCTGCGCCTGTGCCTAGGGTACCTGCGCCTGTGCCCAGGTTATCTACGCCTGTGCCTGGGGTACCTACGCCTGTGCCTAGGGTACCTACGCCTATGCCTAGGGTACCTGCACCTTTACCAAGGGTACCTGTGCCTATGCCTAGGGTGACTGCGCCTTTGCCTAGGGTGACTGCGCCTGTGCATGTAGTCTCTGCGCCTGTTCCTATGGTATATGCGCCTGTGCCTAGGGTACCTGCGCATGTACCTAGGGTACATGCGCCTGTGCCTAGGGTACTTGCGCCTTTGCCTAGGGTACCTGCACCTGTCTCAAGGATACCCATGCCTGTGCCTAGGGTCCTTGCGCCTGTGCCTAGGGTACCTGCGCCTGTGCCTAGGGTACCTCCGCCTGTCCCTAGGGTACCTGCGCCTGTGCCTCGGGTACGTGCGCTTCTGCCTAGGGTACCTGCGCCTATTCCTAGGGTACCTGCGCCTGTGCCTAGGGTACGTGCGCCTGTGCCTACGGTACCTGCGCCTCTGCCCAGGTTTCCTGTGCCCGTGCGTGGGGTACCTTCGCCTATACCTAGGGTACCTGCGCCTTTGCCTAGGTATTTGCACCTGTGCCAAGGGCACCTGTGCCTGTGCCTAGAGTGAATGCGCTTGTGCCTAGGGTACCTGCGCCTGTGCTCAGGGTACCTGCGCCTGTGCTCAGGGTACCTGCACCTGTGCCTAGGGTACCTGCGCATGTGCATAGGGTACCTGCGCTTGTGCCTAGGGTACTTGCGCCTGTGCCTAGGGTACCTGCGCGTGTGCCTAGGTTATATGCGCCTATGCCTAGGGTACATGTGCCTGTGCCTAGGGTACGTGGGCCTTTGCTTATGGTACCTGCGCCTGTGCCTAGGGTACCTGCGCCTGTGCGTAGGGTACCTGCGTCTGTGCCTAGGGTACCTGCACCTCTACCTAGGTTACCTGCGCCTGTGCCGAGGGTACCTACGCCTGTGCCTAGGGTACCTGTGCCTCTGCCTAGGGTACCTGCGCCTGTGCCCATGTCACGTGCGCCTGTGCCTAGGGTACATGTGCCTGTCCCTAGGGTACATGCGCCTGTGCGTAGGGTACATGCGCTTGTGCCCAGGGTACCTGCGTTTGCCCCTAGGATACCTGTGCCTGCCGCTAGGGTACGTGTGCCTGTGCCCAGGGTATGTCGGCCTTTGCTTAGGGTACCTGCGCCTGTGCCTATGGTACCTGCGCACGTGCCTAGGGTACCTGCGCCTGTGCCTAGGGTACCTCCTACCGTGCCTAGGGAACCTGCGCATGTGCCTATGGTACCTGTGCATGTGCCTGGGGTACATGCGCCTATGCCTTGGGTACTTGCGCCTATGCCTAGGGTACATGCGCATGTGCCTAGGGTACCTGCGCCTGGCCCTAGGGTACATGCGCCTGTGCCCAGGGTACCTGTGCCTGTGCCTAGGGTACCTGTGCCTGTGCTTAGGGTATCTACGCCTGTCGCTAGGGTACCTGCGCCTGTGCCTAAGGTATCTGCGCCTATGCCCATGTTACCTGCGCCTGTGCTTATGGTACATGCGCGTGTGCCTAGGGTACCTACGCCTGTGTCCAGGTTACCTGCGCCTGTGCCTAGTGTACCTGCGCATGTCCGTAGGGTACCTGCACCTGTTCCTAGGGTACCTGCGCCTGTGCCCAGTTTACCCGCGCCTATGCCTTGGGTACTTGCGCCTGTGTCTAGGGTACCTACTCTTGTGTCTAGTGTACCTGTGCTAGTGCTTAGGGTGCCTTCGCATGTGCCTAGGGTACGTGCGCCAGTACATAGGGTTCCTGCGCCTGTGCTTAGTGTACATGCGCCTGTGCCTAGGCTAACTTCGCCTATGCCTAGGGTTCCTACACCTGTGCTTAGGGTACCTGCGCCTGTCCCAAGGGTACCTGCGCCTCTGCCTATGGTGTATCACATGTGCCAAGGGTACCTGCGCCTGTGCCCAGGTTACCTAAGCCTGTGCCTAGGGTACCTGTGCCTGTGCCTAGGGTGCCTGTGTCTGTGCCTGGGGTACATGCGCCTGTGCCCAGGTCAACGAACCAAAGCCGGAGCACAGAAACCTAAGCCCGGTCATAGAGACAAAAACCGGGTCACAGAATCCGAAGCCGGATCATATAAACATAAGCCGGGTCACAGTAACCAAAGCCAGGTCACTGAACCAACGCCGGGTCAAAGAAAGCAAAGCCAGGTCACAGAAACCAAAGCGGGGTCACATAAATCAAAGCCGGGTCATGGAAACCAAAGCCGGGTCACAGAAACCAAAGCTGGGTCCCAGAAACCAAAGCCGGGTCACAAAACCAAAGCCGGGTCATAGATACAAAAGCCGGGTCACAGAAACCAAAGGGGTCACAGAAACCAAATCCGGGTCACAGAAACCAAAGCCGGGTCAAAGAAACCAAAGCCGGTCACAGCAACCAATATCGGGTCACACAAACCAGAGCCGGGTCAGAGAAACTAAAGCTGGGTCACAGAATCCAAAGTTGGGTCATGGAAACCAAAGCCGGGTCACAGAACCATAGCCGGGTCACAGAAACCAAAGCCGGGTCAGAGAAACCAAAGCCGGGTCACATAAACCAAAACTCGGTGACAGAAACCAAAGCCAGGTCACAGAAAGAAAAACCGGATCACAGAAACCAAAGCCGGGTCACAAAAACCAAAGCCAGGTCACATCAACCAAAGCCGGGTCAACGAACCAAAGCCGGAGCACATAAACCAAAGTCCGGTCATAGAAACCAAAGCCGGGTCACAGAAACCACAGCCGGGTCACAGAATCCAAATCCGGATCACAGAAACCAAAACCATGTCATAGCAACCAAAGCCAGGTCACAGCAACCAAGGCAGGGTCACAGAAGCCAAAGCCGGGTCACATAAACCAAAGGGGGGTCACAGAAACCAAAGCGAGGTCACAGAAACCAAACCGGGTCACAGAAACCAAAGCTGGGTCACAAAAACCAAAGCCGGGTCACAAAAACCAAAGCCGAGTCACAAAACCAAAGCCGGGTCATAGAAACCAAAGCCGGTTCAGATAAACCAAAGCCGGGTCACAGAAACCAAAGCCGGGTCACATAAAACAAAACCGGGTCACAAATACTATAGCAGGGTCACGGAAACCAAAGTTGGGTCACAAAAACCAAAGCCGGGTCACAGAAAGCAAAGCCGGGTAACAGAAATCAAAGCTGGGAAACAAAAACCAAAGTCGGGTCACAAAAACCAAAGCCCATTCACAGAAACCAAAGCTGGGTCACAGAAACCAAACACGAGTCACAGAAACCAAAGCGGTATCACAGAAACCAAACCGGTCACTGAAACCAACCTTGGGTCACATAAACCAAAGTCGGGTCACAGAAACCAAAGTCGGGTCACAAAAAACAAAACCAGGTGACAGAAACCAAAGCCGGATTACAAAAACCAGAACCAGGTCACAAAAACCAAAGCCATGTTACATAAACCAAAGCCAAGTGATAAAACCAAAGCCAAGTCACTGAATATAGAGCTAGGCCACAGCAAACCAAAGCCAGGTCACAGAAACCAAAGCTGGGTCAAAAGAACCAAAGTGGTGCCTATGGTACGTGGACCTTTGCTTAAGGAACCGGCACCTGTGCCTAGGGTACCTGCGTCTGTGCTTAGGGTACCTGCGCCTGTGCCTAGGGTACCTGCGCCTTTGCTTAGGGTACCTGCGCCTGTCCATAAGGTACCTGCGCCTGTGCCTAGGGTACCTACGCCTGTACCTAGGGTACTTGCGCCTGTGCCTAGGGTACATGCGCATGTGCCTAGGGTACCTGCGCCTGTCTCTAGGGTACCCGCGCCCGTGCCTAGGGTCCTTGCGCCTGTGCCTAGGGTACCTGCGCCTCTGTCTAGGGTACCTGCGCCGGTGCTTAGGGTTCCTGCGCCTGTGCCTAGAGTACCTGCGCCTGTGTCTAGGGTACCCGCGCCCGTGCCTAGGGTCCTTGCGCCTGTGCCTAGGGTACCTGCGCCTCTGTCTAGGGTACCTGCGCCGGTGCTTAGGGTTCCTGCGCCTGTGCCTAGAGTACCTGCGCATGTGCTTAGGGTACTTGCGCCTGTGCCTAGGGTACTTACGCCTGTGCCTAGGGTACCTGCGCCTGTGCCTAGGGTAATTGCGCCTGTCCCTACGGTACCTACGCCTGTGCCTGAGGTACTTGTGCCTGTGCCTAGGGTACCTGCGCCTATGCCCAGGGTACCTGCGCCGGTGCCTAGGGTACCTGCGCCTGTGCCTACAGTACATGCGCCTGTGCCCAGGGTACCTGCGCCTGTGCCTAGGGTACCTGCGCCTATGCCTAAGGTAACTGTGCCTGTGCCTAGGTACCTACACCTGTGCCAAGGGTACATGTGCCTGTGCCTAGAGTGACTGCGCTTGTGCCTAGGGTACCTGTGCCTATGCTTAGGGTACCTATGCCTGTGCCTAGGATACCTGCGCCTGTGCCTAGGGTACTTGGGCTTGCTCCTAGGGTACCTGAGCCTGTGCCTAAGGTACCTGCGCCTGTGCATAGGGTGCCTATGCCTATGCACAGGGTACCTGCGCCTGTGCCTAGGGTACCGGCGCGTGTGCCTATGGTACCTGCGCCTGTGCCTAGGGTACCTGCGCCTATGCCTAAGGTACCTGTGCCTGTGTCTAGGGTACGTGGGTCTTTGCTTAGGGTACATGCGTTGGTGCCTAGGGTACCTGCGCCTGTGCCTAAGGTACCTGCGCTTGTGCCTAGGGTACCTGCGCCTTTTCCCAGGTTACCTGCGCCTGTGCCGAGGGTACTTGCGCCTGTGCCTAGCGTACCTGTGCCTCTGCCTAGGGTATCTGCGCCTGTGCCCAGGACATCTACGCCTGTGCCTAGGGTACCTGCGCCAGTCCCTAGGGTACATGGGCTTGTGCCTAGGGTACATGCGCCTGTGCCTAGGGTTCTTGCGCCTGTCCCTGTGGTACCTGCGCATGTGCCTAGGGTACCTACGCCTGTGCCTAGGGTACATGCGCCTCTTCTTAGGGTATCTGCGCCTGTCCCTAGGGTACCTACGCCTGTGCCTAGGGTACCTGCGCCTGTGCCCAGGGTACCTGCGCTTGTGCCCAAGTTACCTGCGCCTGTGCCTAGGGTACATGCACGTGTGCCTAGGGTACCTGCGCCTGTGTCCAGGTTACCTGCGCCTGTGCCTATGGTACCTGCGCCTGTGCCTGGGGTACCTGCGCATGTGCCTAGGGTACCTGCGCCTGTGCCTAGGGTACTTGCGCCTGTGCCTAGGGTACCTGCGCCTGTGCCTAGGGTACTTGCGCCTGTGCCTAGGGTACCTGCGCCTGTGCCTAGGGTACTTGCGCCTGTGCCTAGGGTACCTGCGCCTGTGCCTAGGGTACTTGCGCCTGTGCCTAGGGTACCTGCGCCTGTGCCTAGGGTACTTGCGCCTGTGCCTAGGGTACCTGCGCCTGTGCCTAGGGTACTTGCGCCTGTGCCTAGGGTACCTGCGCCTGTGCCTAGGGTACTTGCGCCTGTGCCTAGGGTACCTGCGCCTGTGCCCAGGCTACCTGCGCTTGTGCCCAAGTTACCTGCGCCTGTGCCTAGGGTACATGCACGTGTGCCTAGGGTACCTGCGCCTGTGTCCAGGTTACCTGCGCCTGTGCCTATGGTACCTGCGCCTGTCCCTGGGGTACCTCCGCATGTGCCTAGGGTACCTGCGCCTGTGCCCAGTTTACCTGCGCCTGTGCCTAGGGTACTTGCGCCTGTGTCTAGGGTACCTGCGCTTGTGTCTAGTGTACCTGTGCTAGTGCTTAGGGTGTATGCGCTTGTACCTAGGGTATCTGCGTGTGTACCTAAGGTACATCCGCATCTGCCCAGGGTACCTGCGCTTGTGCCTAGGGTACCTGCGCCTGTGCCTAGGGTACCTGCGCCTGTTCTTAGGGTACCTGCGCCTTTCCCTATGGTACCTGCGACTGTGCCTAGGGTACCTCGCCTGTGCCTATGGTACCTTCGCCTGTGACCAGGTTATATGCGCCTGTGCCTAGGGTACCTGCTCCTGTGACTAGGGTACCTGTGCCTATGCCTAGGGTACCTGCGCCTGTGCCGAGGTTACCTATGCCTGTACCTAGGGTACTTGCACCTGTCCCTAAGGTACCTGTGACTATGCCTATGGTACCTGTGCCTGTGCCTAGGGTACTTGCGCCTGTCCCTAGGGTACCTGCGCCTGTGCTTGGGGTACCTGTGCCTGTGCCTAGGGTACGTGGGCCTTTGCTTATGGGTACCTACGCCTGTTCCAAGGGTACCTACGCCTGTGTATAGGGTACCTGCGCCTGTGCCTAGGGAACCTGTGCATGTGCCTAGGGTACCTACGCCTATGCTTAGGGTACCTGCACCTCTGCCTAGGGTGACAAAGCCTGTGCTTAGGGTACCTGCGTCAGTCCCTAGGGTACATGCTCCAGTTCCTAGGGTACCTGCGCCTATGCTTAGGGTTCCTGTGCCTGTGCCTATGGTACCTGCGCCTGTGCCTAGAATACCTGCGCCTGTGCCTATGGTACATACGCCTGTGCTTAGGGTATCTGCGCCCGTGCCTAGGGTACCTGCGCCTGTGCCTAGGGTACCTGCGCCTGTACCTAGTGTATCTGCGCGTGTCCCTAGGGTACATGTGCCTATGCCCGGGGTACCTGCGCCTGTTCCTAGGGTACCTGCGCCTGTGCCTATGGAATGTGTGCATGTGCCTAAGGTACCTGCGCCTGTGCCTATGGTACCTGCGCCTGTGCCCAGGTCACCTGCGCCTGTTCCTGGGATACCTGCTCCTGTGCCTAGGGCACCTGCACCTGTGCCAAGGGTACATGTGCCTATGCCTAGGGTGACTGCGCCTGTGCCTTGGGTGACTGCGCCTGTGCCTAGGGTACCTGCACCTGTGCCTAGAATACCTGCGCCTGTGCCTATGGTACCTGCGCCTGTGCATAGGATACCTGCGCCTGTACCTAGGGTACCTGCGCTTGTGCCTAGGGTACTTGCACCTGTGCCTAGGATACCTGCGCTTGTCGCTAGGACACCTACGCCTGTGCCTAGGGTCCTTGCGCTTGTGCCTCGGATACCTGCGCCTGTGCCTTGGGTACCTGCGCCTGTCCCTAGGGTACCTGCGCCTATGCCTGGAGTACCTGTGCCTGTGCCTAGAGTACCTGCGTGTGTGCCTAGGGTACCTGCGCCTGTGCCTAGGGTAGTTGCGCCTGTGCCTACGGTACCTGCACCTGTGCCCCGGTTACCTGCGCCTGTGCGTGGGGTACCTGCGCCTATGCCTAGGGTACCTACGCCTGTGCCTAGGCACCTGCACCTGTGCCAAGGATACCTGTGCCTATGCCTATAGTGACTGCGCCCATGCCTAGGATACATGCGCCTGTGCCTAGGGTACCTGCGCCTTTGCCTAGGGTGCCTGCGCCTGTGCATAGGGTATCTGCGCCTGTGCCTATGGTACCTGCGCCTATGCCTAGGGTATCTGTGCCTGTGCCTAGGGTACGTGGGCCTTTGCTTATGGTACCTGCGCCTATGCCTAGGGTACCTGCGCCCGTGCCAAGGGTACCTACTCCTGTGCCTAGGGTACCCGCACCTGTGCCCAGGTTACCTGCACCTGTGCTAAGGGTACCTGCGCCTGTGCCTAGGGTACCTGTGCCTATGCCAAGGGTACCTGAGCGTGTGCCCAGGTCACATGCGCTTGTGCCTACGGTACCTGTGCCTGTCCCTATGGTACCTGCGCCTGTGCCTAGGGTACTCGCGCCTGTGCCTAGGGTACCTGCGCCTGCCTCTAGGGTACCTGCGCATGCCCTTATGGTACTTGTGCCCATGCCTATGGTACGTTGGCCTTTGCTTAGGGTACCTGCGCCTGTGCCTAGGGTACCTGCGCATGTGCCTAGCGTACCTGCGCCTGTGCCTACGGTACCTGCTCCCGTGCCTAGGGTACCTGCGCCTATGCCTATGGTACCTACGCATGTGCCTATGGTATCTGCGCCTGTGCCTAGGGTACGTGCGCTTGTGCCTAGGGTACCTGCGCCTGTGCCTAGGGTACCTACGCCTGTCCCTATGGTACCTGCTCCTGTGCCTAGGGTACCTGAGCCTGTGCCTAGGGTACCTGTGCCAGTGCCTAGGGTACTTACGCATGTGCCAAGGTTACCTGCGCCTGTGCCTAGGGTACATGCGCGTGTGCCTAGGATACCTACGCATGTGCCTAGTTTATCTGCGCCTGTGCATAGGGTACCTGCGCCTGTCCCTATGTTACCTGCGCTTGTGCCTAGGGTACCTGTGCTTGTGCCCAGTTTGCCTGTGCCTGTGCCTAGGGTACTTGTGCCAGTGTCTAGGGTACCTGCACCTGTGTCTTGTGTACCAGTGCTAGTGCTTAGGGTGCCTGCGCATGTGCCTAGGGTACATGCGCCTGTACCTAGGGTACCTGCGCCTATGCCTAGGGTACCTGCGCTTGTCCCTAAGGTACTTGCGCGTGTGCCTATGGTACCCGCGCCTCTGCTTAGGGTACCTGCTCCTGTCCCTAAGGTGCCTGCGCCTGTCCCTAGGGTACCTGCGCCAGTGCCTAGGGTACTTGCGCATGTGCCCAGGGTACCTGCGCGTGTGCCTAGAGTACCTGCGCCCGTGCCTAGGGTACTCGCGCCTGTGCCTACGGTATCTGCGCCTGTACCTAGGTTACCTGCGCCTGTGCCTGGGGTACCTGAGCGAATGCCTAGGGTACCTGCGCCTGTGCCTAGGTACCTGCATCTATGCCAAGGGTACCTGTGCTTGTGCCTTGAGTGACTGCGCTTGTGCGTAGGGTACCTCTGCCTGTGCTTAGGGTACCTGCGCCTGTGCCTACGGTACCTACTCCTGTGCCTAGGGTACCTGCGCCTATTCCTAGGGTACTTGGGCCTGTGCTTAGGCTACCTGAGGCGGTGCCTAGGGTGCCTTCGCCTGTGCATAGGGTACCTGTGCCTATGCCTAGGGTACCTGCGCCTGTGCCTATGGTACCTGCGCCTGTGCATAGGGTACGTGCGCCTGTGCCTAGGGTACCTGCGCCTGTGCCCAGGTTACATGTGCCTGTGCCGAGGGTACATGCGCCTATGCCTAGGGTACGTGTACCTGTGCCGAGGGTACCTTGCCCAGGTCAACTGCGCCTGTGCCTAGGGTACCTGCGCCTGTCCTGAGGGTACCTGCGCCTGTGCCTAGGGTACCTGCGCCTGTGCCTAGGGTACCTGCGCCTGTCCTTATGGTACTTGCGCTTGTGCCTAGGGTACCTATGCCTGTGCCTAGGATACGTGGGCCTTTGCTTAGGGTTCATGCGCCTGTGCCTAGGGTACCTGCGCTTGTGCCTAGGATACATGCGAATGTGCCTAGGGTACCTCCTCCCGTGCCTATGGTACCTGTGATTGTTCTTATGGTACTTGCACATGTGCCTAGGGTACCTGCGCCTGTGCCTAGGGTACCCGCGCCTATGCCTAGGGTACCTCCGCCTATGCCTAGGGTACCTACGCCTGTCCCTATGGTACCTGCGCCTGTGCCTAGGATACCTGCGCCTGTGCCTAGGGTGCCTGCGCTTGTGCTTAGGGTATCAGCGCCTGTCCCTAGGGTACATGCGCCTGTGCCTAGGGTACCAGCGCCTGTGCCGAAGGTACCTACGCTTGTGCCCAGGTTACCTGCGCGTGTCCCTAAGGTACATGCGCGTGTGCCTAGGGTACCTGTGCCTGTGCCAAGGTTACCTGCGCCTGTGCCTAGGGTACCTGCGCCTGTCCCTAGGGTACCTCCGCCTGTGCCTAGGGTACCTTCGCCTGTGCCCAGTTTACATGCGCCTGTGCCTGGGGTACTTGTGCATGTGTCTAAGGTACCTGCGCCTATGTCTAGTGTACATGTGCGAGTACTTAGGGTGCCTGCGCTTGTGCCTATGGTACCTGCGCCTGTACCTAGGGTACCTGCGCCGGTGCCTAGGGTACCTGCACCTATGCCTAGGGTACCTGCGCCTGTGCCTATGGGTACCTGCGCCTGTGCATAGGGTACCTGCGCTTGTCCCTAGGGTACCTGCGCCTGTGCCTAGGTACCTCGCCTGTGCCTAGGGTACCTGCGCTTGTGCCCATGTTACTTGCGCTTGTGCCTAGGGTACCAGCGCCTGTGCCTAGGATACCTGCACCTTTGCCAAGGGTACCTGTGCCTATACCTAGGGTGAGTGCGCCTGTGCCTAGGGAGACTGCGCCTGTGCCTGTGGTACCTGCGCCTATTCCTAGAATACCTGCACCTATGCCTATGCTATCTGCGCCTATGCCTAGGGTACATGCGTATGTACCTAGGGTACATGCGCCTCTGCCTAGGGTACTCGCGCCTTTGCGTAGGGTACCTGCACCTGTGTATAGGATAACGGCGCCTGTGCCTAGGGTCCCTGCGCCTGTGCGTAGGGTACCTGCGCTTGTGCCTAGGGTACCTGCGCCTGTCCCTAGGGTACCTGCGCCTGTGCCTGGGGTACGTGCGCTTGTGCCTAGGGTACCTGCGCCTATTCCTAGGGTACCTGCGCCTATGCCTAGGGTACCTGTGCCTGTGCCTACGGTACCTGCGATTGTGACCAGGTTACCTGCGCCTGTGCGTGGGGTACATGCGCCTATGCATAGGGTACCTGCGCCTTTGCCTAGGTACCTGTAACTGTGCCAAGGGTACCTGTCCCTGTGCCTAGAGTGATTGCGCCTGTGCCTATGGTACCTGCGCCTGTGCTTAGGGTACCTGCGCCTGCGCCTACGGTACCTGCGCCTGTGCCTAGGGTACATGCGCCTGCTCCTAGGGTACTTGGGCCTGTGCCAAGGGTACCTGCGCCTGTACCTAGGGTGCCTCCGCCTGTGCATTGGGTACTTGTGCCTGTGCCAAGGGTACCTGCGCCTATGCCTAGGGTACGTGAGCCTATGCCTGGGGTACCTGCGCCTATGCCTAGGGTACCTGTGCCTGTGCCTAGGGTACGTGGGCCTTTGCTTAGGGTACGTGCGCCTGTGCCTAGGGTACCTGCGCCTGTGCGTAGGGTTCCTGCGCCTGTGCCTAGGGTACCTGCACCTGTGCCCAGGTTACCTGCGCTTGTGCCGAGGGCACGTGCGCCTGTGCCTATGGTACCTGTGCCTGTGCCAAGGGTACCTGCGCCTATGCCCAGGTCACATGCGCCTGTGCCTAGGGTACCTGTGCCTGTCCGTAGGGTACCTGCGCCTGTGCGTAGGGTACATGCGCATGTGCCTAGGCGACGTGCGTTTTCCCCTAGGGTACCTGCGCCTGCCCTTGTGTACCTGTGCCTGTGCCTAACGTACGTTGGCCTTTGCTTAGGGTACCTGCGCATGTGCCTAGGGTACCTGCGCACGTGCCTAGGGTACCCGCACCTGTGCCTAGGGTACGTGCTCCCGTGCCTAGGGTACCTGCGCTTGTGCCTATGAAACCTGTGCATGTGCCTAGGGTACCTGCGCCTGTGCCTAGGATACCTGCGCCTGTGCTTTGGGTACCTGCGCATGTGCCTAGGGTACCCGCGCCTGGCCGTAGGGTACCTGCGCCTGTGCCTAGGGTACCTGCGCCTGTGCATAGGGTACCTGCGCCTGTGCTTATGGTATCTGCGCCTGTCCCTAAGGTACCTGCGCCTATGCCTAGGGTACCTGTGCCTGTGCCTAGGGTACCTGCGCATATGCCCAGGTTACATGCGCTTGTGCCTAGGGTACATGCGTGTGTGCCAAGGGTACCTGCGCTTGTGCCCATGTTACCTCCGCCTGTGCCTAGGGTACATGCGCCTGTCCGTAGGGTACCTGCGCCTATGCCTAGGGTACCTGCGCCTATGTCTAGTTTACCTGCGCCTATGCCTAGGGTACTTGCACGTGTGTCTAGGGTACCTACGCCTGTGTCTAGTGTACCTGTGCTAGTGCTTAGGGTGCCTGCGCATGTGCCTAGGGTACCTGCGCCAGTACCTAGGGTACCTGCACCTGTGCCTAGTGTACCTGCGCCTGTGCGTAGGGTAACTACGCCTATGCCTAGGGTACCTGCACCTGTACTTAGGGTACATGTGCCTGTCCCTATGGTACCTAAGCCTGTGCCTAGGCTATATCACCTGTGCCAAGGGTACCTGGGCCTGTGCCCAGGTTACCTACGCCTGTGCCTAGGGTACCTGCGCCTGTGCCTATGGTGCCTGTGCCTGTGCCAGGGGTACATGCGCCTGTGCCCAGTTTACATGCGCCTGTGCCTAAGGTACCTGCACCAGTCCCTAGTGTACCTGCGCCTATGCCTAGGGTACCTGCGCCTGTGCCTAGGGTACTTGCACCTGTACATAGGGTACGTACGCCTGTGCTTGGGGTACCTGTCCTTGTGCCTAGGGTACTATGGCCTTTGCTTAAGGTACCTGCGCCTATTCCTAGGGTACCTGCGCCTGTGCCTAGGGTACATGCGCCCGTGCATAGGGTACCTACGCTTGTGCTTAGGGTACCTGCGCCAGTGCCTAGGATACTTGCGCCTATGCTTAGGCTACCCGCGCCTGTCCATAGGGAACATGCGCCTGTCCCTAGGGTACCTGCGCCTGTCCCTAGGGTACCATAGGCACAGGCGCAGTCACCATAGGCACAAGCATAGGTAACCTTGGCACAAGTGTAGGTGCCTTAGGCACAGGCACAGGTACTCTAGGCACAGGCACAGGTACCCCAGGCACAGGCACAGGTAACCAGGGCACAGGCGCAGGTACCGTATGCACACGTGAAGGTATCCTAGGCACAGGCACAAGTACCCTAGGCACATGCGCAGGTACCATAGGGACAAGCGCATGTACCCTAGGCACAGGCGCAGGTATCCTAAGTACAGGCGCAGGTACCCTAGGAACAGGCGCAGGTAGCCTAGGTAAAGGCGTAGGTACACTAAGCACAGGCGCAGGTACCCTAAGCATAGGCGCAGGTACCCTAAGCACAGGCGCAGGTACCATAAGCACTGGCGCAATGACACTAGGCACCGGCGCAGGTACCTAGAGACAAGCGCAGGTACCCTAGGCACAGGAGCAGGTACCCTAGGCACAGGCGCAGGTACCCTAGGTAGAGGTGCAAGTACCCTAGGCGCAGGCGCACGTACCATGTGCAGAGGCGTAGGTACCCTAAGCATAGGCACAGTTACCCTAGGCACTGGAGCACGTACCCTGAGTACAAGCGCAGGTACCCTAGGCACAAGCGCAGGTACCTTAGGCACAGGCGCAGGTACCCTAGGCACAAGCGCAGGTACCCTAGGAACTGGCGCATGTACCCTAAGCAAAGGCCCACGTACCCTAGGCACAGGCACAGTTACCCTAAGCACATGCGCGGGTACCCTAGGGACAGGTGCAAGTACCCTAGGCACAGGTGCAGGTACCCTAGGCACAGGCGCAGGTACCCTATGGACAGGCGTAGGTACCCTATGCACAGGCGTAGGTAGCCTGGGCACAGGCGCAGGTACCCTAGGCACAGGCACAAGTACCCTAGGCACAGGCGCAGGTAACCTAGGCACAGGCGCAGGTAACTTGGGCACAGGCGCAAGTACCCTAGGCATAGGCGAGGTACCCTAGACACAGGCGCAGGTACCCTAGGGACAGGCGCAGGTACCCTAAGCACAGGCGCATGTATCCTAGGTATAGGCGTAGATACCCTAGGCACAAGCGCAGATTCCCTAAGCACTAGCGCAAGTACCCTAGACACAGGCGCAGGTACCCTAGACATAGGCGCAGGTACCCTAGGCATAGGCGCAGGTAAAATGGGCACAGGTGCAGGTACCCTAGGCACAGGTGCAGGTACCCTAGGGACAGGCGCAGGTACCCTAGGCACGGGCGAAGGTAACATGGGCACAAGTGCAGGTACCGTAGGCACACGCGCAGGTACCCTAGGCACAGGCGCAGGGAACCTAGGCACAGGCGCATATACCCTTGGCACAGGCGCACGTACCTCAAGCACACGCGCAGGTACCCTAGGGACAGGCGCAGATACCCTAAGTACAGGCGCAGGTACCTAGGCACAAGTGCAGGTACCCTAGGCACAGGCGCAGGTACCCTAGGGACAGGCGCCAGTATCCTAGGCATAGGCGCAAGTACCCTATGCACAAGCGCAAGTACCCTAGGCACAGGCGCAGGTACCCTACGCACATGCGCAGGTACCATAGGCACAGGCGCAGGTATTATAGGCACAGGCGCAGGTACCCTAGGCACAGTTACAGGTGCCCTAAGCACAGGCCGAGGTACCCTAGGCACATGAGCAGGTACCCTAGGGACAGGCACAGGTACACTAAACACAGGCGCAGGTACCCTAGGAACAGGTGCAGTTACCCTAGGCACAGGCACAGGTACTTTAGGCACATGCGCAAGTACCCTAGGCACAGGCGCAGATACCCTAGGCACACGCGCAGGTACCCTAGGCACAAGCGCAGGTACCCTAAGCAAAGGCCCACGTACCCTAGGATCAGGCACAGGTACCCTAGGCACAGGCGCAGGTACCCTAGGGACAGGCGCAGGTACCCTAGGCACAAGCGCAGGTACCCTAGGCACAAGCGCAAGTACCTTAGGGACAGGCGCAAGTACCCTAGGCATAGGAGCAGGTAACCTGGACACAGGCGTAGGTACCCTAGGCACAGGCACATGTATCATAGGCACAGGCGCAGGTACCCTAGGTAGAGGCGCAGGTAACCTTGGCACAGGTGCAAGTACCCTAGGCACAAGCGCAGGTATCCTAGGCACAAGCGCAAGTATCCCAGGCACTGGCGAAGGTACCCTCGGCACAGGCGCAGGTACCCTAGGAACAGGCACATGTACCCTAGGCACAGGCGCAGGTACCTAGGCACAGGCGCAAGTACCCTAAGCACAGGTGCAGGTACCCTAGGCACAGGCGCAGGTACCCTAGGCACAGGCGCAGGTACCCTAGGGACAGGCGCAGGTACCCTAGGCACAGGTGCAAGTACCCTAGGCACAAGCGCAGGTATCCTAGGCACAAGCGCAAGTACCCCAGGCACAGGCGCAGGTACCCTCGGCACAGGCGCAGGTACCCTAGGAACAGGCACATGTACCCTAGGCACAGGCGCAGGTACCTAGGCACAGGCGCAAGTACCCTAAGCACAGGTGCAGGTACCCTAGGCACAGGCGCAGGTATCCCATGCACACGCGTAGGTACCCCTAGCACAGGTGCAGGTACCCTAGGCACAGGCGCAGGTACCCTAGGCACAGGCGCAGGTACCACAGGCACAGGCGCAGGTAACCTGGGCACAGGCGCATGTACCGTAGGCACAGGTGCAGGTACCGTTGGCACAGGCGTAGGTACCCAAGGCACAGGCACAAGTACCCTAGGCACTGGCGAAGGTACACCAGGCACAGGCGCAGGTTCCCTAGGGACAGGGGCAGGAACCCTAGGCACAGGCGCATGTACCCTATGTACAGGCGCAGGTACCCTAGGCAAAGGCGCAGGTACCCTGAGCACATGTGCAAGTACCCTATGCACAGGCGCAGGAAATCTAAGCACAGGCGCAGGTACCCTAGGCACATGCGCAATGACCCTATGCACAGGCGCAGGTACCCTAGGGATAGGCGCAAGTACCCTAGGCACAGGCACAGGTACCCTAGGCAGAGGCGCATGTACCCTAGGCACAGGCGCAGGTACCCTTGGCACAGGCACAGGTACCATAGGCACGGGCGTAGGTATTATAGCCACAGGCACAGGTACCCTAGGCACAGGCGGAGGTACCCTAGGCATAGGCGCAGGTACCCCAGGCACAGGCGCAGGTACTCTACGGACACGCGTAGGTACCCTAAGCACAGGCGCAGGTACCATATGCACAGGCGCAAGTACCCGAGGTATAGGCGCAGGTACCCTAGGCACAGGCGCAGGTACTCTACGGACACGCGTAGGTACCCTAAGCACAGGCGCAGGTACCATATGCACAGGCGCAAGTACCCGAGGTATAGGCGCAGGTACCCTAGGCACAGGCGCAAGTACCCTAGGCACAGGCACAGGAAACCTATGCATAGGCACAGGTACCCTGGGCACGGGCGTATGGACCCTAGGCACAGGTGCAGGTACCCTAGGCACAGGCGCAGGTACCCTAGGCACAGGCGCAGGTACCCTGGGTACAGGCGCAGGTACCATAGGCATAGGCGCTGGTATTCTAGGCACAAGCGTAGGTACCCTAAGCACAGGTTCAGGTACCCTAGGCACAGGCGCAGGTACCCGAGGGACGGGCGAGGTACCCTAAGCACAGACACAGGTTAGGCACAAGCGCAAGTACCCCAGGCACAGGCGCAGGTACCCTCGGCACAGGCGCAGGTACCCATAGGCGCAGGTACCCTAGGTACCCTGGGTACAGGCGCAGGTACCCTAGGCACAGGCATAGGTACCCTAGGCACAGGCGCAGGTACCCTAGGGACAGGCGCATGTATTCTAGGCACAGGCGCAGGTACCCTAGGCACAGGCGCAGGTACCCTAGGCACAGGCGCAAGTACCTTAGGCACATGCGCAGGTACCATAGGCACAGGCGCAGGTACCCTAGGCACGAGAGCAGGTACCCTAGGCACAGGCGCAGGTACCCTAGGCACATGCGCAGGTACCCTAGGCATAGGCGCAGGTACCATAAGAAAAGGCCTACGTACCCTAGGCACAGGTACAGGTACCCTAGGCATAGGCGCATGCATCCTAGACACAGGCGCAGGTACCCTAGGCATAGGCGCAGGTACCATAGGCACAAGCGCAAGTACCTTATGCACAGGCGCATGCACCCTAGGCACAGGCGCAGGTACCCTAAGCACAGGCCCATGTACCATAAGAACAGGCGCAGGTATCCTAAGCATAGGCGCAGGTACCCTGGGCACAAGGCACAGGTAACCTGGGCAGAGGTGCAGGTACCCTAGCGCACTGAGTGCACTCTTAGTGTACTCTTATATGGTGACTGAGCGCACTTGCCATATACACTAGCCCCACACACGAAGGTCGTTTCTAAGGAGAGAATTGTTTGGACACATAGGACCATATGCAAGGGTCACTAAGACACATAAGACAAATAAACACATTGAGTGCGCTCTTAGTGTACTTTTATACGGTGAGTGAGCGCACTCACCCTAGGCATAGGCATAGGTACCCTTGGCAAAGGTGCGGGTACCCTAGGCAGAGGCGCAGGTACCCTAGGCACAGGCGCAGGTACCCTAGGCACAGGCGCAGGTACCTTCAGCACAGGCGTAGGTACCCTAGGCACAGACGCAAGAACCCTAAGCACAGGCGCAGTTACTCTAGGCACAAGCGCAGGGATCCTAGGCACGGGCACAGGTACCCTAGAGACAGGCGCAGGTATCCTAGGCACATGCGCAAGTACCATAGGCAGAGGCGCAGGTACCCTAGGTACAGGCGCGGGCACCCTAGGCAAAGGCGCAGGTACCATAGGCACAGGCTCAGGTATTCTAGGCACAGGCGGAAGTACCCTAGGCACAAGCGCAGGTACCCTAAGCACACGCGCAGGTACCTTGGGCATAGACGCAGGTACCCTAGGGACAACTGGAGGTACCCTAAGCACATGCGTAGGTACCCTAGGCACAAGTGCAGGTATCCTAAGCATAGGCGCAGGTACCCTAGGCACAGGCGCATGTACCGTAGGCATAGGCGCAAGTACCATAGGCACAGGCGCAGGTACCCTAGGAACAGGCGCAGGTACCTTAAGCAAAGGCCCACATACCCTAGGCAGAGGCAGAGGTACACTAAGCACAGGCGCAGGTACCCTGGGGACAGGCGCAAGTACCCTAGGTTCAGGCGAAGGTACCCTAGGCACATGCACAGGTACCCTAGGCACAGGAGCAGGTACCATAGGCACAGGCGCAGGTAACCTGGACACAGGCGCAGGTACCCTAGGCAGAGGCGAGGTATCCTAGGCACAGGCGCATGTACCCTAGGGACAAGCGCAGGTACCCTAAGCACAAGCGCAGGTACACTAGGCACAGGCGCAGGTACCTTAGGCACAGGCGTAGGTACCCTAGGCACAAGCGCAGGTACCCTAGGTATAGGCGCAGGTACCATAGGCACAAGCGCAGGCACCCTAAGCACTAGCACAGGTATACTAGACACAGGCGCAAGTACCCTAGGCACAAGCGCAAGTACCCCAGGCACAGGCGTAGGTAAACTGGGCACAGGCGCAGGTACCCTAGGCACACGCGCATGTACCTTAGGCACAGGCGCAGATAACCTAGGCACAGGCGCAAGTACCATAGGCACAGGCGCAGGTACCCTAGGCACAGGCGCATGTACCCTAGGGACAGGCGCATATACCCTAAGCACAGGCGCAGGTACCCTAGGCACAGGCGAAAGTACCCTAGGCACAGGCGCAGGTACCATAGGGACACGCGCAGGTACCCTAGGCACGAGCGCAAGTACCCTAGGCATAGGCGTAGGTACATAGGCTCAGGCGCAGGTACCCTGGGCACATGCGCAGGTGACCTGGACACAGGCACAGGTACCCTAGGAACAGGCACAGGTACCCTAGGTACAGGCGCAGGTACCTTCGGCACAAGCGCAGGTAACCTGGGCACAGACGTAAGTACCCCTAGCACACGCGCAGGTATCCTAGGGACAGGCGCAGGTACCCTACGGACAGGCGTAGGTACCCTAAACACAGGCGAAGTTTCTATAGGCACAGGCGCAAGTACCCTAGGGACAGGAGCATGTACCCTAGGCACAGGTGCAGGTACCCTAGGTACAGGCGCGGGAACCCTAGGCACATGCGCAGGCACCCTAAGCACTAGCACAGGTACACAAGACACAGGCGCAAGTACCCTAGACACAAGCGCAAGTACCCTAGACACAGGCATATGTAAACTGGGCACAGGCGCAGGTACCCTAGGCACAGGCGCAGGTACCATAAGGACAGGTGCAGGTACCATAGGCACTGGCGCAGGTAACCTGGGCATAGGTGCGGGTATCATAGGCACATGCGCATGTACCCTAGGCACAGACGTAGGTAACCTGGGCACAGGCGCAGGTACCCTATGCACAGGCGCAGGTACCCTAGGCACAGGCGCAGGTACCCTAGGGACAGGCACAGATACCCTAAGCATAGGCGCATGTACCCTAGGCACAGGCGCATGTACCATAGGCACAGGCGCAGGTACCCTAGGGACAGGCGCAGGTACCCTAGGCACAGGTGCAGGTACCCTAGGCACAGGCGCAGGTTCCCTACGCACAGGCACAGGTACCCTAGGCACATGCGCAGGTACCATAGGCACAGGCGCAGGTACCCTAGGCACGGGAGCAGGTACCCTAGGCACAGGCGCAGGTATCATAGGCACAGGCGCAGGTAACCTAAGCAAAGGCCAACGTACCCTAGGCACAGGCACAGGTACCCTAGGGGCAGGCGCACGTACCCTGGGGGCAACCGCAGGTACCCTAGGCACAGGCGTAGGTACCCTAGGCACAGACGCAGGTATCCTAGGGACAGGGACATGTATCATAGGCACAGGCGCATGTGACCTGGGCACAAGTGCATGTACCCTTGGAACAGGCACAGGTACCCTAGGCAAAGACGCAGGTACACTCGGCACAGGCACATGTAACCTGGGCATAGGTGCATGTACCCTAGGCACAGGCACAGGTACCCTAGGCACAGGCGCAGATACCCTAGGAACAAGCGAAGGTACCCTAAGCAAAGGCCTACGTACCCTAAGCATAGGCACAGGTACCCTAGGCATAGGCTCAGGTACCCTAGGCACAGGCGCAGGTACCCTAGGCACAGGCGCAGGTACCCTAGGCACAGGCGCAGGTACCATATGCACAAGCGCAGGCACCGTAGGCACAGGCGCAGGTACCCTAGGCACAGGCCCAGGTGCCCTAGAAACAGGCGCAGGTATCCAAAGCACAGGCGCAGGTACCCTAGGCACAGGCGCAGGTACCTTAAGCAAAGGCGCAGGTACCCTGGGCCGGGCGCAGTCACTCTAGGCACAGGTACAGGTACCCTTGGCACAGGTGCAAGTGCCTAGGCACATGCGCAGGTACCCTAGGCATAGGCGCAGGTACCCCAGGCACAGGCAATGGTAACCTCGGCATAGGCGCAGGTACTATAGGCACAGGCGCAAGAACCCTAGGCATTGGCGCAGGTACCCCAGGCACAGGCGCAGGTACCCTAAAGACAGGCGCAGATACCCTAGACACAGGCGCGGGTACCATAGGCACAGGCGCAAGGACCCTAGGCACAGGCGCAAGTATACTAGAGACAGTCCAGGTATCCTCGGCACAAGCGCAAGTACCCTAGGAACAGGCGCAGTTACCCTAGGTACCGGCGCAGGTACCCTAGGCACAGGCGCAGGTACCACAGGCACAGGCATAGGTATTCTAGGCACAGGCGCAGGTACCCCAGGCACAAGCGCAGTCACCCTAGGCACAGGCGCAATCACCCTAGACAAAAGGAGAAACAACCCTTGGCACAGGTGCAGGTACCTTAGGCACAGGAGCAGGTACCCTAGGCACAGGCGCAGGTACCCCAAGCACAGGCGCAGGTAACCTGGGCATAGGCGCAGGTTCCCTAGGCACAGGCGTAGGTACCCATAGGAACAGGCGCAGGTATCCGAGGCATAGGCGTAGGTACTCTAAGGACAGGCGCAGGTACTCTAGGCACATGCGCAAGTACCCTAGGCACAGGCGCAGGTACCCTAGGCAGAGGCGTAAGTACCCTAGACACAGGCGCAGGTACCCTAGGCACAGGTGCAGGAACCCTAAGCACAGGTGCAGGTACCCTAGGCACAGGCCCAGGGACCCTAGGCACAGGCACAGGTACCCTAGAGACAGTCGCAGGTACCCTAGGCACAGGGGCATGCATCCTAGGCACAGGCGTAGGTACCCTAGGTACAGGCGAAGGTACCCTAGGCACAGGTGCACGTACCCTAGGCACAGGCACATGTACCCCAAGCACAGACGCACGCACCCTATGCATAGGCGCAGGTACCCTAGGCACAGGCGCAGGTACCCTAGGCACAGGCGCAGGTACCATAGGAACAGGCGCAGGTACCCTAAGCAAAGGCCCACGTACCCTAGGCACAAGCACATGTACCCCAAGCACAGGCGCAGGTACCCTAAGGACAGGCGCAAGTACCCTAGGCACATGCACAAGTACCCTGGGCATAGGCGCAGGTGCCCTAGGCACAGTCGCAGGTACCATAGGGACAGGCGCAGGTACCCTACGGACAGGCGCAGGTACCCTAGGCACAGGCGCGGGTACCCTAGGAACTGGCGCAGGGACCCTAGGCACAGGCGCGGGTATGCTAGAGAAAGGCGCATGTACCCTAGGCACAGGCGCAAGTACCCTAGGCACAGGCGCAGGTACCCTACGTACGAGCGCACGTACCCTAGGCACTAGCGCAGGTACCATAGTCACAGGCGCAGGTATTCAAGGCACAGCTGCAGGTACCCTAGGCACAAGCGTAGTCACCCTAGGCACAGGCGCAGTCACCCTAGGCATAGGCACAAGTACCCTTGGCACAGGTGCAGGTAGCCTAGGCACAGGCGCAGGTACCCTAGGCACAGGCGTAGGTACCCCAGGCACAGGCGCAGGTAACCTGGGCACAGGCGCAGGTACCGTAAGCACAGGCGCAAGTACCCTAGGCACAGGCGCAGGTTCCCTAGGCACAGGCGCAGGTACCCCAGGAACAGGCGCAGGTACCTTAGGGATAGGCACAGTTACCATAGGCACAGGCGCAGGTACCGTAGGCACAGTCGCAGGTACCCTAAGCACAGGCGCAGGTACCCTAAGCACAGGCGCAGGTACCCAAGGCACAGGCGCAGGTACCCTAGGGACAGGCGCAGGTATCCGAAGCACATGCTTAGGTACCCTAGGCACAGGTGCAGGTACCCTAAGCATAGGCGTAGGTACCCTAGTCACAAGCGCAGGTACCATAGGCAGAGGCGCATGTACCCTAGGTACAGGCGCAGGTACCATAGGCACAAGCGCAGGCACCCTAAGCACTAGCACATGTACACTAGACACAGGCGCAGGTACCCTAGACACAGGCGCAAGTACCCCAAGAACAGGCGCATTGAAACTGGGCATAGGCGCAGGTACACTAGGCACAGGTGGAGGTACCGTAGGGACAGGCGCACGTACCCTAGGCACAGGCGCAGGTAACCTGGGCACAGGCGCAGGTACCCTAGGCACATGCGCATGTACCCTGGGAAGAGGCGAAAGTAATATGGGCACAGGCGCAGGTACCCTAGGCACAGACGCAGGTACCCTAGGCATGGGCGCAGGTACCCTAGGGACAGGCACAGATACCTTAATCACAGGCGCATGTACCCTAGGCACAGGCGTAGGTACCCTAGGCACAGGCGCAGGTACCATAGGGAGAGGCTCAGGTACCCTAGGTACAGGCGCATGTATCCTAGGCACATGCGCAGGTACCCTAGGCACAGGCACAGGTACCATAGGCACATGCGCACGTACCATCGGCACAATGGCAGGTACCACAAGCACGGGAGCAGGTACCCTAGGTACAGGCGCAGGTACCCTAGGCACAGGCACAGGTACCGTAGGCACGGGCGTAGGTACCCTCAGCAAAGGCCCATGTACCCCAGGCACAGGCACAGGTACCCTAGGCACAGGCGCAGGTACCACAGGGACAGGCGGAGGTACCCTAGGCATAGGGGCATGTACCCTAGGCACAGGCGCAGGTACCCTAGGGACAGGTGCAGGTACCCTATGAATAGGCGCAGGTGACCTGGACACAGGCGCAGGTACCCTAGGCACAGGTACAGGTACCCTAGGTACAGGCGCAGGTACCCTCGGCACACGCGCAGGTAACCTGGGCACAGGCGCAGATACCCCTAGGCACAGGCGCAGGTACCCTAGGCACAGGCGCACGTACCCTAGGCACAGGCGCACGTACCCTAGGCACAGGCGCACGTACCCTAGGCACAGGCGCACGTACCCTAGGCACAGGCGCACGTACCCTAGGCACAGGCGCACGTACCCTAGGCACAGGCGCACGTACCCTAGGCACAGGCGCACGTACCCTAGGCACAGGCGCACGTACCCTAGGCACAGGCGCACGTACCCTAGGCACAGGCGCACGTACCCTAGGCACAGGCGCACGTACCCTAGGCACAGGCGCACGTACCCTAGGCACAGGCGCACGTACCCTAGGGACAGGCGCAGGTACCCTATGCATAGGCGCAGGTGACCTGGACACAGGCGCAGGTACCCTAGGCACAGGTACAGGTACCCTAGGTACAGGCGCAGGTACCCTCGGCACACGCGCAGGTAACCTGGGCACAGGCGCAGATACCCCTAGGCACAGGCGCAGGTACCCTAGGCACAGGCGCAGGTACCCTAGGCACATGCGCATGTACCCTAAGCAAAGGCCCACGTACCCTAGGCACTGGCACAGGTATCTTAGATATAGGCGGAGGTACCCTAGGCACAAGCATAGGTACCCTAGGCACAGGCGCAGGTACCCTATACACAGGCGCAGCCACCCTATGCATAGGCGCAGGTACCCTAGGCGCAGGTACCCTAGGCACAGGCCCAGGTACCCTAGGAACAGGCGCAGGTACCCCAGGCACAGGCACAGGTACCCTAGGCACAGGCGCAGGTACCCTAGGCACAGGCGCAGGTAGCATAAGCACAAGCACAGGTACCCTACGCACAAGGCGCAGTCACTCTAGGCACAGGCACATGTACCCTTGGCGGAGGTGTAGGTACATAGGCACAGGCGCAGGTACCCTAGGCACAGGCGTAGGTACCCTAGGTACAGGCGCAAGTACCCTAAGCAAAGGCCTACGTACCCTAGGCACAAGCACAGGTACCCTAGGCATAGGCGCAGGTACCCTAGGCACAGGCGCAGGTACCCTAGGCATAGGCGCAGGTACCCTAGGCACAGGCGCAGGTACCCTATGCACAGGCGCAGGCACCGTAGGCACAGACACAGGTACCCTAGGCATAGGCCCAGGTACCCGAGGAACAAGCGCACGTATCCTAAGCACAAGCGCAGGTACCCTAGGCACAGGCGCAGGTACCTTAAGCAAAGGCGCAGGTACACTAGGCCGGGCGCAGTCACTCTAGGCATAGGCACAAGCACCCTTGGCACAGGTGCATGTGCCTAGGCACAGGCGCAGGCACCCTTGGCATAGGCGCAGGTACCCCAAGCACAGGCGCAGGTAATCTGGGCACAGGCGTAGGTACCGTAGGCACAAGTGCAGGTACCCCAAGCACAGGCGCAATTACCCTACGGACAGGCGCAGGTACCCTAGGCACAGGCGCGGGTACCCTGCGCACAGGCGCAGGGACCCTAGGCACAGGCGCAGGTATCCTAGAGACAGGCGCAGGTACCATAGGCGCAGGCGAAAGTACCATAGGCATAGGCGCAGGTACCCTACGTACAGGCGCAGGTACCCTAGGCACTGGCGCATGTACCATAGTCACAGGCGAAGGTATTCCAGGCACAGTCGCAGGTACCCTAGGCACAGGCGTGTCATCCTAGGCACAGGCGTAGTCACCCTAGGCATAGGCAAAAGTACCCTTGGAACAGGTATAGGTATCCTACGCACATGCGCAGGTACCCTAGGCACAGGAGCAGGTACCCCAGTCACAGGCGCAGGTAAACTGGGCATAGGCGCAGGTACCGTAGGCACAGGCGCAGGTTCCCTAGGCACAGGCGTAGGTTCCCCAAGCTCAGGCGCAGGTACCCTAGGAATATGTGCAGGTACCCCAGGCACAGGCGCAGGTACCTTCGGCACAGGCGTAGGTAACCTGGGCACAGGCGCAGGTACCCCTAGCACAGGCGCAGGTACCATAGGGACAGGCGCAGGTACCCTAGGGACAGGAGCAGGTACCATAAACACAGGCGAAGTTTATCTAGGCACAGGCGCAGGTACCCTAGGGACAGGAGCATGTACCCTAGGCACAGGCGCAGGTACCCTAGGTACAGGCGCGGGTACCCTAGGCACATGCGCAGGCACCCTAAGCACTAGCACAAGTACACAAGACACAGGCGCAGGTACCCTAGACACGGGCGCAAATACCCTAGGCACAGGCGTAGGTAAACTGCGCACAGGCGCAGGTACCTTAGGCACAGGCGCAGGTACCATAAGGACAGGTGCAGGTACCATACGCACAGGCGCAGGTAACCTGGGCATAGGTGCAGGTACCATAGGCATACGCGCATGTACCCTAGGCACAGACGCAGGTAACCTGGGCACTGGCGCAGGTACCCTTGGCACAGGCGCAGGCACCCTAGGCACAGGCGCAGGTACGCTAGGGACAGGCGCAGATACCCTAAGAATAGGTGAAGGTACCCTAGGCACAGACCAAGTACCCTAGGCACAGGCGCAGGTACCCTAGGGACAGACGCAGGTACCCTAGGCACAGGTGCAGGTACCCTAGGCACAGGCGCAGGTACCCTACGCACAGGCACAGGTACCCTAGGCACATGCGCAGGTACGATAGGCACAGGCGCAGGTACCCTAGGCACAGGCGCAGGTACCCTAGGCACATGCGCAGGTATCCTAGGCACAGGCGCAGGTACCCTAAGCAAAGGCCAACGTACCCTAGGCAGAGGCACAGGTACCCTAGGGGCAGGCGCACGTACCCTAGGGGCAGGCGCAGGTACCCTAGGCACAGGCGCAGGTACCCTAGGCACAGGCGCAGGTATCCTAGGCACAGGCGCAGGTACCCTAAGCAAAGGCCAACGTACCCTAGGCAGAGGCACAGGTACCCTAGGGGCAGGCGCACGTACCCTAGGGGCAGGCGCAGGTACCCTAGGCACAGGCGCAGGTACCCTAGGCACAGGCGCAGGTATCCTAGGGACAGACACATGTATCCTAGGTACAGGCGCATGTGACCTGGGCACAGGCGCATGTACCCTTGGCACAGGCATAGGTACCCTAGGCACAGACGCAGGTACACTCGGCACAGGCACATGTAACCAGGGCATAGGTGCAGGTACCCTAGGCACAGGCACAGGTACCCTAGGCATAGGCGCAAGTACCCTAGGCACAGGCGCAGGTACCCTAGGCACAGGCGCAGGTACTCTAGGCACAGGCGCAGGTACCATATGCACAGGCGCAGGCACCGTAGGCACAGTCGTAGGTACCCTAGGCACAGGCCCAAGTACCCTAGGAACAGGCGCAGGTATCCGAAGCACAGGCGCAGGTACCCTAGGCATAGGCGCAGGTACCTTAAGCAAAGGCGCAGGTACCGTAGGCCGGGCGTAGTCACTCTAGGCACAAGTATAGGTACCCTTGGCACAGGTGCAGGTGCTTAGGCACATGCGCAGGTACCCTAGGCACAAGCGCAGGTACCCCAGGCACAGGCACAGGTAACCTGGGCATAGGCGCAGGTACTATAGGCATAGGCGCAAGTACCCTAGGCAGAGGCGCAGGTACCCTAGGCATTGGCGCAGGTACCCCAGGCACAGGCGCAGGTACCCTAAGGACAGGCGCAGGTATCCTAGGCACAGGCGCGGGTACCATAGGCAAAGGTGCAGGGACCCTAGGCATAGGCGCAGGTATACTAGAGACAGTCGCAGGTACCCTCGGCACAAGCGCAAGTACCCTAGGAACAGGCGCAGGTACCCTAGGTACAGGCGCAGGTACCCTAGGCACAGGCGCAGGTACCATAGGCACAGGCATAGGTATTCTAGGCACAGGCACATGTACCCTAGGCACAGGCGCAGTCACCCTAGGCACAGGCGCAGTCACCCTATACATAAGTAGAAGTACCCTTGGCACAGGTGCAGGTACCATAGGCACAGGCGCAGGTACCCTAGGCACAGGCGAAGGTACCCCAAGCACAGGCACAGGTAACCTGGGCACAGGCGCAGGTACCCTAGGCACAGGCACAGGTACCCTAGGCACAGGCGCAGTCACCCTAGGCACAGGCGCAGTCACCCTATACATAAGTAGAAGTACCCTTGGCACAGGTGCAGGTACCCTAGGCACAGGCGCAGGTACCCTAGGCACAGGCATAGGTATTCTAGGCACAGGCACAGGTACCCTAGGCACAGGCGCAGTCACCCTAGGCACAGGCGCAGTCACCCTATACATAAGTAGAAGTACCCTTGGCACAGGTGCAGGTACCCTAGGCACAGGCGCAGGTACCGTAGGCACAAGCGCAGGTACCCTAGGCACAGGCGCAGGTATCGTAGGCACAGGCGCAAGTACCTTAGGCACAGGCGTATGTTCCATAGGCACAGGCGCAGGTACCCATAGGAGCAGGCGCAGGAATCCCAGGCATAGGCGCAGGAACCCTAGGCACAGGCGCAGGTACCCTAGGCATAGGCGCAGGTACCCTAGGCACAGGCGCAGGTACCCTAGGCAGATGCGTAAGTACCCTAAACACAGGCGTAGGTACCCTAGGCACAGGTGCAGGAACCCTAAGCACAGGTGCAGGTACCCTAGGCACAGGCCCAGGGACCCTAGGCACAGGCACAGGTACCCTAGAGACAGTCGCAGATACCCTAGGAACAGGCGCATGCACCTTAGTCACAGGCGTAGGTACCCTAGGTACAGGCGCAGGTACCCTAGGCACAGGTGCACGTACCCTACGCACAGTCACATGTACCCCAAGCACAGGCGCAGGTACCCTATGCACAGGCGCAGGTACCATAGGCACAGGTGCAGGTACCCTAGGCACAGGCGCAGGTACCCTAGGAACAGGCGCAGGTACCCTAAGCAAAGGCCCACGTACCCTAGGCACAAGCACATGTACCCCAAGCACAAGCGCAGGTACCCTAGGGACAGGCGCAAGTACCCTAGGCACAGGCGCAAGTACCATGGGCATAGGCGCAGGTACCCTAGGCACAGTCGCAGGTTCCCTAGGGACAGGCGCAGGTACACTACGGACAGGCGCAGGTACCCTAGGCACAGGCGCGGGTACCATAGGCACACGCGCAGTGACCCTAGGCAGAGGCGCGGGTATCCTACAGATAGGCGCATGTACCCTAGGCACAGGCGCAAGTACCCTAGGCACAGGCGCAGTTACCCTACGTACAAGCGCAAGTACCCTAGGCACTGGCGCAGGTACCATAGTCACAGGCGCAGGTATTCGAGGCACAGCTGCAGGTACCCTAGGCACAAGTGTAGTCACCCTAGGTACAGGCGCAGTCACCCTAGGCATAGGCACAAGTACCCTTGGCACAGGTGCAGGTAGCCTAGGCACAGGCGCAGGTACCCTAGGCACAGGCGTAGGTACCCTAGGCATAGGCGTAGGTAACCTGGGCATAGGCGCAGGTACCGTAAGCACAGGCGCAGGTACCATAGGCATAGGCGCAGGTTCCCTAGGCACAGGCGCAGGTACCCTATGAACATGTGCAGGTACCCCAGGAACAGGCGCAGGTACCCTAGGGACAGGCGCAGGTACCATAGGAACAGGCGCAGGTACCGTAGGCACAGGCGTAGGTAGCCTAAGCACAGGCGCAGGTACCCTAAGCACATGCGCAGGTACCCAAGGCACAGGCGCACGTACCCTAGGGACAGGCGCAGGGACCCTAAGCACATGCTTAGGTACTTTAGGCACAGGTGCAGGTACCGTAAGCACAGGCGTAGGTACCCTAGTCACAAGCGCAGGTACCCTAGGCAGAGGCGCATGTACCCTAGGTACAGGCGCAGGTACCATAGGCACAAGCGCAGGCACCCTAAGCACTAGCACAGGTACACTAGACACAAGCGCAGGTACCCTAGACACAAGCGCAAGTACCCCAAGAACAGGTGCAGGGAAACTGGGCACAGGCGCAGGAACACTAGGCACAGGCGGAGGTACCCTAGGGACAGTCGCACGTACCGTAGGCATAGGCGCAGGTAACCTGGGCACAGGCGCAGGTACCCTAGGCACACGCGCATGTACCCTAGGCACAGGCGAAAGTAATCTGGGCACAGGCGCAAGTACTCTAGGCACAGGCGCAAATACCATTTGCACGGGCGCAGGTACCCTAGGGACAGGCACAGATACCTTAATCATTGGCGCATGTACCCTAGGCACAGGCGTAGGTACCCTAAGCACAGGCACAGGTACCATAGGGACAGGCTCAGGTACCCTAGGCACAGGCGCATGTATCCTAGGCACATGCGCAGGTACCCTAGGCACAGGCGCAGGTACCATAGGCACATGCGCAGGTACCATAGGCACAAGGGCAGGTACCACAAGCACGGGAGAAGGTACCCTAGGCACAGGCGCAGGTACCCTAGGCACAGGCACAGGTACCGTAGGCACAGGCGTAGGTACCCTCAGCAAAGGCCCACGTACCCCAGGCACAGGCACAGGTACCCTAAGCACAGGCACAGGTACCCTAGGGACAGGCGCAGGTGCCCTAGGCATAGGGGCATGTACCCTAGGCACAGGCGTTGGTACCCTAGGGATAGGTGCAGGTACCCTATGAATAGGCACAGGTGACCTGGACACAGACGCAGGTACCCTAGGCACAGGTACAGGTACCCTAGGTAGAGACGCAGGTACCCTCGGCACAGGCGCAGGTAACCTGGGCACAGGCGCAGGTACCCCTAGGCACAGGCGCAGGTACCATAGGCACATGCGCAGGTACCCTAAGCAAAGGCCCACGTACCCTCGGCACAGGCACAGGTATCTTAGACATAGGCGGAGGTACCCTAGGCACAAGCGCAGGCACCCTAGGCACAGGCGTAGGTACCCTAGGCACAGGCGCAGGTACCCTATGAACAGGCGCAGCCATCCTATGCACAGGCGCAGGTACCCTAGGCACAGGCCCAGGTACCCTAGGAACAGGCGCAGGTACCCTAGGCACAGGCGCAGGTACCCTAGGCACAGGCGCAGGTACCCTAGGCACAGGCGCAGGTACCCTAAGCACAGGCACAGGTACCCTACGCACAGGCACAGGTACCCTAGGCACAGGCGCACGTACCCTAGGGACAGGCGCAGGTACCCTAGGAATATGTGCAGGTACCCCAAGCACAGGCGCAGGTACCCTAAGCAAAGGCCTACGTACCCTAGGCACAGGCGCACGTACCCTAGGGACAGGCGCAGGTACCCTAGGAATATGTGCAGGTACCCCAAGCACAGGCGCAGGTACCCTAAGCAAAGGCCTACGTACCCTAGGCACAGGCGCACGTACCCTAGGGACAGGCGCAGGTACCCTAGGCACAGGCGCAGGTACCCTAGGCACAGGCGCAGGTACCCTAGGCACAGGCGCAGGTACCCTAAGCACAGGCACAGGTACCCTACGCACAGGCGTAGTCACTCTAGGCACGGGCACAGGTACCCTTGGCACAGGTGTAGGTACCTAGGCACAGGCGCAGGTACCCTAGGCATAGGCGTAGGTACCCTAGGTAAAGGCACAGGTACCCTAAGCAAAGGCCTACGTACCCTACGCACAGGCACAGGTACCCTAGGCATAGGCGCAGGTACCCTAGGCACAGGCGCAGGTACCCTAGGCATAGGCGCAGGTATCCCACGCGCAGGCGCAAGTACCCTATGCACAGGCGCAGGCACCGTAGGCACAGGCGTAGGTACCCTAGGCATAGGCCCAGGTAGCCTAGGAACAGGCGCAGGTATCCTAAGCACAGGCGCAGGTACCCTAGGCACAGGCGCAGGAACCTTAAGCAAAGGCGCAGGTACCCTAGGCCGGGCGCAGTCACTCTAGGCATAGGCACATGCTCCCTTGGCACAGGTGCAGGTGCCTAGGCACAGGCACAGGCACCCTAGGCATAGGCGCAGGTACCCCAAGCACAGGCGCAGGTAATCTGGGCACAGGCGCAGGTACCGTAGGCACATGCGCAAGTACCCTAGGCACAGGAGCACGTACCCTAGGCACAGGCGCGGGTACCCTAGGCACAGGTGCACGTACCCCAAGCACAAGCGCAGGTATCCTACGGACAGGTGCAGGTACCCTAGGCACAGGCGCAGGTACCCTAGGCACAGGCGCAGGGACCCCAGGCACATGCGCAAGTATCCTAGAGACAGGCGCAGGTACCATAGGCACAGGCGCAATTACCATAGGCACAGGCACAGGTACCCTACGTACAGGCGCAGTTACCATAGGCACTGGCGCATGTACCATAGTCACAGGCGAAGGTATTCGAGGCACAGGCGCAGGTACCCTAGGCACAGGCGCAGTCACCTATGCACAGGCGCAGTCACCCTAGGCATAGGAAAAAGTACCCTTGGCACTGGTGCAGGTATCCTAGGCACAGGCGCAGGTACCGTAGGCGCAGGCGCCGGTACCCTACGCACAGGCGTAGGTACCATAGGCACAGGCGCAACTACCATAGGCACAGGCACAGGTATTCTAGGCACAGGCGCAGGTACCGTAGGCGCAGGCGCCGGTACCCTACGCACAGGCGTAGGTACCATAGGCACAGGCGCAACTACCATAGGCACAGGCACAGGTATTCTAGGCACAGGCGCAGGTACCGTAGGCGCAGGCGCCGGTACCCTACGCACAGGCGTAGGTACCATAGGCACAGGCGCAACTACCATAGGCACAGGCACAGGTATTCTAGGCACAGGCGCAGGTACCGTAGGCGCAGGCGCCGGTACCCTACGCACAGGCGTAGGTACCATAGGCACAGGCGCAACTACCATAGGCACAGGCACAGGTATTCTAGGCACAGGCGCAGGTACCGTAGGCGCAGGCGCCGGTACCCTACGCACAGGCGTAGGTACCATAGGCACAGGCGCAACTACCATAGGCACAGGCACAGGTATTCTAGGCACAGGCGCAGGTACCGTAGGCGCAGGCGCCGGTACCCTACGCACAGGCGTAGGTACCATAGGCACAGGCGCAACTACCATAGGCACAGGCACAGGTATTCTAGGCACAGGCGCAGGTACCGTAGGCGCAGGCGCCGGTACCCTACGCACAGGCGTAGGTACCATAGGCACAGGCGCAACTACCATAGGCACAGGCACAGGTATTCTAGGCACAGGCGCAGGTACCGTAGGCGCAGGCGCCGGTACCCTACGCACAGGCGTAGGTACCATAGGCACAGGCGCAACTACCATAGGCACAGGCACAGGTATTCTAGGCACAGGCGCAGGTACCGTAGGCGCAGGCGCCGGTACCCTACGCACAGGCGTAGGTACCATAGGCACAGGCGCAACTACCATAGGCACAGGCACAGGTATTCTAGGCACAGGCGCAGGTACCGTAGGCGCAGGCGCCGGTACCCTACGCACAGGCGTAGGTACCATAGGCACAGGCGCAACTACCATAGGCACAGGCACAGGTATTCTAGGCACAGGCGCAGGTACCGTAGGCGCAGGCGCCGGTACCCTACGCACAGGCGTAGGTACCATAGGCACAGGCGCAACTACCATAGGCACAGGCACAGGTATTCTAGGCACAGGCGCAGGTACCGTAGGCGCAGGCGCCGGTACCCTACGCACAGGCGTAGGTACCATAGGCACAGGCGCAACTACCATAGGCACAGGCACAGGTATTCTAGGCACAGGCGCAGGTACCGTAGGCGCAGGCGCCGGTACCCTACGCACAGGCGTAGGTACCATAGGCACAGGCGCAACTACCATAGGCACAGGCACAGGTATTCTAGGCACAGGCGCAGGTACCGTAGGCGCAGGCGCCGGTACCCTACGCACAGGCGTAGGTACCATAGGCACAGGCGCAACTACCATAGGCACAGGCACAGGTATTCTAGGCACAGGCGCAGGTACCGTAGGCGCAGGCGCCGGTACCCTACGCACAGGCGTAGGTACCATAGGCACAGGCGCAACTACCATAGGCACAGGCACAGGTATTCTAGGCACAGGCGCAGGTACCATAAGCACAGGCGCAAGTACCCTAGAGACAGGCGCAGGTACCCTAGGCAGAGGCGCAGGTACCCTAAGCACATGCGCAGGTACCCAAGGCACAGGCGCACGTACCCTAGGCACAGGCGCAGATACCCTAGGCACAGGCGCAGGTTCCCTAGGCACAGGCGTAGGTACCCATAGGAACAGGCGCAGGTATCCCAGGCACAAGCGACCCTAGGGACAGGCGCAGGTACCCTAGGCATAGGCGCAGGTACCATAGGCACAGGCGCAGGTACCCTAGGCAGAGGCGCAGGTACCCTAAACACAAGCGCAGGTACCCTAGGCACAGGCGCAGAAACCCTAAGCACAGGTGCAAGTACCCTAGGCACAGGCCTAGGGACCCTAGGCACAGGCACAGGTACCCTAGAGACAGGCGCAGGTACCATAGGCACAGGCACATGTATTCTAGGCACAGGCGCAGGTACCCTAGGCATAGGCACAGGTACCCTAAGCACAGGAGCATGAACCCTTGGCACAGGCGCAGGTACCCTAGGGACAGGTGTAGGTAACCTAAGCACAAGCTTAGGTACCCTAGGCACAGGTGCAGGTACCCCAAGCACAAGCGCAGGTACCCTACGGACAGGAAGGTACCCTAGGCACAGGCGCAGGTACCCTAGGCACATGCGCAGGGACCCCAGGCACATGCGCAAGTATCCTAGAGATAGGCGCAGGTACCATAGGCACAGGCGCAATTACCATAGGCACAGGCACAGGTACCCCACGTACAGGCGCAGGTACCATAGGCACTGGCGCATGTACCATAGTCACAGGCGAAGGTATTCGAGGCACAGGCGCAGGTACCCTAGGCACAGGCGCAGTCACCTATGCACAGGCGCAGTCACCCTAGGCATAGGAAAAAGTACCCTTGGCACTGGTGCAGGTACCCTAGGCACAGGCGCAGTCACCCTAGGCATAGGAAAAAGTACCCTTGGCACTGGTGCAGGTATCCTAGGCACAGGCGCAGGTACCCTAGGCACAGGCGCAGGTACCCCAGTCACAGGCGCAGGTAAACTGGGCACAGGCGTAGGTACCGTAGGCACAGGCGCAGGTACCCTAGGCAGAGGCGTAGGTTCCCTAGGTACAGGCGCAGGTACCCTAGGAATATGTGCAGGTACCCCAAGCACAGGCGCAGGTACCCTAGGGATAGGCGCAGGTACCATAGCCACAGGCGCAGGTACCGTAGGCGCAGGCGCCGGTACCCTACGCACAGGCGTAGGTACCATAGGCAAAGGCGCAGGTACCCTAGGGACGAGCGCAGGTATCCTAAACACATGCTTAGGTACCCTAGGCACAGGTGCAGGTACCCTAAGCACAGGCGCAGATACCGTAGGCACAGGCGCAGGTACCCTAGGCACAGGCGCAGGTACCCTAGGCAGAGGCGTAGGTACCCTAGGAAAAGGCGCAGGTACCCTAAGCAAAGGCCCACGTACCCTAGGCATAGGCACATTTACCCCAAGCACAGGCGCAGGTACTCTAGGGACAGGCGCAAGTACCCTAGGCACAGGTGCAGGTACCTTAGGCATAGGCGCAGGTACCCTAGGGACAGGCGCAGGTACCCTAGGTACAGGCGCAAGTAACCTGGGCACATGCGCAGGTACCCTAGGCACAGGCACAGGTACACTAGACACAGGCGCAGGTACCCTAGGCACAGGCGCAGGTAACCTGGGCACAGGCGCAGGTACACTAGGCACATGGGAGGTACCCGAGGCACAGTCGCAAGTATCCTAGGGACAGGCGCATGTACCCTAAGCACAAGCGCAGGTACCCTAGTCACAGGAGCAGGTACCCTAGGCAAAGGCGGAGGTACCTTAGGCAGAGGTGCATGTACCCTATGTATAGGCGTACGTACCCTACGCACAAGCGCAGGCACCCTAAGCACTAGCACCATTACTCTAGACACAGGCGCAGGTACCCTAGACATAGGCGCAAGTACCCCAGGCACAGGCGCACGGAAACTAGGCACAGGCACAGGTACCCTAGGCACAGGCGGAGGTACCTTAGGGACACGCGCAAGTATCCTAGATACAAGCGCAGGTAACCTGGACATAGGCGCAGGTACCCTAGGCACACGCGCATGTACCATAGGCACAGGCGCAGGTAACCTGGGCACAGGCGCAGGTACCCTAGGCACAGGCGCAGGTACCCTAGGCACGGGCGCAGGTACCCTAGGGACGGGCACAGATACCCTAATCACAGGTGCATGTACCCTAGGCACAGGCACAGGTACCCTAGGCACAGGCACAGGTACCGTAGGCACAGGTGCAAGTACCCTAGGCACAGGCGCAGGTTCCCTAGGCACAGGCGTAGGTACCCATAGGAACAGGCGCAGGTATCCCAGGCACAAGCGACCCTAGGGACAGGCGCAGGTACCCTAGGCACAGGCGTAGGTACCCATAGGAACAGGCGCAGGTATCCCAGGCACAAGCGACCCTAGGGACAGGCGCAGGTACCCTAGGCATAGGCGCAGGTACCATAGGCACAGGCGCAGGTACCCTAGGAAGAGGCGCAGGTACCCTAAACACAAGCGCAGGTACCCTAGGCACAGGCGCACAAACCCTAAGCACAGGTGCAGGTACCCTAGGCACAGGCCTAGGGACCCTAGGCACAGGCACAGGTACCCTAGAGACAGGCGCAGGTACCATAGGCACAGGCACATGTATTATAGGCACAGGCGCAGGTACCCTAGGCACAGGCACAGGTACCATAAGCACAGGCGCATGTACCCTAGGCACATGCGCAGGTACCCTAGGGACAGGTGTAGGTAACCTAAGCACAAGCTTAGGTACCCTAGGCACAGGTGCAGGAACCCTATGCACAGGTGCAAGTACTCTAGGCACAGGCGCAGGTACCATAGGAACAGGCGCAGGTATCATAAGCGAAGGCCCACATACACTAGGCACAGACACATGTACCCCAAGCACAGGCGCAGGTACCCTAGAGACAGGCGCAAGTACCCTAGGCACAGGCGCAGGTACCTTAGGCATAGGCGCAGGTACCATAGGGACAGGCGCAGGTACTCTGGGTATAGGCGCAGGTAACCTGGGCACAGGCGCAGGTACCCTATGCACAGGCGCATGTACCCTAGGAACAGGCGCAGGTACCATAGGCATAGGCGCAGGTACCCTAGGAACAGGCGCAGGTACCCTAAGCAAAGGCCCACGTACCCTAGGCATAGGCACATGTACCCCAAGCACAGGCAGAGGTACCCTAGGGACAAGCGCAAGTACCCTAGGCACAGGCGCAAGTACCCTGGGCATAAGCGCAGGTTCCCTAGGCATAGTCGCAGGTACCCTAGGGACAGGCGCAGGTACCCTACGGACAGGCGCAGGTACCCTAGGCACAAGCACGGCTACCCTAGGCACAGGCGCAAGGACCCTAGGCACAGGCGCAGGTATCCTAAGCACTGGCGCAGGTACAGTAGTCACAGGCGCAGGTATTCGAGGCACAGGCGCAGGTACCCTAGGCACAGGCGCAGTCACCCTAGGCATAGGCGCGGTCACCCTAGGCATAGGCACAAGTACCCTTGGCACAGGTGCAGGTAGCCAAGGCACAGGCGCAGGTACCCTAGGCACGTGCGGAGGTACCCCGGGCACAGGCGCAGGTACCGTAAGCACAGGCGCTGGTACCCTAGGCACAGGCGCAGGTTCCCTATGCACAGGCCCAGGTACCCTAGGAACATGTGCAGCTACCCCAGGAAGAGGCGCAGGTACCCTAGGGATAGGTGCAGATACACTAGGCACAGGCGCAGGTACCGTAGGCACAGGCGCAGGTACCCTAGGCACGTGCGGAGGTACCCCGGGCACAGGCGCAGGTACCGTAAGCACAGGCGCTGGTACCCTAGGCACAGGCGCAGGTTCCCTATGCACAGGCCCAGGTACCCTAGGAACATGTGCAGCTACCCCAGGAAGAGGCGCAGGTACCCTAGGGATAGGTGCAGATACAATAGGCACAGGCGCAGGTACCGTAGGCACAAGCGCACGTACCCTAACCAAAGGCGCAGGTACCCTAGTCACAGGCACAGGTACCCTAGGGATAGGCGCACGTACCATAAGCACATGCTTAGGCACCCTAGGCACAGGCGCAGGAACCCTAAGCACATGCTTAGGTACCCTAAGCACAGGCGCAGGTACCCTAGGCACAGGCGCAGGTACCCTAGGCATAGGCGCATGTACCCTAGGCAGAGGCGTAGGTACCCTAGGAACAGGCGGAGGTACCCTAAGCAAAGGCCCATGTACCCTAGACACAGGCTCAGGTATCTTAGACATAGGCATAGGTACCCTAGGCACAGGCGCAGGTACCCTAGGCACAGGCGTAGGTACCATAGGCACAGGAGCAGGTACCTTATGCACAGGCGCACGCACCCTATGCACAGGCGGAGGTACCCTAGGCACAGGCCGAGGTACCCTAGGAACAGGCGCAGGTACCCTATGCATAGGCGCACGTACCCTAGGCACAGGCGCAGGTACCCTAGGCACAGCCGTAGGTACCCTAAGCACAGGCACAAGTACCCTATGCACAGGCGCAGTCACTCTAGGCACAGGCACATGTACCCTTGGCACAGGTGTAGGTACCTAGGCACAGGCGCAGGTACCCTAGGCACAGGCGCAGATACCCTAGGCACAGGCGCAGGTACCCTAAGCAAAGGCCTACGTACCCTAGGCACAGGCATAGGTACCCTATGCATAGGCGCAGGTACCATGAGCAAAGGCGCAGGTACCCTAGGCACAGGCGCAGGTGCCCTAGGAACAGGCGCAGGTACCCTATGCACAGGCGCAGGTACCAATGGCACAGGCGCATGTACCCTAGGCATAGGCCCAGGTACCCTAGGAACAAGCACAGGTATCCTAAGCACAGGCGCAGGTACCCTACCCACAGGCGCAGGTACCTTAAGCAAAGGCGCAGGTACCCTAGGCCGGGCGCAATCACTCTAGGCACAGGCACATGCACCCTTGGCACATTTGCAGGTGCCTAGGCACAGGCGCAGGCACCCTAGGCATAGGCGCACGTACCCCAGGCACAAGCGCAGGTAACCTGGGCACAGGCGCAGGTACCGTAGGCACAGGCGCAAGTACCCTAGGCACAGGCGCAGGTATCCTAGGCACGTGCGGGGATACCCTATGCACAGGTGCAGGTACCCCAAGCACAGGCGCAGGTACCCTACAGACACGCGCAGGTACCCTAGGCACAGGTGCAGGTACCATACGTACAGGCGCAGGTACCATAGGCACAGGCGCAGGTACCGTAGGCGTAGACACCGGTACCCTAAGCACAAGCGTAGATACCCTAGGCACAGGCGCATTTACCCTAGGGAAAGGCACAGGTATCCTAAGTACATGCTTAGGTACCCTAGGCCAGGTGCAGGTACCCTAGGCAGAGGCGCAGGTACCCTAGGAACAGGCGCAGGTACCCTAAGCAAAGGCCCACGTACCCTAGGCATAGGCACATGTACCCCAAGCACAGGCGCATGTACCATAGGGACAGGCACAAGTACCCTAGGCACAGGCGCAGGTACCCTAGGCGTAGGCGCAGGTACCCTAGGGACAGGCGCAGGTACCCTAGGTACAGGCGCAGGTAACATGGGCACATGCGCAGGTACCCTAGACACAGGCACAGGTATCCTAGACACAGGCGCAGGTACCCTCAGCAAAGGCGCAGGTGACCTGGGCACAGGCGCAGGTAAACTAGGCACAGGCGAGGTACCCTAGGCAGAGTCGCAGGTACCCTAGGGACAGACGCAGGTACCCTAAGCACAGGCGCAGGTACCCTAGTCACAGGCGCAGGTACCCTAGGCACAGGCGCAGGTACCCTACGCAGAGGCGCGTGTACCCTAGGTATAGGCATAGGTACCCTACGCACAAGCACAGGCGCAATAAGCACTAGCACAGGTACACTAGACACGGGCGCAGGTACCCTAGACACAGGCGCAAGTACCCCAGGCACAGGCGGAGGGAAATTGGGCACAGGCGCAAGTACCCTAGGCACAGGCGGAGGTACCCTAGGGACAGGCTTAGGTACCCTAGGCAAACGCGCAGGTAACCTGGGCACAGGCGCAGGTACCCTAGGCACACGCGCATGTACCCTAGGCACAGGCGCAGGTAACCTGGGCACAGGCGCAGGTACCCTAGGCACAGGCACGGGTACCCTAGGCACGGGCGCAGGTACCCTAGGGACAGGCACAGATACCCTAATCACAGGCGCATGTACCCTAGGCACAGGCACAAGTACCCTAGGCACAGGCACAGGTGCCATAAGGACAGGCTCAGGTACCCTAGGCACAGGCGAAGGTACCATATGCACATGCGCAGGTACCCTAGGCACTGGCGCAGGTACCATATGCACATGCACAGGTACCATAGGCACAAGCGCAGGTACCACAGGCACGGGAGCACGTACCTTGGGCACAGGCGCAGGTACCCTAGGCACAGGCGCAGGTACCCTAGGCACAGGCGTAGGTACCCTCAACAAAGGCCCACGTACCCTAGGCACAGGCACATGTACCCTAGATACAGGCGCAGGTACCATAGGAACAGGCGCAGGTACCCTAGGCATAGGTGCATGTACCCTAGGCACAGGCGCAAGTACCCTAGGGACAGGTGCAGGTGACCTAGGAATAGGCGCAGGTGACCTGGACACAGGCATAGGTACCCTAGGCACAGGAACAGGTACCCTAGGTACAGGTGCAGATACCCTTGGCACAGGCGCAGGTAACCTGGGCACAAGCGCAGGTACTCCTAGGCACAGGTGCAGGTACCCTAGGCATAGGCTCAGGTACCCTAGGCACAGGCACAGGTACCCTAAGCAAAGGCCCAACTACCCTAAGCACAGGCACAGGTACCTTAGACATAGGCGCAAGTTCCCTAGGCACATGCGCTGGTACCCTAGGCACAGGCGCAGGTACCCTAGGCATAGGCGCAGGTACCCTATGCACAGGCGCATGCACCCTATGCACATGCGTAGGTACCCTAGGCAGAGGCCCATGTACCATAGGAACAGGCGCAGGTACCCTAGGCACAGGCGCAGGTACTCTAGGCACAGGCGCAGGTACCCCCAGCACAGGCACAAGTACCCTACCCAGAGGCACAGTCACTCTAGGCACAGGCATAGGTACCCTTGGCACATGTGTATGTACTTAGGCACAGGCGCAGGTACCATAGGCAGAGGCGCAGGTACCCTAGGCACAGGCGCAAGTATCCTAAGCCAAGGCCTACGTACCCTAGGCACAGGCACAGGTACCCTAGGCATAGGCGCATGTACCCTAGGCACAGGCGCAGGTACCATAGGCACAGTCGCAGGTACCGTAGGCACAGGCGGAGGTACCCTATGCACAGGCGCAGGCACCGTAGGCACAGGCGCAGGTACCCTAGGCACAGTCCCAAGTACCCTAGGAACAGGCGCAGGTACCATAGGCACAGTCGCAGGTACCGTAGGCACAGGCGGAGGTACCCTATGCACAGGCGCAGGCACCGTAGGCACAGGCGCAGGTACCCTAGGCACAGTCCCAAGTACCCTAGGAACAGGCGCAGGTATCCTAAGCATAGGCGCAGGTACCCTAGGCACAGGCGCAGGTGCCTTAAACAAAGGCACAGGTACCCTAGGCTGGGCGTAGTCACTCTAGGCACAGGCACAGGTACCCTTGGCACAGGTGCAAATACCTAGGCACAGGCGCAAGTACCATAGGCATAGGGCAGGTACCCCAGGCACAGGCGCAGGTACCCTAGGGACAGGCGCAAGTACCCTAGGCAAAGGCGCGGGTACCCTAGGCACAGGCGCAGGGACCATAGGCAGAAGCGCAGGTATCTTGGAGACAGGTGTAGTTACCCTCAGCACAAGCGCAAGTACCCTAGGCACAGGCGTAGGTACCCTAGGTACAGGCGCAGGTACCATAGGCACAGGCGCAGGTACCATAGGCACAAGCGCAGGTATTATAGGCACTTGCGCAGGTACCCTAGGCACAGGCGCAGTCACCCTATGTACAGGCGCAGTCACCGTAGGCATAAGCACAAGTACCCTTGGCACAGGTGCAGGTACCCTAGGCACAGGCGCAAGTACCCTAGGCACAGGCGCAGGGACCATAGGCAGAAGCGCAGGTATCTTGGAGACAGGTGTAGTTACCCTCAGCACAAGCGCAAGTACCCTAGGCACAGGTGCAGGTACCCTAGGCACAGGCGCAAGTACCATAGGCATAGGGCAGGTACCCCAGGCACAGGCGCAGGTACCATAGGCACAAGCGCAGGTATTATAGGCACTTGCGCAGGTACCCTAGGCACAGGCGCAGTCACCCTATGTACAGGCGCAGTCACCGTAGGCATAAGCACAAGTACCCTTGGCACAGGTGCAGGTACCCTAGGCACAGGCGCATGTACCCTAGGCATAGGCGCAGGTACCCCAGGCACAGGCGCAGGTAACCTGGGCACAGGCGCAGGTACCGTAGGAACAGGCGCATGTACCCTAGGCACAGGCACACGTTCCCTAGGTACAGGCGCAGGTACCCTAGGAACAGGCGCAAGTACCCTAGGCACAGGCACAGATACCCTAGGGACAAGCGCTAGTACCCTAGGCATAGGCACAGGTACCCTAGGCACAGGAGCAGGTACCATAAGCACAGGCGCAGGTACCCTGGGCACACGCGCAGGAACCCTAAGCACAGGCGCAGGTACCCTAGGTACAGGCGGAGGGACCCTAGGCACAGGCACAGGTACCCTATAGATAGGCGCAAGTACTCTAGGCATAGGCGCATGTACCCTAGGCACAGGCGCAGGTACCCTAGGTACAGGCGCAGGTACCCTAGGCATAGGCGCAGGTACCATAGGCACAGGCGTAGGTATTATAGGCACAGGCGTAGGTACCCTAGGCACAGGCGTAGGTACCCTAAGCACAGGCGCAGGTACCCTGGGCACAGGCGCAGGTACCATAGGGATAGGCGCAGGTACCATAAGGACAGGCTTAGGTATCCTAGGCACAGGTACAGGTACCCTAAGCACAGGCGCAAGTACCCTAGGCACAGGCGCAGGAACCCTAGGCACAGGCGTAGGTATCCTAGACACAGGCGCAGGTACCCTATAAACATGCGCATGTACCTTAAGCAAATGCCCACGTACCCTAGGCACAGGCACATGTACCCCAAGCACAGGCGCAAGTACCCTAGAGACAAGCACAAGTATCCTAGGCACAGGCGCAGGTATCCTAGGCATAGGCGCAAGTACCCTAGGGACAGGCGCATGTACCCTAGGCACATGCGCAGGTACCTTAGGGACAAGTGCAGGTACCCTAGGAATAGGCACAGATGACCTGGACACAGGCGCAGGTACCCTAGGCACAGGTATAGGTACCATAGGTACAGGCGCAGGTACCCTCTGCACAGGCGCAGGAAACCTGAGCACAGGCGCAGGTACCACTAGGCACAAGCGCAGGTACCCTAGGCACAGGCGCAAGTACCCCTGGCACAGGCGCAGGTACCCTAAGCAAAGGCCCACATACCCTAGGCACATGCACATGTATCTTAGACATAGGCGCAGGTACCCTAGGCACAGGCGCAGGTACCTTAGGCACAGGCGTACGTACCCTAGGCACGGGCGCATGTACCCTATGCACAGGCGCAGGCACCCTGTGCACAGGCGCAGGAACCCTAGGCACAGGCCCAGGTATCCTAGGAACAGGCGCAGGTACCCTAGGCAAAGGCGTAGGTACCCTAGGCACAGGCGCAGGTACCCTAGGCACAGGCGCAGGTACCCTAAGCAAAGGCACAGGAACCCTACGCACAGGCGCAGTCACTCTAGGCACACGCACAGGTACCCTTGGCACAAGTGTAGGTACCTAGGCAAAGGCGCAGGTACCCTAGGCACAGGCGCATATACCATAGGCACAGACGCAGGTACCCTAAGCAAATGCCTACGTACCCTAGGCATAGGCACAGGTACCCTAGGCATAGGCGCAGGTACCCTAAGCACAGGAGCAGGTACGCTAGGCACAGGCGCAGGTACCCTAGGCACAGGTGCAGGTACCCTATGCACAGGCGCAGGCACCGTAGGCACAAGCGTAGGTATCCTAGGCATAGGCCCATGTACCCTAGGAACAGGCGCAGGTATCCTAACCACAGGCGCAGGTACCCTAGGCACTGGCGCAGGTACCTTAAGCAAAGGCGCAGGTACCCTAGGCCGGGCGCAATCACTCTAGGCACAGGCACAGACACCCTTGGCACAGGTGCGGGTGCCTAGGCACAGGCGCAAGCACCCTAGGCATAGGCGCAGGTACCCCAGGCACAGGCGCAGGTAACCTGGGCACAGGCGCAGGTACCCCAGGCACATGCGCAAGTACCCTAGGCACAGGTGTAGGTGCCCTAGGCACAGGCGCGGGTACCATAGGCAAAGGTGCAAGTACCCCAAGCACATGCGCAGGTACCCTACAGACACGCGCAGGTACACTAGGCACAGGCGCGCGTACCCTAGGCACAGGCGCAGGGACCATAGGCACGAGCGCAGGTATCCTAGAGACAGGCGCAGGTACCCTAGGCACAGGCGCAAGTACCATAGGCACAGGCGCAGGTACCCTACGTACAGGCGCAGGTACCCTAGGCACTGGCGCATGTACCATAGTCACAGGCGGAGGTATTCGAGGCACCGACGCAGGTACCCTAGGCACACGCGCAGTCACCCTAGGCACAGGTGTAGTCACCCTAGGCATGGGCACAAGTACCCTTGGCACAGGTGCAGGTACCATAGGCACAAGCGCAGGTACCTTAGGCACAGGCGCAGGTACCCCAGTCACAGGTGCAGGTAACCTGGGCACAGGCGCAGGTACCGTAGGCACAGACGCAGGTACCCTAGGCACAGGCGTAGGTTCCCTAGGCACAGGCGCAGGTACCCTAGGAACATGTACAGGTATCCCAGGCACAGGCGCAGGTACCCTCGGGACAGGCGCAAGTACCATAGGCACAGTCACAGGTACCGTATGCGCAGGCGCCTGTACCCTAAGCACAGGCGTAGCTACCCTAGGCACAGGCGCAGGTACCATAGGGACAGGCGCAGGTTTCCTAAGCACATGCTCAGGTACCCTAGGCATAGGTGTAGGTACCCTAGGCAGAGGCGCATGTACCCTACGAACAGGCCCAGGTACCCTAAGCAAAGGCCCACGTACCCTAGGCACAGGCACATGTACCCCAAGCACTGGCGCAGGTACCCTAGGGACAGGCGCAAGTACCCTAGACACAGGCGCAGGTACCCTAGGCATAGGCGCAGGTACCCTACGGACAGGCGCAGGTACCCTAGGTACAGGCGCAGGTAACCTAGGCACATGCGCAGGTACCCTAGGGACAGGCACAGGTACCGTAGACACAGGCGCATGTACCCTGGGCACAGGCGCAGGTAACCTGGGCACAGGCGCAGGTACACTAGGCACAAGCGAGGTACCCTAGGCACAGTCGCAGGTATCATAGGGACAGACGCAGGTACCCTAAGCACAGGCGCAGCTACCCTAGTCACAGGCGCAAGTACCTTAGACATAGGCGCAGGTACCCTAGGCAGAGGCGCATGTACCCTAGGTATAGGCGTAGGTACCATGCGCACAAGCACAGGCACCCTAAGCACTTGCACAGGTACACTAGACACAGGCGCGGATACCCTAGACACAGGCGCAAGTACCCCAGACACAGGCGCAAGTAAATTGGGCACAGGCGCAGGTACCCTAGGCACAGGCGGAGGTACCCTAGGGACAGGCGTAGGTACCCTAGGCACACGTGAAGGTAATCTGGGCACAGGCGCAGGTACCCTAGGCACACGCGCATGTACCCTATGCACAGGCGTAGGTAACCCAGGCACAGGCGCAGGTACCCTAGACACACGCGCAGGTACCCTAGGTACGGGCGCAGGTACCATAGGGACAGGCACAGATACCCTAATCACAAGCGCATGTACCCTAGGCACAGGCACAGGTACCCTAGGCACAGGCACAAGTACCATAGGGACACACTCAGGTACCCTAGGCACAGGCAAAGGTACCCTAGGCACATGCGCAGGTACCCTAGGCACTGGCGCAGGTACCATAGGCACATGCGCAGGTACCATAGGCACAAGCACAGGTACCACAGGCACGGGAGCAGGTACCCTGGACACAGGCGCAGGTACCCTAGGCAGAGGCGCATGTATCCTAGGCACAGGCGTAGGTACCCTCAGCAAAGGCCCACGTACCCTAGGTACAGGCATAGGTACCCTAGGCACAGGCGCAGGTACCTTAGGGACAGGCGCAGGTACCCTAGGTATAGGCGCATGTACCCTAGGCACAGGCACAGGTACCCTAGGGAGAGGTGCAGGTACCCTAGGAATAGGCGCAAGTGACCTGGACACAGGCGCAGGTACCCTAGGCACAGGCACAGGTACCCTAGGTACAGGCACAGGTACCCTCGGCATAGGCGCAGGTAACCTGGGCACAGGCGTAGGTACCCCTAGTCACAGGCACAGGTACCCTAGGCACAGGCGCAGGTACCATAGGCACAGGCGCAAGTACCCTAAGCAAAGGCCCACATACCCTAGGCAGAGGCACAGGTACCTTAGACATAGGCGCAGGTTCCCTAGGCATAGGCGCAGGTACCCTAGGCACAGGCGTGGGTACCCTAGGCACAGGCGCAGGTACCATATGCACATGCGCAGGCACCCTATGCACAGGCGTAGGTACCCTAGGCACAGGCTCATGTACCCTAGGAACAAGCGCAGGTACCCTAGGCACAGGCGTAGGTATCCTAGGCACAGGCGCATGTACCCTATGCACAGGCACAGGTACCCTACGCACAGGCACAGTCACTCTAGGCACAGGCATAGGTACCCTTGGCACAGGTGTATTTACTTAGGCACAAGCGCAGGTACCATAGGCAAAGGCGCAGGTACCCTAGGCACAGGCGTAGGTATCCTCAGCAAAGGCCTACGTACCATAGGCACAGGCACATGCACCCTAGGCATAGGCGCAGGTACCCTAGGCACAGGCGCAGGTACCCAAGGTCAAGGCGCAGGTACCCTAGGCACAGGCGCAGGTACCCTATGCATAGGCGCAGGCACCGTAGGCACAGGTGCAGGTACCCTAGGCACAGGCCCATGTACCCTAGGAACAAGCGCTGGTACCCTAGGCATAGGCGCAGGTACCCCAGGCACAGGCGCAGGTACCCTAGGGACAAGCGCAGGTACCCTAGGCACAGGCGCGGGTACCCTATGCACATGCGCAAGGACCCTAGGCACAGGCGCAGGTATCCTAGAGACAGGCGCAGGTACTCTCAGCACAAGCGTAAGTACCATAGGCACAGGCACAGGTACCCTAGGTACAGGCGCTGGTACCCTAGGCACAGGCGCAGGTACCATAGGCACAGGCACAGGTATTCTAGGCACAGGCGTAGGTACCCTAGGCACAGGTGCAGTCACCCTATGTACAAGCGCAGTCACCCTAGGCATAAGAACAAGTACCCTTGGCACTGGTGCAGGTAGCCTAGGCACAGGCGCAGGTACCCTAGGAACAGGCTCAGGTACCCCAGGCACAGGCGAAGGTAACCTGGGCACACGCGCAGGTACCCTGGGCACACGCGCAGGCACCATAAGCACAGGCGCAGGTACCCTAGGTACAGGCGGCGGGACCCTAGGCACATGTACAGGTACCCTAGAGACAGGCGCAGGTACCCTAGGCACAGGCGCATGTACCTTAGGCACAGGCGCAGATACACTAGGTACAGGCGCAGGTACCCTAGGCACAGGCGCAGGTACCATAGGCACAGGCGCAGGTATTATAGGCACAGGCGCAAGTACCCTAGGCACAGGCATAGGTATCCTATGCACAGGCGCAGGTACCCTAGGCACAGGCGCAGGTACCCTAGGGATAGGCGCAGGTACCCTAAGCACAGGCTTAGGTACCCTAGGCACAGGTGCAGGTACCCTAAGCACAGGCGCAAGCACCCTAGGCACAGGCGTAGGTATCATAGGCACAGGCGCAGGTACCCTAGAAACAGGCGCAGATGCCCTAAGCAAAGGCCCATGTACCCTAGGCACTGGCACATGTACCCCAAGCACAGGCGCAGGTACCCTAGAGACAGGCACAAGTACCCTAGGCACAGGCGCAGGTATCCTAGGCATAGGCACAGGTACCCTAGGGACAGGCGCATGTACCCTAGGTACAGGCGCAGGTAACCTGGGCACAGGCGCAGGTACCCTAGGCACAAGCGCATGTACCCTAGGCACAGGCGCACGTACCTTAGGCACAGGCGCAGGGACCCTAGGCACAGGCGCAGGTATCCTAGAGACAGGCGCAGGTACCCTCAGCACAAGCGCAAGTACCCTAGGCATAGGCGCAGGTACCCTAGGTACAGGCGCTGGTACTCTAGGCACAAGCGCAGGTACCATAGGCACAGGCGCAGGTATTTCAGGCACAGGCGCAGGTACCCTAGGCACAGGCGCAGTCATCCTATGCACAGGCGCAGTCACCCTAGGCATAAGCACAAGTACCCTTGGCACAGGTGCAGGTACCCTAGGCATCGGCGCAGGTACCCTAGGCACAGGTGCAGGTACCCCAGGCACAGGCGCAGGTAACCTGGGCACAGGCGCAGGTACCGTAGGCACATTTGCATGTACCCTAGGCACAGGCGCAAATTCCCTAGGCACAGGCGCAGGTACCCTAGGAATAGGAGCAGTTATCCCAGGCACAGGCGCAGGTACCATAGGGACAGGCGCAGGTACCCTAGGCACAGGTGCAGGTACCATAGGCACAGGCGCAGGTACCCTAGGCACAGGAGTAGGTACCATAAGCACAGGCGCAGATACCCTAGGCACAGGCGCAGGAACCCTAAGCACAGGCGCAGGTACCCTAGGCACAGGCGCAGGTACCCTAGGAATAGGAGCAGGTATCCCAGGCACAGGCGCAGGTACCATAGGGACAGGCGCAGGTACCCTAGGCACAGGCGCAGGTACCGTAGGCACAGGCGCATGTACCCTAGGCACAGGCGCAAATTCCCTAGGCACAGGCGCAGGTACCCTAGGAATAGGAGCAGGTATCCCAGGCACAGGCGCAGGTACCATAGGGACAGGCGCAGGTACCCTAGGCACAGGCGCAGGTACCCTAGGCACAGGCGGAGGGACCCTAGGCACAGGCACATGTACCGTAGAGACGGGCGAAGGTACCCTATGCACAGGCGCATGTACCCTAAGCACACGTGCAGGTACCCTATGTACTGGCACAGGTACCCTAGGCACAGGCGCAGGTACCATAGGCACAGGCGCAGGTATTCTAGGCACAGGCGCAAGTACCATAGGCACAGGCGCAGGTACCCTAAGCTCAAGCGCAGGTACCCTAGGCACAGGCGCAGGTACCCTAGGGACAGGCGCATATACCCTAAGCACAGGCTTAGGTACCCTAGGCACAGGTGCAGGTACCCTAAGCACAGGCGCAAGTACCCTAGGCACAGGCGGAAGTACCCTAGGCACAGGCGCAGGTATCATAGGCACAGGCGCAGGTACCCTAGAAACAGGCGCAGGTACCCTAAGCAAAGGCCCACGTACCCTAGGCACAGGCACATGTACCCCAAGCACAAGCGCATGTACCATATAGACAGGCACAAGTACCCTAGGCACAGGCGCAGGTACCATAGGCATAGGCGCAGGTACCCTATGGATAGGCGCATGTACCCTATGTACAGGCGCAGGTAACCCGGGCACAAGCGCAGGTACCCTAGGCACAGGCGCAGGTACCCTAGGCACAGGCGCAGGTAACCTGGGCACAGGCGCAGGTACCCTAGGCACAGGAGCAGGTACCCTAGGCACAGGCACAGGTACCCCTGGCACCGGCGCAGGTATCTTAAGCAAAGGCCCACGTACCCTAGGCACAGGCTCATGTACCCCAAGCACAGGCGCAAGTACCTTAGAGACAGGCGCAAGTACCCTAGGCATAGTCGCAGGTACCGTAGGGATAAGCGCAGGTACCCTACGGACAAGCGCATGTACCCTAGGCACAGGCGCGGACACCCTAGGCACAGGCGCAGTGACCATAGGCACAGGCAAAGATATCCTAGAGACAGACGCAGGTACCCTAGGCACAGGCGCAAGTACCCTAGGCACAGGTTCATGGACCCTAGGCACTGGCGCACGTACCATAGTCACAGGCATAGGTATTCGAGGCACAGGCGCAGGTACCCTAGGTACAGGCGAAGTCACCCTAGGCACAAGCGTAGTCACCCTAGGCATAGGCACAAGTACCCTTGGCATTGGTGCAGGTATACTAGGCACAGGCACATGTACCCTAGGCACAGGCACATGTACCCCATGCACAGGCGCAGGTATAATAGGCACAGGCACAGGTATTCTAGGCACAGGCATAAGTACCCTAGGCACAGGTGCAGTCACCCTATGTACAGGCGCAGTCACCCTAGGCATAAGCACAAGTACCCTTGGCACAGGTGCAGGTACCCTAGGCACATGCGCAGGTACCCTAGGCACAGGCTCAGGTACCCCAGGCACAGGCGCAGGTAACCTGGGCACAGGTGCATGAAATGTAGGCACAGGCGCATGTACCCTAGGCACAGGCACAGATTCCCTAGGTACAGGCGCAGGTACCCTATGAACATGCGCAGGTACCCTAGGCACAAGCGCAGGTACCATAGGGACAGGCGCTGGTACCCTAGGCACAGGCGCAGGTACCCTAGGCACAGGAGCAGGTACCATAAGCCTAGGCGCAGGTACCCTAGGCACATGCGCAAGAACCCTAAGCACAGGCGCAGGTACCCTAGGTACAGGCAGCGGGACCCTAGGCACATGCACAGGTACCCTAGAGACAGGCGCAGGTACCCTAGGCACAGGCGCATGTACCTTAGGCACAGGCGCACGTACCCTAGGTACAGGCGCAGGTACCCTAGGCACAGGCGCAGGTACCATAGGCACAGGCGCAGGTATTATAGGCACAGGCAAAAGTACCCTAGGCACAGGCGTAGGTATCCTAAGCACAGGCGCATGTACCCTAGGCACAGGCGTAGGTACCCTGGGGATAGGCGCAGGTACCCTAAGCACAAGCTTATGTACCCTAGGCACAGGTGCAGGTACCCTAAGCACAGGCGCAAGCACCCTAGGCACAGGCGCAGGTACCCTAGGCACAGGCATAGGTATCATAGGCACAGGCGCAGGTACCCTAGAAACAAGCGCAGATACCCTAAGCAAAGGCCCACGTACCCTAGGCACAGGCACATGTAACCCAAGCACAGGCGTAGGTACCCTAGAGACAGGCACAAGTACCCTAGGCACAGGAGCAGGTATCCTATGCATAGGCATAGGTACCCTAGGGACAGGCGCATGTACCCGAGGTACAGGCGCACGTAACCTGGGCACATGCGTAGGTATCCTAGGCACAAGCGCATGTACCCTAGGCACAGGCGCAGGTACCCTATGCACAGGCGCAGGGACCCTAGGCACAGGCGCACGTATCCTAGAGACAGGCGCAGGTACAATCAGCACAAGCGCAAGTACCCTAGGCACAGGCGCAGGTACCCTAGGCACAGGCACACGTTCTCTAGGCACAAGCGCAGGTACCATAGGCACAGGCGCAGGTATTCCAGGAACAGGCACAGGTACCCTAGGCACAGGCGTAGTCACCCTATGCACAGGCGCAGTCACCCTAGGCATAAGCACAAGTACCCTTGGCACAGGTGCAGGTACCCTAGGCACAGGCGCAGGGACCCTAGGCACAGGTGCAGGTACCCCAGGCATAGGCGCAGGTAACCTGGGCACAGGCGCAGGTACCGTAGGCACAGTTGTATGTACCCTAGGCACAGGCGCAGGTTCCCTAGACACTGGCGCAGGTACCCTAGGAACAGGCGCAGGTATCCCAGGCACAGGCGCAGGTACCATAGGGACAGGCGCAAGTACCCTAGGCACAGGCGCAGGTACCATAGGCACAGGCGCAGGTAACCTAGGCACACGAGCAGGTACCATAAGCACAGGCGCAGGTACCCTAGGCACAGGCGCAGGAACCCTAAGCACAGGCGCAGGTATCCTAGGCACAGGCGGAGGGACCCTAGGCACAGGCACAGGTACCCTACAGACAGGCGAAGGTACCTTAGGCACAGGCGCATGTACCCTAAGCAAAAGTGCAGGTACCCTATGTATAGGCACAGGTACCCTAGGCACAGGCGCAGGTACCATAGGCACAGGCACAGGTATTATGGGCACAGGCGCAAGTACCATAGGCACAGGCGCAGGTACCCTAAGCACAGGCGCAGGTACCCTAGGCACAGGCGCAGGTACCCTAGGGACAGGCGCAGGTACCCTAAGCACAAGCTTAGTTACCTTAGGCACAGGTGCAGGTAACCTAAGCACAGGCGCAAGTACCATAGGCACAAGCGCAAGTACCCTAGGCACAGGCGCAGGTATCATAGGCACAGGCACATGTACCCCAAGCACAAGCACAGGTACCCTAAAGACAGGCACAAGTATCCTAGGCAGAGGCGCAGGTACCATAGGCATAGGCGAAGGTACCCTAGGGACAGGAGCATGTACCCTAGGTACAGGCGCAGGTAACCCGGGCACAAGCGCAGGTACCATAGGCACAGGCGCAGGTACCCTATGCACAGGCGCAGGTAACCTGGGCACAGGCGCAGGAACCCTAGGCACAGGAGAAGGTACCCTAGGCACAGGCGCAGGTACCCCTGGCAACGGCGCAGGTACCCTAAGCAAAGGCCCACGTACCCTAGGCACAGGCACAAGTACTCCAAGCACAGGCGCAGGTACCCTACAGACAGGCGCAAGTACCCTAGGCACAGTCGCAAGTATCGTAGGCACAAGTGCAGGTACCCTACAGACAGGCGCAGGTACCCTAGGCACAGGCGCAGGAACCCTAGGCACAGGTGCAGGTACCCTAGGCACAGGCGCAGGTACCCTATGCACAGGCGCAGGTAACCTGGGCACAGGCGCAGGAACCCTAGGCACAGGAGAAGGTACCCTAGGCACAGGCGCAGGTACCCCTGGCAACGGCGCAGGTACCCTAAGCAAAGGCCCACGTACCCTAGGCACAGGCACAAGTACTCCAAGCACATGCGCAGGTACCCTACAGACAGGCGCAAGTACCTTAGGCACAGTCGCAAGTATCGTAGGCATAAGTGCAGGTACCCTACAGACAGGCGCAGGTACCCTAGGCACAGGCGCGGATACCCTAGGCACAGGCGCAGGGACCCTAGGCACAGGCGCAGGTATCCTAGAGACAGACGCAGGTACCCTAGGCACATGCACAAGTGCCCTAGGCACAGGTTCAGGGACCCTAGGCACTGGCGCACGTACCATAGTCACAGGCATAGGTATTCGAGGCACAGGTGCAGGTACTTTACGTACAGGCGCAGTCACCCTAGGCACAGGCGCAGTCACCCTATGCATAGGCACAAGTACCATTGGCATTGGTGCAGGTATACTAGGCACAGGCGCAGATACCCTAGGCACAGGCGCAGGTACCCCATGCACAGGCGCAGGTAACCTGGGCACAGGCGCATGTACCGTAGGCACAGGCGCAAGTACCATAGGCACATGCGAAGGTTAACTAGGCACAGGCGCATGTATCCTAGGAACATGTGCAGGTACCCCAGGCACAGGCGCAGGTACCCTAGGAACATGCGCAGGTACCATAGGCACATGCACAGGTACCGTAAGCACAGGCGCAGGAACCCTAGGCACAGGCGCAGGTACCCTAGGCACAGTTGTAGGTACCCTAAGCACATGCGCAGGTAACCTAGGCACATGGGCAGGTACCCTAGCCACTGGCGCAGGTACCCTAGGCAGAGGCACATGTACATTATGAACAGGAGCAGGTACCCAAAGCAAAGGCCCACGTACCCTAGGCACGGGCACATGTACACCAAGCACAGGCGCAGGTACCCTAGGCACAGGCGCAGGTACCATAAGCAAAGGCCTACGTACCCTAGGCACAGGCACAGGTACCCTAGGCATAGGCGCAGGTACCCTAGGCACAGGCGCAGGTACCCTAGCCACAGGCGCAGGTACCGTAGGCACAGGCGTAGGTACCCTATGCACAGGCGCAGGCACCATAGGCACAGGCAAAGGTACCCTAGGCACAGGCCCAGGTACCCTAGGAACAGGCGCAGGTATCCTAAGCATAGGCGCAGGTACCCTAGGCACAGGCGTAGGTACCCTAAACAAAGACGCAGGTACCCTAGGCCGGGTGCATTCACTCTAGGCACAGGCACACGTACCCTTGGCACAGGTGCAGGTGCCTAGGCACAGGCCCAGGTACCCTATGCATAGGCGCAAGTTTCCCAGGCACAGGCGCACGTGACCTGGGCACAGGCGCAGGTACCGTAGGCACAGGCGCAAGTACCATAGGCACAGGCGCAGGTACCCTAGGCACAGGCGCGAGTACCCTAGGCATAGGCGCAGGTATCACATGCACAAGCGCAGGTACTATAGGGATAGGCGCAGGAACTCTAGGCACAGGCGCGGGTACCCTAGGCACAAGCGCAGGGACCCTAGGCACAGGTGCAGGTATCCTAGAGACAGGCGCAGGTACCCTCGGCACAAGCGCAAGTACCCTAGGCACAGGCGCAGGTACCCTATGTACAGTCGCAGGTCCCCTAGGCACAGGCGCAGTTACCATTGGCACAGGCACATGTATTCTAGGCACAGGCGCAGGTACCCTAGGCACAGGCGCAGTCACCCTAGGCACAGGCGCAGTCACCCTAGGCATAAGCACAAGTACCCTTGGCCCAGGCGCAGGTATCCTAAGCATAGGCGCAGGTACCCTAGGGAGAGGCGCAGGTACCCTCGGCACAGGCGCAGGTGCCCTAGGCACAGGCGTAGGTACCCTAAGCAAAGACGCAGGTACCCTAGGGAGAGGCGCAGGTACCCTCGGCACAGGCGCAGGTGCCCTAGGCACAGGCGTAGGTACCCTAAGCAAAGACGCAGGTACCCTAGGGAGAGGCGCAGGTACCCTCGGCACAGGCGCAGGTGCCCTAGGCACAGGCGTAGGTACCCTAAGCACAGGCGCAGGTACTCTAGGGACAGGCGCAGGTACCATTGGCACAGGCACATGTATTCTAGGCACAGGCGCAGGTACCCTAGGCACAGGCGCAGTCACCCTAGGCACAGGCGCAGTCACCCTAGGCATAAGCACAAGTACCCTTGGCCCAGGCGCAGGTATCCTAAGCACATGCCCAGGTACCCTAGGTATAGGCGCAGGAATCCTAATAACAGGTGCAGGTACTCTAGGCACAGGCGCACGGACCCTAGGTACAAGCACAGGTACCCCAGAGACAGGCGCAGGTTCCTTAGGCACAGGCGCATGTACCCTAGGCACAGGCACAGGTACCCTAGGTACAGGCGCAGGTACCCTAGGCACAAGCGCAGGTACCATAGGCACAGGCGCAGGTATTCTAGGCATAGGCACAGGTACCATAGGCATAGGCAGAGGTACCCTAAGCACAGGCGCAGGTACCCTAGGCAGAGGCGCAGGTATCCTAGGGACAGGCGCAGGTACCCTAAGCACAGGCTTAGGTACCATAGGCACAGGTGCAAATACCCTAAGCACAGGCGCAAGTACCCTAGGAACAGGCGCAGGTACCCTAGGCACAGGCGCAGGTATCCTAGGCACAGGCACAGGTACCCTAGGAACAGGCGGAGGTACCCCAAGCAAAGGCCCACGTACCCTAGGCACAGGCACATGTACCCCAAGCACAGGCGCAAGTACCCTAGAGACTGGCGCAAGTACCCTAGGCACAGGCGGAGGTACCCTAGGCATAGGCGGAGGTACCATAGGGACAGGCGCAGGTACCCTAGGTACAGGCGCAGATAACCTGGGCACAGGCGCAGGTACCCAAGGCACAGGCGTAGGTACCCTAGGCACAGGCGCAGGTACATTAGGCACAGGCGCAGGTACCCTAGGAACAGGCGCAGGTACCCATAAGCAAAGGCCCACGTACCCTAGGCACATGCACATGTTTCCCAAGCACAGGCGCAGGTACCGTAGGGACAGATGCAAGTACCCTAGGCACAGGTGCAAGTACCCTGGGCATATGCGCAGGTACCCTAGGCACAGTCGCAGGTACCCTAGGGAGAGGCGCAGGTACCCTACGGACATGCGCAGGTACCCTAGGCGCAGGCGCGGGTACCCTAGGCACAGGCGCAGGGACCCTAGGCACAGGCGCAGGTATCCTAGAGACAGGCGCAGGTACCTTAGGCACAGGCGCAAGTACCCTAGGCACAGGTGCATGTACCCAACGTACAGGCGCAGGTACCCTAGGCACTAGCGCAGGTACCATAGTCACAAGCGCAGGTATTCTAGGCACAGGCACAGGTACCATAGGCACAGGCGCAGTCACCCTAGGCACAGTCGCAGTCACCCTGGGCATAGGCACAAGTACCCTTGGCACAGGTGCATGTACCCTAGGCACATGCGCAGGTACTCTAGGCACAGGTGCAGGTACCCCAGGCACAGGCGCAGGTAACCTGGGCACAGGCGCAGGTACCGTAGGCACATGCGCAGGTACCCTAGGCACAGGTGTAGGTTCCGTAGGCACAGGCGCAGGTACCCTAGGAACATGTGCATGTACCCAGGCACACGCGCAGGTACCCTAGGGACAGGCGCATGTACCATAGGCACTGGCGCAGGAACCGTAAGCACATGCGTAGGTATTGTAAGCACAGGCGGAGGTACCCTAGGCATAGGCGCACGTACCCTATGGACAGACGCAAGTACCCTAAGCACATGTTTAGGTACCCTACGCACAGGTGCAGGTACCCTAAGCACAGGCGCAGGTACCGTAGGCACAGGCGCATGTACCCTAGGCACATGCGCAGTTACCCTAGGCACAGGCGCAGGTACCATAGGAACAGGCGTAGGTACCATGAGCAAAGGCCCACGTACCCTAGGAACAGGCACATGTATCCCAAGCACAGGCGCAGGTACCCTAGGGACAGGCGCAAGTACCCTAGGCACAGGCGTAGGTACCCTGGGCATAGGCGCAGGTACCCTATGGACAGGTCACGAACCCTAGGTACAGGCACAGGTAACCTGGGCACATGCGCAGGTACCCTATGCACAGGCACATGTACCCTAAGCACAGGCGCAGGTACCCTATGCACAAGCGTAGGTAACCTGGGCATAGGCGCAGGTACCCTAGGCACAGGCGAGGTACCCTAGGAACGGCCGCAGGTACCCTAGGGACAGGCGCAGGTACCCTAAGCACAGGCGTAGGTACCCTAGTCATAGGCGCAGGTACCATAGGCACAGGCGCATGTACCCTAAGCAGAGGCGCAGGTACCCTAGGTACAGGCGCAGGTACCCTAGGCACAAGCACAGGCACCCTAAGCATTAGCACAGGTTCACTAGACACGAGCACAGGTTCCCTAGACACATGCGCAAATACCCCAGGCACAGGCGCAGGTACCCTAGGCATAGGCGGAGGTACCCTAGGGACTGGCGCAGGTACCCTAGGCGCAGGCGAAGGTCATCTGGGCACAGGCGCAGGTACCCTAGGCACACGCGCATGTACCCTAGGCACAGGCGCAGGTAACCTGGGCATAGGCGCAGGTATCATAGGCACAGGCGCAGGTACCATACGCACGGGCGCAGGTACCCTAGGGACAGGCACAGGTACCATAGGCACATGCGCAGGTACCATAGGCACAAGCGCAGGTACCATAGGCACGGGAGAAGGTACCCTAGGCACAGGCGCAGGTACCCTAGGCAAAGGCGTAGGTACCCTAAGCAACGGCCCACATACCCTAGGCACAGGCACAGGTACCCTAGGCACAGGCGCAGGTACCCTAGGGACAGGCGCAGGTACCGTAGGCATAGGCGCATGTACCCTAGGCACAGGCGCAGGTACCACTAGGGACAGGTGCAGGTACCCTAGGCACAGGCGCGGGTGACCTGGACACAAGCGCAGGTACCGTAGGCACAGGCACAGGTACCTTAGGTAAAGGCGCAGGTACCCTCGGCACAGGCGCAGGTAACCTGGACACAGGCGCAGGTACCTCTAGGTACAATTGTAGGTACCCTAGGCACAAGCGCAGGTATCCTAGGCACACGCGCAGGTACCTTAAGAAAAAGGCCCACGTACCGTAGGCACAGGCAAAGTTACCTTAGACATAGGCGCAGGTACCCTAGGCATAGGCGCAGGTACCCTAGGCACATGCGCAAGTACCCTAGGCACTGGCGCAGGCACCCTATGCACAGGCGCAGGTACCCTAGGCACAGGCACAGGTACACTAGGAACAGGCGCAGGTACCCTAGGCACAGGCGCAGGTACCCTAGGCACAGGCGCAGGTACCCTAAGTACAGGCACAGGTACCCTACGCACAGGCGCAGTCACTCTACGCACAGGCACAGGTACCCTTGGCACAGGTGTAGGTACCTATGTAAAGGCGCAAATACCCCAGGCACAGGCGCAGGTAACCTGGGCACAGGCGCAAGTACCGTAGGCACAGGCAAAGATACCCTAGGCACATGCGTAGGTACCCTATGCACAAGCGTAGGTACCCTAAGCACAAGCGCATGTACCCTAGGAACAGGCGCAGGAACCATGAGCACCGGCGCAGGTACACTAGGCACAGGCGCAGGGACGCTAGGCACAGGCAAAGGTACCCTATAGACAGGCGAAGGTACTGTAGGCACAGGCGCATGTACCCTAGGCACAGGCGCAGGTACCCTAGGTATAAGCGTAGGTACCCTTGGCACAGGTGCAGGTACCATAGGCACAGGCGCAGGATTTATAGGCACAGGCGCAGGTACCCTAGGAATAGGCGCAGGTACCCTGAGCAAAGGCGCATGTACCCTAGGCACAGGCGCAGGTGCATTAGGGACAGGCGTAGGTGTCCTAAGCACAGGCGCATATACCCTAGGCACATGCGCAGTTACCCTAAGCATAGGCGCAGGTACCCTAGGCACAGGCGCAAGTACCCTAGGAATAGGCGCGGGTACCCTGTACCCTGGGAACAGGCGGAGGTACCCTATGGACAGGCACAGGTACCCTAGGCACAGGCGCATGTGTCCTGTGCACAGGCATAGGTACCCTTGGTACAGGCACAGGTATCCTAGGCACAGGCGGAGGTACCCTCCGCACAGGCGCATGTAACCTGGGCACAGGTGCAGGTACCCTAGGCACAGGCGCATGTACCCTAGGCACAGGCGCAGGTACCCTAGGCACAGGCACAGGTACCCTAAGCAAAGGCCCACATACCCTAGGCACAGGCACAAGTACCCTATGCACAGGCGCAGGCACCCTACGCACAGGCGCAGGTACCCTAGGCACAGGCGCAGGTACCATAAGAACAAGCGCAGGTACCCTAGGCACAGGCGCAAGTACCCTAAGCACAGACGCAAGTACCCTAGGCACCGCCGCAGTCACTCTAGGCACAGGCACAGGTACCCCGAGCGCAGGTTTCTGTGACCCAGCAACCAAAGCCGGGTCACATAAACAGAAGCCGGATCACAGAAACCAAAGCTGGGTCACGGAGGGTCCAAAGCCGAGTCACAGTAACCAAAACCGGGTCACATAAACCAAAGCCGGGTCACAAAAACGAAAGCCGGGTCACAGAAATCAAAGCCGGGTCACAGAAACCAAAGCCGGGTCACAGAAACCAAAGCCGGGCCATTGAAACCAAAGCCGGGTCACATAAACCAAATCCGGATCACAGCAACCAAAGCCGGATCATAGAATCCAAAGCCAGGTCACACAAACAAAAGCCGAGTCACTGAAAACAAAGCTGGGTCACATAAAGCAAAGCCGGGTCACACAAACCAAAGCCGGGTCACATAAACCAAAGCC
>SZWC01000012.1:148714-159828 GCA_023375785.1 Penium margaritaceum | reverse complement strand
CGCCCTAGTTGCGCCCTAGTTGCGCCCTAGTTGCGCCCTAGTTGCGCCCTAGTTGCGCCCTAGTTGTGCCCTAGTTGCGCCCAAGTTGTGCCCAAGTCGCGCCCTAGTCGCGCCCTAGTCGCACCCTAGTTGCGCCCTAGTTGCGCACTAATTGCACCCTAGTTTCACCCTAGTTGCGCCCTAGTTGAACCCTAGTTGTGCCCTATTTGCGTCCTAGTTGCGCCCTAGTTGCACTCTAGTTTCCCCCTAGTTGCGCCCTAGTTGCGCCCGGGCGCCCTAGTTGCGCCCTAGTTGCGCCCTACTTGCACCCTATGTGCACCCTAGTTACGCACTAGTTCCGCCCTAGTTGCGTCCTAGTTGCGCCCTGGTTGCGCCCTAGTTGCGCCCTACTTGCGCCTTACTGCCGCCTACCTGCGCCCTAGTTGCGCCTCAGTTGGGCACTAGCTACGCCCTAGTTGTCCCATAGTTACGCCCTTAGTTGCGTCTTACTTACGCCCTAGTTGCGCCTTAGTTGCGCCCTAGTTGCGCCCAACTTGCATACTAGTTGTACCCTAGTTGCGCCCTAGTTGCGCCCTAGTTGCGCCCTAGTTGCACCCTAGTTGAGCCCTAGTTGTGCCCCAGTTGCGCCCTCATTGCGCCCTCGTTGCACCCTAGTTACACCCTAGTTGCGCCCTAGTTGCGCCCTTGTTGCGCCCTAGTTGCCCCCAGTTGCGCCCTCATTGGGCCCTAGTTGCACCCTACTTGCACCCTAGTTGCGCTCTAGTTGCACCCTAGTTGCGCCCTAGTTGCGCCCTAGTTGCGCCTTAGTTGCGCCCTAGTTGCGCCCTAGTTGCGCCCTAGTTGTGCCCTAATTACGCCCTAGTTGCGCCTAGTTGCGCCCTAGTTGCGCCCTTGTTGCGCATTAGTTGCGCCCTAGTTGCGCCCTACTTGCGCCATACTTGTGCCATAGTTGCGCCCTTCTTGCATCCTAGTTGCATCTTAGTTTCGCCCTAGTTGCGCCCTAGTTGCGCCCTTCTTGCGCCATTATTGCACCCTACTTACACCCTATTGGCACCCTACTTGCACCCTAGTTGTGCTTCAGTTGGGTACTAGCTACGCCCTAATTGTGCCCTAGATGCACCGTAGTTGCGTCTTTCTTGCGCCCTACTTGCGCCCTAGTTGCACCCTAGTTGCGCCCGACTTGCACCCTAGTTGCGCCCTAGTTGCGTCCTAGTTGCGCCGTAGTTGCGCCATAGTTGCGCCCTGGTTGCGCACAAGTTGCAACCTACTTGCGCCCTACTTGCATCCTACTTGCGCCCTAGTTTTGCCTCAGTTGGGGACTAGCTACGCCCTAGTTGTATCCTTGTTGCACCCTAGTTGCGTCCTACTTGTACCCTATTTGTGCCCTAGTTGCGCCGTAGTTGCACCCTATTTGCACCCTAGTTACACCCTAGTTGCGCCCTAGTTGCGCCATAGTTGCGTCCTAGTTGCGTCCTAGTTGTGCCATAGTTGCGCCCTAGTTGCGCCCTAGTTGCGCCCAAGCTGCGACCTAGTCGCGCCCTAGTTGCGCCCTAGTTGTGCCCTAGTTGTGCCCTAATTGTGCCCTAGTTGCGCCCTAGTTGCCCCCAGTTGCGCCCTAATTGCAACCTAGTTGCGCCCTAGTTGTGCCCTAGTTGTAACCTAGTTGCGCCCTAGTTGCGCCCTAGTTGTGCCCTAGTTGCGTCATAGTTGCGTTCTAGTTGCGCCCTATTTGCGCCCTAGTTACGCCCTAGATGTGTCCTAGTTGCGCCATTGTTGCGCCCTACTTGCGTCCTAGTTGCGTCCTAGTTGCGCCCTAGTTGCGCCCTAGTTGCGCCCTAGTTGCGCCCTAGTTGCGCCCTACTTGCGCCCTACTCTCGCCCTAGTTGCGCCTCAGTTGGGCACTAGCTACGCCCTATTTGTATCCTAGTTGCGCCCTAGCTGCGTCCTACTTGTGCCCTACTTGCGCCCTAGTTGCACCTTGGTTGTCCCTTAGTTGCGCCTTAGTTGTGCCTTAGTTGTGCCCTAGTTGCGCCCTAGTTGCGCCCTAGTCGCGCCCTAGTTGCGCCCTAGTTGCACCCTAGTTGCGCCCTTGTTGTGCCCTTGTTACGCCCTCGTTGCACCCTCGTTGCGCCCTCGTTGCGCCCTCTTTGTGCTCAAGTTGCTCCCTGCTTGCACCCTTGTTACGTCCTAGTTGTGTCCCACTCGTGCCGTAGTTGCACCCTGCTTGCGCCCTACTTGTGCCCTACTTGCGCCGTTGTTGCAGCCTTTTAGCGCCCTAGTTGTGCCCTAGTTGCGTCCTAATTGCGCCCTATTTGCACCCTAGTTACGCCCTAGTTGCACCCTAGTTGCGCCCTAGTTGCGCCCTACTTGCGCCCTACTGGCACCCTTCTTGCGCCCTAGTTGTGCCTTAGTTGGACACTAGTTACGCCCTAGTTGTGCCCTAATTGCACCCTAGATGCGTCCTACTTGTGTCCTACCTGCGCGCTAGTTGCGCCTTAGTTGCACCTTAGTTGCGTGCAACTTGCACACTTGTTGGACCCTAGTTGCACCCTAATTGTGCACTAGTTTTGCTTTAGTTGCGTCCTAGTTGCGCCCTGGTTGCGCACCAGTTGCACCCTAGTTGCATCCTAGTTGAGCCTAGTTGTGCCCTAGTTGCACCCTAGCTGCGACCTAGTTGCGTCTTTGCTGTGCCCAATTTGTGCCCTAGTTGCGCCCTAGTTGCACCCTAGTTGCGCCCTAGTTGCACCCTAGTTGCGTCCTAGTTGCGCCCTAGTTGCGCCCTTGTTGCGCCCTCGTTGCGCCCTATTTGCACCCTCGTTACGTCCTTGTTGCGCCCTAGTTACGCCCTAGTTGCGCTCTAGTTGCGCCCTAGTTGCGTCCTCGTTGCGCCCTAGTTGCGCCCTAGTTGCGCTATAGTTGCGCCCTAGTTGCGCCCTAGTTGCGCCCTAGTTGCGCCCTACTTGCGCCCTAGTTGCGTCCTAGTTGCGTCCTAGTTGCGCCCTAGTTGCGCCCTACTTGCGCCCTAGTTGCGTCCTAGTTGCGTCCTAGTTGCGCCCTAGTTGCGCCCTACTTGCGCCCTAGTTGCGTCCTAGTTGCGTCCTAGTTGCGCCCTAGTTGCGCCCTACTTGCGCCCTAGTTGCGTCCTAGTTGCGTCCTAGTTGCGCCCTAGTTGCGCCCTACTTGCGCCCTAGTTGCGTCCTAGTTGCGTCCTAGTTGCGCCCTAGTTGCGCCCTACTTGCGCCCTAGTTGCGTCCTAGTTGCGTCCTAGTTGCGCCCTAGTTGCGCCCTCGTTGCGCCCTATTTGCACCCTCGTTACGTCCTTGTTGCGCCCTAGTTACGCCCTAGTTGCGCTCTAGTTGCGCCCTAGTTGCGTCCTCGTTGCGCCCTAGTTGCGCCCTAGTTGCGCTATAGTTGCGCCCTAGTTGCGCCCTAGTTGCGCCCTAGTTGCGCCCTAGTTGCGCCCTAGTTATGACCTAGTTTTGCCCTAGTTGCGCCCTTGTTGCGCCTTAGTTGTGCCCTAGTTGCACCCTTCTTGCACCCTACTTGCACCCTAGTTGCGCCCTACTTGCACCCTAGTTGCGTCTTAGTTGCGCCCTAGTTGCGCCCTAGTTGCGCCTCATTTGGGCACTAGCTATGTCCTAGTTATACCAAACTTACGTCCTAGATGCGTCCTACTTGTGGCTTATTTGCACCCTAGTTGCGCCTTAGTTGCACCCTAGTTGCACCCTAGTTGCGCCCTAGTTGCGCCCTAGTTGCGCCCTAGTTGCTCCCTAGTTGCACCCTAGTTGCGCCTTAGTTGCGCCCTAGTTGCGCCCTAGTTGCGCCCTAGTTGCGCCCTAGTTGCGCCCTAGTTGCCCACAGTTGCACCCTAATTGCGCCATAGTTGCGTCCTAGTTGCGCCCTACTTGCGTCCTAGTTGTGCCAAAGTGGCGCCATAGTCACGCCCTAGTCGCGTCCTAGTTACGCCCTAGTTGCGCACTACTTGCACCCTAGTTGCGCCCTAGTTGCGCCCTAGTTGTGCCCTAGTTGTGCCCTAGTTGCAACACAGTTGCGCCCTAGTTGTGCCCTAGTTGCCCCAAGTTGCGACCTAATTGCGCCCTAGTTGTGCCATAGTTGCGCCCTAGTTGTGCCCTAGTTGCGCCCTAGTTGCGCCCATGTCGCGCCCTAGTCGCGCCCTAGTCGCACCCTAGTTGCGCCCTAGTTGCACACTATTTGCACCCTAGTTGCGCCCTAGTTGCACCCTAGTTGCGCTCTAGTTGTGTCCTAGTTGCGTCCTAAATGCGCCCTAGTTGCGCCCTAGTTGCGCCCTAGTTGTCCCCTAGTTGCGCCCTAGTTGCGCCCGGGCGTCCTAGTTGCGCCCTTGTTGCGCCCTACTTGCACCCTAGTTGCACCATAGTTACGCACTAGTTGCGCCCTAGTTGTGCCCTAGTTGTGCCCTAGTTGCAACCTAGTTGCGCCCTAGTTGTGCCCTAGTTGCCACAAGTTGCGCCCTAATTGCGCCCTAGTTGCGCCATAGTTGCGCCCTAGTTGTGCCCTAGTTGCACCCTAGTTGCGCCCAAGTCGTGCCCTAGTCGCGCCCTAGTCGCACCCTAGTTGCGCCCTAGTTGCGCACTAGTTGCACCCTAGTTGCGCCCTAGTTGCGCCCTAGTTGCGCCCTAGTTGTGTCCTAGTTGCGTCCTAGTTGCGCCCTAGTTGCGCTCTAGTTGCCCCCTAGTTGCGCCCTAGTTGCGCCCGGACGCCCTAGTTACGCCCTAGTTGCGCCCTACTTGCACCCTAGGTGCACCATAGTTACGCACTAGTTGCGCCCTAGTTGCGTCCTAGTTGCGCCCTAGTTGCGCCCAAGTTGCGCCCTACTTGCGTCCTACTGCCGCCTACTTGCGTCCGAGTTGTACCTCAGTTGGGCACTAGCTACGCCCTAGTTGTCCCCTAGTTACGCCCTTAGTTGCGTCTTACTTACGCCCTAGTTGCGCCTTAGTTGCGCCCTAGTTGCGTCCAACTTGCAAACTATTTGTACCCTAGTTGCGCCCTAGTTGCGCCTCAGTTGCGCACTAGCTACGCCCTAGTTGTGCCCTAGTTGCACCCTTCTTGCACCCTACTTGCACCCTAGTTGCGCCTCAGTTGGGCACTAGCTACGCCCTAATTGTGCCCTAGATGCACCCTAGTTGCGTCTTACTTGCGCCCTACTTGCGCCCTAGTTGCACCCTAGTTGCGCCCGACTTGCACCCTAGTTGCGTCCTAGTTGCGTCCTAGTTGCGCCCTAGTTGCGCCCTAGTTGCGCCCTGGTTGCGCACAAGTTGCAACCTACTTGCGCCCTACTTGCATCCTACTTGCACCATAGTTTCGCCTCAGTTGGGGAATAGCTACGCCCTAGTTGTATCCTAGTTGCACCCTAGTTGCGTCCTACTTGTACCATATTTGTGCCCTATTTGCGCCGTAGTTGCGTCCTAGTTGCGCCCTAGTTGCACCCTAGTTGCGCCCTAGTTGCGCCATAGTTGCGTCCTAGTTGCGTCCTAGTTGTGCCCTAGTTGCGCCCTAGTTGCGCCCTAGTTGCGCCCAAGCCGCGACCTACTCGCGCCCTAGTTGCGCCTTAGTTGTGCCCTAACTGTGCCTTAGTTGCGCCCTAGTTGCGCCCTAGTTGCGCCCTAGTTGCCCCCAGTTGCGCCATAATTGCAACCTAGTTGCGCCCTAGTTGCAGCCTAGTTGTGACCTAGTTGCACCCTAGTTGCGCCCAATTTGCGCCCTATTCGCACCCTAGTCGCGCCCTAGTTGCGCCCCAGTTGCTCACTAGTTGCACCCTAGTTGCGCCCTAGTTGCACCCTAGTTGCACCCTAGTTGCGCCCTAGTTGCCCCCTAGTTGCGCCCTTGTTCCATCCGGGCGCCCTAGTTGCACCCTAGTTATGCCCTACTTGCACCCTAGTTGCACCCTAGTTGTGCACTAGTTGCGCCCTAGTTGTGTCCTAGTTGCACCCTAGTTGCGCCCTAGTTGCGCCCTACTTGTGCCTTTCAGGCGCATAGTTGCGCCATAGTTGCGCCTCAGTTGGGCACTAGCTACGCCTTAGTTGTCCCCGAGTTGTGCCCTAGTTGCGTCCTACTTGCGCCCTAGTTGCGCCTTAGTTGCGTCCTAGTTGTGCCCAACTTGCACACTAGTTGCACCCTAGTTACGCCCTAGTTGCGCCCTAGTTGCGCCCTAATTGCGCCCTAGTTGCGCCCTAGTTGCACCCTCGTTGCACCCTAGTTGTGCCCTAGTTGCGCCCTAGTTGCGCCCTAGTCACGTCCTAGTTGTGCCCTAATAACACCCTATTTGCGCCCTTCTTGGGCCCTTATTGTACCCTACGTACGCCCTACTGGCGCCCTACTTGGACCCTAGTTGCGCCTTAGTTGGGCACTAGCTACGCCCTAGTTGTGTCCTAGTTGCGCCCTGGTTGCATCTTACTTGCGCCCTACTTGCGCCATAGTTGTGCCCTAGTCGCGCCCTAGTCGCGCCCTAGTTGCGCCTTAGTTGCGCCCTATTTGCACCCTAGTTGCGCCCTAGTTGAGCCCTAGTTCCGCCCTAGTTGTGCCCTAGTTGCGTCAAAGTTGCGCCCTAGTTGCGCCATTGTTGCGCCCTGGTTACGTCCTAGATGAGCCCTAGTTGCGCCCTAGTTGCGCCCTACTTGCGCCCTAGTTGCGCCCTAGTTTTGCCCTAGTTGCTCCCTAGTTGTGCCATAGTTGCGCCCTACTTGCGCCCTACTTGCGCCCTGCTCTCTCCCTAGTTGCACCTCAGTTGGACACTAGCTACGCCCTAGTTGTACCCTAGTTGCGCCCAAGCTACGTCCTACTTGTACCCTACTTGCGCCCTAGTTGCGCCTTAGTTGCGCCTTAGTTGTGCCTAAGTTGCGCCTTAGTTGCGCCTAAGTTGCGCCTTAGTTGTGTCCTAGTTGCGCCCAATTTGCGTCCTAGTTGCGCCCTAGTTGCACCCTATTTGTGTCTTAGTTGCGCCCTAGTTGCGCCCTAGTTGCGCCCTAGTTGCGCCCTAGTTGCGCCCTTGTTGTGCCCTTGTTGCGCCCTCGTTGTGTCCTCGTTGCGCCCTCGTTGCGCCCTCGTTGCGCTCAAGTTGCACCCTATTTGCACCCTTGTTACGCCCTAGTTGTACCCCACTTGTGCCACAATTGCACCCTACTTGAGCCCTACTTGCGCCCTACTTGCACCCTAGTTGCACCCCTTTTGCGCCCTAGTTGCGCCCTAGTTGCGCCCTAGTTGCGCCCTAGTTGCGCCTGAGGTGCGCCCTAGTTGCACCCTAGTTGCACCCTAGTTGCACCCTAGTTGCGCCCTAGTTGCGCCCTAGTTGCGCCCTAGTTGTGCCCTATTTGCGCCCTAGTCGCGCCCTCGTCGCGCCCTAGTCACGCCCTAGTTGCGCCCTAGTTGCGCCCTAGTTGCACTCTAGTTGCACCATATTCCCCCTTATTGCATCCTAATTGCGCCATACTGGCACCCTTATTGTGCCCTAGTTGTGCTTTAGTTGGGCACTAGCTATGCCCTAGTTGTGCCCTAGTTACGCCCTAGTTGCGTCCTACTTGTGCCCTACTTAGGCACTAGTTGCGCCTTAGTTGCACCTTAGTTGCGCCCAATTTGCACCCTAGTTGCACCCTAGTTGGGCCCTAGTTGTGCCCTAGTTGTGCCCTAGTTGCGCCCTAGTTGCATCCTGGTTGCACCCCAGTAGCGTCCTGGTTGCATCCTACTTGCGCCCTAGTTGCGCCCTAGTTGCGCCCTAGTTGCGCCCTAGTTGCGACCTAGTTGCGTCCTATTTTTGCCCAAGTTGTGCCCTAGTTGCGTCCTAGTTGCACCCTAGTTACGCCCTAGTTGCACCCTAGTTGCGCCCTAGTTGCGCTCTAGTTGCGCCCTTGTTGCGTCCTTGTTGCGCCCTCATTGCGCCCTAGTTGCGCCCTCGTTGCGCTCTTGTTGCGCCCTAGTTGCGCCCTAGTTACGCTCTAGTTGTGCTCTAGTTGCGCCCTAGTTGCACCCTAGTTGCGCCGTAGTTGTGCCCTGATTTTGCCCTAGTTGCGCCCTAGTTGCGCCCTAGTTGCACCCTAGTTGCGCCCTTGTTGCGCACTAGTTGTGCCCTAGTTGCGCCCTAGTTGCGCCCTAGTTGTGCTCTAGTTGCGCCCTAGTTGCACCCTAGTTGCGCCGTAGTTGTGCCCTGATTTTGCCCTAGTTGCGCCCTAGTTGCGCCCTAGTTGCACCCTAGTTGCGCCCTTGTTGCGCATTAGTTGTGCCCTAGTTGCACCCTACTTGTGCCCTACTTGCGCCCTAGTTGCGCGCTACCTGCACCCTAGTTGTGTCTTAGTTGCGCCCTAGTTGCGCCCTAATTGTGCCTCAGTTGGGCACTACCTACGGCCCAGTTGTACCCTACTTGCTCCCTAGATGCGTCCTACTTGTGCCCTATTTGCGTCCTAGTTGCGCCTTATTTGCGCCCTAGTTGAGCCCTAGTTGTGCCCTAGCTGCGCTCTAGTTGCGCCCTAGTTGCGCCCTAGTTGCGCCTTAGTTGCGTCCTAGTTGCGCTCTAGTTTTGTCCTAGTTGCGCACTAGTTGCCCCCAGTTGCACCCTGATTGCGCCCTCGTTGCGTCCTAGTTGCGCCCTAGTTGCGTCCTAGTCGTGCCCAATTCGCGCCCTAGTCATGCCCTAGTCGCGGCCTAGTTGCGCCCTAGTTGTGCACTAGTTGCACCCCAGTTGCACCCTACTTGCGCCCTAGTTGCGCCCTATTTGTGCCCTAGTTGCGTCCTAGTTGCGCCCTAGTTGCGCTCTAGTTGCCCCCTAGTTGCGCCCTAGTTGCGCCGGGCGCCCTAGTTACGCCCTAGTTGCGCCCTACTTGCACCCTAGTTGCACCCTAGTTACGCACTAGTTGCGCCCGAGTTACGTCCTAGTTGCGCCCTAGTTGCGCACTAGTTGCGCCCTACTTGCGTCCCACTGCCGCCTACTTTCGCCCTAGTTGCGCCTCAGTTGGACACTAGCTACGCCCTAGTTATCCCCTAGTTACGCCCTTAGTTGCGTCTTACTTACGCCCTAGTTGCGCCTTAGTTGCGCCCTAGTTGCGCCCAACTTGCAGACTAGTTGTACCCTAGATGCGCCCTAGTTGCGCCCTAGTTGCGCCCTAGTCGCGCCCTAGTTGCGCCCTCGTTGCGCCCTCGTTGCACCCTAGTTGCACCCTAGTTGCGCCCTAGTTGCGCCCTAGTTGCGCCCTAGTTGCCCCCAGTTGCGCCATAATTGCGCCCTAGTTTCCCCCAATTGCACCATAGTTGCGCCCTAGTTGCGCCCTAGTTGCACCCTAGTTACGCCCTTGTTGTGCCCTTGTTGCGCCCTCGTTGCACCCTCGTTGCACCCTCGTTGCGCCCTCGCTGTGCTCAAGTTGCGCCCTAGTTGCACCATTGTCACGTCCTAACTGGGCCCCACTTGTGCCGTAGTGGAACCATACTTGCGCCCTACTTGTGCCCTACTTGCTTCTTAGTTGCAACCTTTTTGCGCCCTAGTTGCGCCCTAGTTGTGCCCTAGTTGCACCCCAGTTGCGCCCTAGGTGCGCCCTACTTGCGCCCTACTGGCACCCTTCTTGCACCCTAGTTGTGCCTTTGTTGCGCCCTCGTTGTGTCCTTGTTGCGCCCTAGTTACGCCCTAGTTGCGCTCTAGTTGCGCCCTAGTTGTGTCCTAGTTGCGCCCTAGTTGCGCCCTAGTTGCGCTCTAGTTGCGCCCTAGTTGCACCCTACTTGCACCCTACTTGCGCCCTAGTTATGCCCTATTTGCGCCCTAGTTGCGCCCTTGTTGCGCCTTAGTTGTGCCCTAGTTGCACCCTACTTGCACCCTACTTGCGCCCTAGTTGCGCCCTACTTGCACTCTAGTTGCGTCTTAGTGGCGCCCTAGTTGGGCCCTAGTTGCGCCTCAATTGGGCACTAGCTATGTCCTAGTTGTACCCTACTTGCGTCCTAGATGTGTCCTACTTGCGCCCTATTTGCGCCCTAGTTGCGCCTTAGTTGCGCCCTAGTTGCACTCTAGTTGCACCCTAGTTGCGCCATAGTTGCGCCCTATTTGCGCCCTAGTTGCGCCCTAGTTGCGCCTTAGTTGCGCCCTAGTTGCGCCCTAGTAGCACCCTAGTTGCGCCCTAGTTGTCCCCAGTTGCGCCCTAATTGCGCCCTAGTTGCGCCCTAGTAGCACCCTAGTTGCGCCCTAGTTGTCCCCAGTTGCGCCCTAATTGCGCCCTAGATGCGTCCTAGTTGCGCCCTAGTTGCGTCCTAGTTGCGCCAAAGTCGCACCCTAGTTGCGCCCTAGTCGTGCCCTAGTTACGCCCTAGGTGCGCACTAGTTGCACCCTAGTTGCGCCCTAGTTGCGCCCTAGTTGCGCCCTATTTGTGCCCTAGTTGCAAACTAGTTACGCCCTAGTTGTGCCCTGGTTGCCCCAAGTTGTGCCCTAATTGCACCCTAGTTGCGCCCTAGTTGCGCCCTAGTTGTGCCCTAGTTGCGCCCAAGTTGCGCCCAAGTCGCGCCCTAGTCGCGCCCTAGTCGCACCCTAGTTGCGCCCTAGTTGCCCACTTGTTGCACCCTAGTTGCACCCTAGTTGCATCCTAGTTGCACCCTAGTTGTGCCCTAGTTGCGTCCTAGTTGCGCCCTAGTTGCGCTCTAGTTGCCCCCTAGTTGTGCCCTAGTTGCGCCCGGGCGCCCTGGTTGCGCCCTAGTTGCGCCCTACTTGCACCCTAGTTGCACCCTAGTTACGCACTAGTTGCGCCCTAGTTGCGTCCTAGTTGCGCCCTAGTTGCGCCCTAGTTGCGCCCTACTTGCGCCCTACTCCCGCCTACCTGCACCCTAGTTGCGCCTCAGTTGGGCACTAGCTACGCCCTAGTTGTCCCCTAGTTACGCCCTTAGTTGCGTCTTACTTACACCCTAGTTGCGCCTTAGTTGCAGCCTAGTTGCGCCCAACTTGCAGACCAGTTGTACCCTAGTTGCACCCTAGTTGCGCCCTAGTTGCGCCCTAGTTGCACCCTAGTTGCGCCCTAGTTGCGCCCCAGTTGCGCCCTCATTGCGCCCTCGTTGCACCCTAGTTGCACCCTAGTTGCGCCCTAGTTGCGCCCTAGTTGCGCCCTAGTTACGCCCTA
>SZWC01000012.1:104065-140933 GCA_023375785.1 Penium margaritaceum | reverse complement strand
TAGTTGCGCCCTAGTTGCGCCCTAGTTGCGCCCTAGTTGCGCCCTAGTTGCGCCCTAGTTGCGTCCTAGTTGCCCCCAGTTGCGCCCTAATTGCAACCTAGTTGCGCCCTAGTTGCGCCCTAGTTGTAACCTAGTTGCGCCCTAGTTGCGCCCTAGTTGTGCCCTAGTTGCGTCATAGTTGCGTTATAGTTGCGCCCTATTTGCGCCCTAGTTACGTCCTAGATGTGTCCTAGTTGCGCCATATTTGCGCCCTACTTGCGTCCTAGTTGCATCCTAGTTGTGCCCTAGTTGCGCCCTAGTTGCGCCCTAGTTGCGCCCTAGTTGCGCCCTACTTGCGCCCTACTCTCGCCCTAGTTGCGCCTCAGTTGGGCACTAGCTACGCCCTAGTTGTATCCTAGTTGCGCCCTAGCTGCGTCCTACTTGTGCCCTACTTGCGCCATAGTTGCGCCTTAGTTGCCCCTTAGTTGCGCCTTAGTTGCGCCTTAGTTGTGCCCTAGTTGCGCCCTAGTTACACCCTAGTTGCGCCCTAGTTGCACCCTAGTTGCACCCTAGTTGCGCCCTTCTTGTGCCCTTGTTACGCCCTTGTTGCACCCTCGTTGCGCCCTCGTTGTGCCCTCTTTGTGCTCAAGTTGCACCCTAGTTGCACCCCTGTTATGTCCTAGTTGTGTCCCACTTGTGCCGTAGTTGCACCCTACTTGCGCCCTACTTGTGCCCTACTTGCGCCCTAGATGCACCCTTTTTGCGCCCTAGTTGCGCCCTAGTTGCGTCCTAATTGCGCCCTATTTGCGCCCTAGTTGCGCCCTAGTTGCACCCTAGTTGCGCCCTAGTTGCGCCCTACTTGCGCCCTACTGGCACCCTTCTTGCGCCCTAGTTGTGCCTTAGTTGGACACTAGCTACGCCCTAGTTATGCCCTAATTGCACCTCAGATGCGTCCTACTTGTGTCCTACTTGCGCGCTAGTTGCACCTTAGTTGCACCTTAGTTGCGCCCAACTTGCACACTTGTTGCACCCTAGTTGCGCCCTAATTGTGCACTAGTTGTGCTTTAGTTGCATCCTAGTTGCGCCCTGGTTGCGCACCAGTTGCACCCTAGTTGCATCCTAGTTGCGCCTAGTTGTGCCCTAGTTGCGCCCTAGCTGCGACCTAGTTGCGTCTTTGCTGTGCCCAAGTTGTGCCCTAGTTGCGCCCTAGTTGCACCCTAGTTGCATCCTAGTTGCGCCTAGTTGTGCCCTAGTTGCGCCCTAGCTGCGACCTAGTTGCGTCTTTGCTGTGCCCAAGTTGTGCCCTAGTTGCGCCCTAGTTGCACCCTAGTTGCGCCCTAGTTGCACCCTAGTTGTGCCCTAGTTGCGCCCTAGTTGCGCCCTTGTTGCGCCCTCGTTGCGCCCTAGTTGCGCCCTCGTTACGTCCTTGTTGAACCCTAGTTACGCCCTAGTTGCGCTCTAGTTGCGCCCTAGTTGCGTCCTAGTTGCGCCCTAGTTGTGCCCTAGTTGCGCTCTAGTTGCGCCCTAGTTGCGCCCTAGTTGCGCCCTAGTTGCGCCCTAGTTGTGCCCTAGTTATGACCTAGTTGTGCCCTAGTTGCGCCCTTGTTGCGCCTTAGTTGTGCCCTAGTTGCACCCTACTTGCACCCTACTTGCACCCTAGTTGCGCCCTACTTGCACCCTAGTTGCGTTTTAGTTGCGCCCTAGTTGCGCCTCATTTGGGCACTAGCTATGCCCTAGTTATACCATACTTGCGTCCTAGATGCGTCCTACTTGTGGCTTATTTGCACCCTAGTTGCGCCTTAGTTGCACCCTAGTTGCACCCTAGTTGCGCCCTAGTTGCGCCATAGTTGCGCCGTAGTTGCTCCCTAGTTGCACCCTAGTTGCGCCTTAGTTGCGCCCTAGTTGCGCCCTAGTTGCGCCCTAGTTGCGCCCTAGTTGCCACCAGTTGCACCCTAATTGCGCCATAGTTGCGTCCTCGTTGCGCCCTAGTTGCGTCCTAGTTGCGCCCAAGTGGCGCCATAGTCGCGCCCTAGTCGCGTCCTAGTTACGCCCTAGTTGCGCACTACTTGCACCCTAGTTGCGCCCTAGTTGCGCCCTAGTTGTGCCCTAGTTGTGCCCTAGTTGCAACCTAGTTGCGCCCTAGTTGTGCCCTAGTTGCCACAAGTTGCGCCCTAATTGCGCCCTAGTTGCGCCATAGTTGCGCCCTAGTTGTGCCCTAGTTGCGCCCTAGTTGCGCCCTAGTCGCGCCCTAGTCGCGCCCTAGTCGCGCCCTAGTCGCGCCCTAGTCGCGCCCTAGTCGCGCCCTAGTCGCGCCCTAGTCGCGCCCTAGTCGCGCCCTAGTCGCGCCCTAGTCGCGCCCTAGTCGCGCCCTAGTCGCGCCCTAGTCGCGCCCTAGTCGCGCCCTAGTCGCGCCCTAGTCGCGCCCTAGTCGCGCCCTAGTCGCGCCCTAGTCGCGCCCTAGTCGCGCCCTAGTCGCGCCCTAGTCGCGCCCTAGTCGCGCCCTAGTCGCGCCCTAGTCGCGCCCTAGTCGCGCCCTAGTCGCGCCCTAGTCGCGCCCTAGTCGCGCCCTAGTCGCGCCCTAGTCGCGCCCTAGTCGCGCCCTAGTCGCGCCCTAGTCGCGCCCTAGTCGCGCCCTAGTCGCGCCCTAGTCGCGCCCTAGTCGCGCCCTAGTCGCGCCCTAGTCGCGCCCTAGTCGCGCCCTAGTCGCGCCCTAGTCGCGCCCTAGTCGCGCCCTAGTCGCGCCCTAGTCGCGCCCTAGTCGCGCCCTAGTCGCGCCCTAGTCGCGCCCTAGTCGCGCCCTAGTCGCGCCCTAGTCGCGCCCTAGTCGCGCCCTAGTCGCGCCCTAGTCGCGCCCTAGTCGCGCCCTAGTCGCGCCCTAGTCGCGCCCTAGTCGCGCCCTAGTCGCGCCCTAGTCGCGCCCTAGTCGCGCCCTAGTCGCGCCCTAGTCGCGCCCTAGTCGCGCCCTAGTCGCGCCCTAGTCGCGCCCTAGTCGCGCCCTAGTCGCGCCCTAGTCGCGCCCTAGTCGCGCCCTAGTCGCGCCCTAGTCGCGCCCTAGTCGCGCCCTAGTCGCGCCCTAGTCGCGCCCTAGTCGCGCCCTAGTCGCGCCCTAGTCGCGCCCTAGTCGCGCCCTAGTCGCGCCCTAGTCGCGCCCTAGTCGCGCCCTAGTCGCGCCCTAGTCGCGCCCTAGTCGCGCCCTAGTCGCGCCCTAGTCGCGCCCTAGTCGCGCCCTAGTCGCGCCCTAGTCGCGCCCTAGTCGCGCCCTAGTCGCGCCCTAGTCGCGCCCTAGTCGCGCCCTAGTCGCGCCCTAGTCGCGCCCTAGTCGCGCCCTAGTCGCGCCCTAGTCGCGCCCTAGTCGCGCCCTAGTCGCGCCCTAGTCGCGCCCTAGTCGCGCCCTAGTCGCGCCCTAGTCGCGCCCTAGTCGCGCCCTAGTCGCGCCCTAGTCGCGCCCTAGTCGCGCCCTAGTCGCGCCCTAGTCGCGCCCTAGTCGCGCCCTAGTCGCGCCCTAGTCGCGCCCTAGTCGCGCCCTAGTCGCGCCCTAGTCGCGCCCTAGTCGCGCCCTAGTCGCGCCCTAGTCGCGCCCTAGTCGCGCCCTAGTCGCGCCCTAGTCGCGCCCTAGTCGCGCCCTAGTCGCGCCCTAGTCGCGCCCTAGTCGCGCCCTAGTCGCGCCCTAGTCGCGCCCTAGTCGCGCCCTAGTCGCGCCCTAGTCGCGCCCTAGTCGCGCCCTAGTCGCGCCCTAGTCGCGCCCTAGTCGCGCCCTAGTCGCGCCCTAGTCGCGCCCTAGTCGCGCCCTAGTCGCGCCCTAGTCGCGCCCTAGTCGCGCCCTAGTCGCGCCCTAGTCGCGCCCTAGTCGCGCCCTAGTCGCGCCCTAGTCGCGCCCTAGTCGCGCCCTAGTCGCGCCCTAGTCGCGCCCTAGTCGCGCCCTAGTCGCGCCCTAGTCGCGCCCTAGTCGCGCCCTAGTCGCGCCCTAGTCGCGCCCTAGTCGCGCCCTAGTCGCGCCCTAGTCGCGCCCTAGTCGCGCCCTAGTCGCGCCCTAGTCGCGCCCTAGTCGCGCCCTAGTCGCGCCCTAGTTGCGCCCTAGTTGTGCCATTATTACGCCCTAGTTGCGCCTAGTTGCGCCCTAGTTGCACCCTTGTTGCGCCTTAGTTGTGCCCTAGTTGCGCCCTATTTGCACCCTACTTGCACCCTAGTTGCGCCCTTCTTGCATCCTAGTTGCGTCTTAGTTGCGCCCTAATTGCGCCCTAGTTGCGCCCTTATTGCGCCCTTACTTCACCCTACTTCCACCCTATTGGCGCCCTACTTGCACCCTAGTTGCGCCTCAGTTGGGCACTAGCTACGCCCTAATTATGCCCTAGATGCACCCTAGTTGCGTCTTACTTGCGCCCTACTTGCGCCCTAGTTGTACCCTAGTTGCGCCCGACTAGCACCCTAGTTGCGTCCTAGTTGCGCCCTAGTTGCGCCCTAGTTGCGCTCTGGTTGCGCACAAGTTGCAACTTACTTGCGCCCTACTTGCATCCTACTTGCACCATAGTTTCGCCTTAGTTGGGTACTAGCTACGCCCTAGTTGTATCCTAGTTGCACCCTAGTTGCGTCCTACTTGTACCATTTTTGTGCCCTAGTTGCGCCGTAGTTGCGTCCTAGTTGCGCCCTAATTGCACCCTAGTTGTGCCCTAGTTGCGCCATAGTTGCGTCCTAGTTGCGTCCTAGTTGTGCCCTATTTGCGCCCTAGTTGCGCCCTAGTTGCGCCCAAGCCGTGACCTAGTCGCGCCCTAGTTGCGCCCTAGTTGTGCCGTAATTGTGTCCTAGTTGCGCCCTATTTGCGCCCTAGTTGCGCCGTAGTTGCCCCCAGTTGCGCCCTAATTGCAACCTAGTTGCGCCCTAGTTGCAGCCTAGTTGTGACCTAGTTGCACCCTAGTTGCGCCCAATTTGCGCCCTATTCGCACCCTAGTCGCGCCCTAGTTGCGCCCTAGTTGCGCCCTAGTTGCGCCCTATTTGCGCCCTATTCGCGCCCTAGTCGCGCCCTAGTTGCGCCCTAGTTGCGCCCTAGTTGCCCCCAGTTGCGCCCTAATTGCGCCCTAGTTGCGTCCTAGTTGCGCCCTAGTTGCGCCCTAGTTGCGCCTTAGTTGCGCCCTAGTTGCGCCCTAGTTGCGCCCAAGCCGTGACCTAGTCGCGCCCTAGTTGCGCCCTAGTTGTGCCGTAATTGTGTCCTAGTTGCGCCCTATTTGCGCCCTAGTTGCGCCGTAGTTGCCCCCAGTTGCGCCCTAATTGCAACCTAGTTGCGCCCTAGTTGCAGCCTAGTTGTGACCTAGTTGCACCCTAGTTGCGCCCAATTTGCGCCCTAGTCGCGCCCTAGTCGCGCCCTAGTTGCGCCCTAGTTGCGCCCTAGTTGCCCCCAGTTGCGCCCTAATTGCGCCCTAGTTGCGTCCTAGTTGCGCCCTAGTTGCGCCCTAGTTGCGCCTTAGTTGCGCCCTAGTTGCGCCCTAGTTGCGCCCAAGCCGTGACCTAGTCGCGCCCTAGTTGCGCCCTAGTTGTGCCGTAATTGTGTCCTAGTTGCGCCCTATTTGCGCCCTAGTTGCGCCGTAGTTGCCCCCAGTTGCGCCCTAATTGCAACCTAGTTGCGCCCTAGTTGCAGCCTAGTTGTGACCTAGTTGCACCCTAGTTGCGCCCAATTTGCGCCCTAGTCGCGCCCTAGTCGCGCCCTAGTTGCGCCCTAGTTGCGCCCTAGTTGCCCCCAGTTGCGCCCTAATTGCGCCCTAGTTGCGTCCTAGTTGCGCCCTAGTTGCGCCCTAGTTGCGCCTTAGTTGCGCCCTAGTTGCGCCCTAGTTGCGCCCAAGCCGTGACCTAGTCGCGCCCTAGTTGCGCCCTAGTTGTGCCGTAATTGTGTCCTAGTTGCGCCCTATTTGCGCCCTAGTTGCGCCGTAGTTGCCCCCAGTTGCGCCCTAATTGCAACCTAGTTGCGCCCTAGTTGCAGCCTAGTTGTGACCTAGTTGCACCCTAGTTGCGCCCAATTTGCGCCCTAGTCGCGCCCTAGTCGCGCCCTAGTTGCGCCCTAGTTGCGCCCTAGTTGCCCCCAGTTGCGCCCTAATTGCGCCCTAGTTGCGTCCTAGTTGCGCCCTAGTTGCGCCCTAGTTGCGCCTTAGTTGCGCCCTAGTTGCGCCCTAGTTGCGCCCAAGCCGTGACCTAGTCGCGCCCTAGTTGCGCCCTAGTTGTGCCGTAATTGTGTCCTAGTTGCGCCCTATTTGCGCCCTAGTTGCGCCGTAGTTGCCCCCAGTTGCGCCCTAATTGCAACCTAGTTGCGCCCTAGTTGCAGCCTAGTTGTGACCTAGTTGCACCCTAGTTGCGCCCAATTTGCGCCCTAGTCGCGCCCTAGTCGCGCCCTAGTTGCGCCCTAGTTGCGCCCTAGTTGCACCCTAGTTGCGCTCTAGTTGCACCCTAGTTGCGCCCTAGTTGCGCCCTTGTTGCGCCCTAGTTGCCCCCAGTTGCGCCCTAATTGGGCCCTAGTTGCACCCTAGTTGCACCCTAGTTGCGCTCTAGTTGCACCCTAGTTGCGCCCTAGTTGCGCCTCAGTTGCGCCCTAGTTGCTCCCTAGTTGCGCCCTAGTTGTGCCCTAATTACGCCCTAGCTGCGCCTAGTTGCGCCCTAGTTGCACCCTTGTTGCTTTAGTTGTTCCCTAGTTGCGCCCTACTTGCGCCATACTTGCGCCATAGTTGCGCCCTTCTTGCATCCTAGTTGAGTCTTAGTTGCGCCCTAGTTGCGCCCTTCTTGCGCCCTTATTGCACCCCACTTACACCCTATTGGCGCCCTACTTGCACCCTAGTTGTGCCTCAGTTGGGTACTAGCTACGCCCTAATTATTCCATAGATGCACCGTAGTTGCGTCTTTCTTGCGCCCTACTTGCGCCCTAGTTGCACCCTAGTTGCGCCCGACTTACACCCTAGTTGCGCCCTAGTTGCGTCCTAGTTGCGCCCTAGTTGCGCCCTAGTTGCGCCCTGGTTGCGCACAAGTTGCAACCTACTTGCGCCATACTTGCATCCTACTTGCGCCCTAGTTTCCCCTCAGATGGAGACTAGCTACGCCCTAGTTGTATCCTTGTTGCACCCTAGTTGCGTCCTACTTGTACCATATTTGTGCCCTAGATGCGCCGTAGTTGCGCCCTATTTGCGCCCTAGTTGCACCCTAGTTGCGCCCTAGTTGCGCCATAGTTGCGTCCTAGTTGCGTCCTAGTTGTGCCCTAGTTGCGCCCTAGTTGCGCCCTAGTTGCGCCCAAGCCGCGACCTAGTCGCGCCCTAGCTGCGCCCTAGTTGTGCCCTAGTTGCGCCCTAGTTGCGCCCTACTTGCGCCCTAGTTGCGCCCTAGTTGCCCCCAGTTGCGCCCTAATTGCAACCTAGTTGCGCCCTAGTTGCGCCCTAGTTGTAACCTAGTTGTGCCCTAGTTGCGCCCTAGTTGTGCCCTAGTTGCGTCATAGTTGCGTTCTAGTTGCGCCCTACTTGCGCCCTAGTTACGCCCTAGATGTGTCCCAGTTGCGTCATAGTTGCGCCGTACTTGCGTCCTAGTTGCATCCTAGTTGCGCCCTAGTTGCGCCCTAGTTGCGCCCTAGTTGCGCCCTAGTTGCGCCCTACTTGTGCCCTACTCTCACCCTAGTTGCGCCTCAGTTGGGCACTAGCCACGCCCTAGTTGTATCCTAGTTGCGCCCTAGCTGCGTCCTACTTGTGTCCTACTTGCGCCCTAGTTGCGCCTTAGTTGCCCCTTAGTTGCCCCTTAGTTGCGCCTTAGTTGTGCCCTAGTTGCGCCCTAGTTGCACCCTAGTTGCGCCCTAGTTGCACCCTAGCTGCACCCTAGTTGTGCCCTTGTTGTTCCCTTGTTACGCCCTCGTTGCACCCTCGTTGCACCCTCGTTGCGCCCTCTTTGTGCTCAAGTTGCGCCCTAGTTGCACCCTTGTTATGTCCTAGTTGGGTCCCACTTGTGCCGTAGTTGCACCCTACTTGCGCCCTACTTGGACCCTACTTGTGCCCTAGTTGCACCCTTTTTGCGCCCTAGTTGTGCCCTAGTTGCGTCCTAATTGCGTCCTACTTGCGCCCTAGTTGCGCCCTAGTTGCACCCTAGTTGTGCCCTAGTTGCGCCCTACTTGCGCCCTACTGGCACCCTTCTTGCGCCCTAGTTGTGCCTTAGTTGGACACTAGCTACGCCCTAGTTGTGCCCTAATCGCACCCTAGATGCGTCCTACTTGTGTCCTACTTGCGCGCTAGTTGCGCCTTAGTTGCACCTTAGTTGCGCTTAACTTGCACACTTGTTGCACCCTAGTTGCGCCCTAATTGTGCACTAGTTGTGCTTTAGTTGCGTCCTAGTTGCGCCCTGGTTGCGCACCAGTTACACCCTAGGTGCATCCTAGTTGCGCCTAGTTGTGCCCTAGTTGCGCCCTAGCTGCGACCTAGTTGCGTCTTTGCTGTGCCCAAGTTGTGCCCTAGTTGCGCCCTAGTTGCACCCTAGTTGCGCCCTAGTTGTGCCCTAGTTGCGCCCTAGTTGCACCCTAGTTGCGCCCTAGTTGCACCCTAGTTGCGCCCTAGTTGCGCCCTAGTTGCGCCCTTGTTGCGCCCTCGTTGCGCCCTAGTTTCGCCCTCGTTACGTCCTTGTTGCGCCCTAGTTACGCCCTAGTTGCGCTCTAGTTGCGACCTAGTTGCGTCCTAGTTCCGCTCTAGTTGCGCCCTAGTTGCGCTCTAGTTGCGCCCTAGTTGCGCCCTAGTTGCGCCCTAGTTGTGCCTCAGTTGCGCCCTAGTTATGACCTAGTTGTGCCCTAGTTGCACCCTTGTTGCGCCTTAGTTGTGCCCTAGTTGCACCCTACTTGCACCCTACTTGCACCCTAGTTGCGCCCTACTTGCACCCTAGTTGCGTCTTAGTTGCGCCCTAGTTGCGCCCTAGTTGCGCCATATTTGGGCACTAGCTATGCCCTAGTTATACCATACTTGCGTCCTATATGCGTCCTACTTGTGGCTTATTTGCACCCTAGTTGCGCCTTAGTTGCACCCTAGTTGCACCCTAGTTGCGCCCTAGTTGCGCCCTAGTTGCGCCGTAGTTGTTCCCTAGTTGCACCCTACTTGCGCCTTAGTTGCGCCCTAGTTGCGCCCTAGTTGCGCCATAGTTGCGCCGTAGTTGCTCCCTAGTTGCACCCTAGTTGCGCCTTAGTTGCGCCCTAGTTGCGCCCTAGTTGTGCCCTAGTTGCGCCCTAGTTGCCCCCAGTTGCACCCTAATTGCGCCATAGTTGCGTCCTAGTTGCGCCCTAGTTGCGTCCTAGTTGCGCCCAAGTGGCGCCATAGTCGCGCCCTAGTTGCGTCCTAGTTACGCCCTAGTTGCGCACTACTTGCACCCTAGTTGCGCCCTAGTTGCGCCCTAGTTGTGCCCTAGTTATGCCCTAGTTGCAACCTAGTTGCGCCCTAGTTGTGCCCTAGTTGCCACAAGTTGCGCCCTAATTGCACCCTAGTTGCGCAATAGTTGCGCCCTAGTTGTGCCCTAGTTGCACCCTAGTTGCGCCCAAGTCGCGCCCTAGTCGCGCCCTAGTCGCACCCTAGTTGCGCCCTAGTTGCGCACTAGTTGCACTCTAGTTACGCCCTAGTTGCGCCCTAGTTGCGCCCTAGTTGTGTCCTAGTTGCGTCCTAGTTGCGCCCTAGTTGCGCTCTAGTTGCCCCCTAGTTGCGCCCTAGTTGCGCCCGGACGCCCTAGTTGCGCCCTAGTTGCGTCCTACTTGAACCCTAGTTGCACCATAGTTACGCACTAGTTGCGCCCTAGTTGCGTCCTAGTTGCGCCCTAGATGCGCCCTAGTTGCGCCCCACTTGCGTCCTACTGCCGCCTACTTGCGCCCTAGTTGCGCCTCAGTTGGGCACTAGCTACGCCCTAGTTGTCCCCTAGTTACGCCCTTAGTTGCGTCTTACTTACGCCCTAGTTGCGCCTTAGTTGCGCCCTAGTTGTGTCCAACTTGCAAACTATTTGTACCCTAGTTTCGCCCTAGTTGCGCCCTAGTTGCGCCCTAGTTGCACCCTAGTTGCGCCCTAGTTGCGCCCTTGTTGCGCCCTCGTTGCGCCCTCGTTACACCCTAGTTGCACCCTAGTTGTGCCCTAGTTGCGCCCTAGTTGCGCCCTAGTTGTCCCCAGTTGCGCCCTAATGGCGCCCTAGTTACACCCTAGTTGCACCCTAGTTACGCTGTAGTTGCACCCTGGTTGCGCCCTAGTTGCGCCCTAGTTGCGCCTTAGTTGCGCCCTAGTTGCGCCCTAGTTGCGCCCTAGTTGTGCCATAATTACGCCCTAGTTGCGCCTAGTTGTGCCCTAGTTGCACCCTTGTTGCGCCTTAGTTGTGCCCTAGTTGTGCCCTATTTGCGCCCTACTTGCACCCCTAGTTGCGCCCTTCTTGCATCCGAGTTGCGTCTTAGTTGCGCCCTAGTTGCGCCCTAGTTGCGCCCTTATTGCGCCCTTATTGCACCCTACTTACACCCTATTGGCGCCCTACTTGCACCCTAGTTGCGCCTCAGTTGGGCACTAGCTACGCCCTAATTGTGCCCTAGATGCACCCTAGTTGCGTCTTACTTGCGCCCTACTTGCGCCCTAGTTGTACCATAGTTGCGCCCGACTTGCACCCTAGTTGCGCCCTAGTTGCGCCCTAGTTGCGCCCTAGTTGCGCCATAGTTGCGTCCTAGTTGCGTCCTAGTTGTGCCCTAGTTGCGCCCTAGTTGCGCCATAGTTGCGTCCTAGTTGCGTCCTAGTTGTGCCCTAGTTGCGCCCTAGTTGCGCCATAGTTGCGTCCTAGTTGCGTCCTAGTTGTGCCCTAGTTGCGCCCTAGTTGCGCCATAGTTGCGTCCTAGTTGCGTCCTAGTTGTGCCCTAGTTGCGCCCTAGTTGCGCCATAGTTGCGTCCTAGTTGCGTCCTAGTTGTGCCCTAGTTGCGCCCTAGTTGCGCCCTTATTGCGCCCTTATTGCACCCTACTTACACCCTATTGGCGCCCTACTTGCACCCTAGTTGCGCCTCAGTTGGGCACTAGCTACGCCCTAATTGTGCCCTAGATGCACCCTAGTTGCGTCTTACTTGCGCCCTACTTGCGCCCTAGTTGTACCATAGTTGCGCCCGACTTGCACCCTAGTTGCGCCCTAGTTGCATCATAGTTGCGCCCTAGTTGCGCCCTAGTTGCGCCCTGGTTGCGCACAAGTTGCAACCTACTTGCGCCCTACTTGCATCCTACTTGCACCATAGTTTCGCCTCAGTTGGGTAATAGCTACACCCTAGTTGTATCCTAGTTGCACCCTAGTTGCGTCCTCCTTGTACCATATTTGTTCCCTAGTTGCGCCGTAGTTGCGTCCTAGTTGCGCCCTAGTTGCACCCTAGTTGCGCCCTAGTTGCGCCATAGTTGCGTCCTAGTTGCGTCCTAGTTGTGCCCTAGTTGCGCCCTAGTTGCGCCCTAGTTGCGCCCAAGCCGCGACCTAGTCGCGCCCTAGTTGCGCCGTAGTTGTGCCCTTATTGTGCCCTAGTTGCGCCCTAGTTGCGCCCAAGTCGCGCCCTAGTCGCGCCCTAGTTGCGCCGTAGTTGTGCCCTTATTGTGCCCTAGTTGCGCCCTAGTTGCGCCCTAGTTGCCCCCAGTTGCGCCCTTATTGCAACCTAGTTGCGCCCTAGTTGCAGCCTAGTTGTGACCTAGTTGCACCCTAGTTGTGCCCAATTCGCGCCCTATTCGCACCCTAGTCGCGCCCTAGTTGCGCCCTAGTTGCGCACTAGTTGCACCCTAGTTGCGCCCTAGTTGCATCCTAGTTGCACCCTAGTTGCGCCCTAGTTGCCCCCCAGTTGCGCCCTTGTTCCATCCGGGCGCCCTAGTTGCGCCCTAGTTACGCCCTACTTGCACCCTAGTTGCACCCTAGTTATGCACTAGTTGTGCCCTAGTTGCGTCCTAGTTGCGCCCTAGTTGCGCCCTAGTTGCGCCCTACTTGTGCCTTTCAGGAGCCTAGTTGCGCCCTAGTTGCGCCTCAGTTGGGCACTAGCTACGCCCTAGTTGTCCCCGAGTTGCGCCCTAGTTGCGTCCTACTTGCGCCCTAGTTGCGCCTTAGTTGCGTCCTAGTTGCGCCCAACTTGCACACTAGTTGCACCCTAGTTATGCCCTAGTTGCGCCCTAGTTGTGCCCTAGTTGCGCCCTAGTTGCGCCCTAGTCGCGCCCTCGTTGCACCCTCGTTGCACCCTAGTTGCGCCCTAGTTGCGCCTTAGTTGCGCCCTAGTCACGTCCTAGTTGTGCCCTAATTACACCCTATTTGCGCCCTTCTTGCGCCCTTATTGTACCCTACGTACGCCCTACTGGCGCCCTACTTGCGCCCTAGTTGCGCCTTAGTTGGGCACTAGCTTCTCCCTAGTTGTGTCCTAGTTGCGCCCTAGTTGCATCTTACTTGCGCCCTACTTGCGCCATAGTTGTGCCCTAGTCGCGCCCTAGTCGCGCCCTAGTTGCGCCTTAGTTGCGCCCTAGTTGCACCCTAGTAGCGCCCTAGTTGAGCCCTAGTTCCGCCCTAGTTGTGCCCTAGTTGCGTCAAAGTTGCGCCCTAGTTGCGCCATAGTTGCGCCCTGGTTACGTCCTAGATGTGCCCTAGTTGCGCCCTAGTTGCGCCCTACTTGCGCCCTAGTTGCGCCCTAGTTCCAAAGTGCGACACTCTATTGCCAAAGTGTGACGCTCTAGTGGCACACTGACGCTCTAGTGCCAATGTTTGAAACTCTAGTGCCAAAGTGTGGCGCTCTAGTGCCAAAGTGTGACACTCTAGTGCCAAAGTGTAACGCTCTAGTACCAAAGTGTGGAACTATACTGCCAAAGTGTGACGCTCTAGTGCCAAGGTGTGAAGCTCCAGTGCCAAAGTGTAATGCTCTAGTGCCAAAGATTGATGGTCTAATGCAAGAATGTGATGCTTGAGTGCCAAATCGTGAAGCTCTAGTGCCAGAGTGTGACGCTCTAGTGCCAACGTTTGGAGCTCTTGTTCCAAAGTGTGACTCTCTAGTGCCAAAGTATGACGCTGTAGTGCCAATGTGTGATACTATAGTGCCAAAGTGTGGAGCTCTAATGCAAAAGTGTGATGCTCTAGTGCCAAAGTGTGACGCTCTAGTGCCAAAGTGTGACGCTCTAGTGCCAAAGTGTGATGCTCTTTTGCCAAAGTTTGACGCTCTAGTGCCAACGTTCGAGATCTAGTGCCCAAGTGTGACGCTCTAGTACCAAAATGTGACGCTCTATTGCCAAATAATGACTCTCCCGTGCCAAAGTGTGACGCTCTAGTGCCAAAGTGTAAAGCTCTAGTACCCAAGTGTGAAGCGCTAGTGCCAAAGTGTGACGCTCTAGTGCCAAATTGTGACGCTCAAATGCCAAAGTGTGACGCTCTAGTGCCAAAGTGTGACGCTCTAGTACCAAAGTGTGACGCTCTAGTTCCGAAGTGTGAGGCTCTAGTGCCAAGATTTGAAACTCTAGTGCCAAAGTGTGATGCTCTAGTGCCAAAGTGTGATGCTCTTATTCCAATGAATGACGCTGTAGTGCCAACGTCTGACGCTATAGTGCCAAAGTTTGACGCTCTTGTGCCAAAGTTTGAAGCTCTAGTGCCGAATTATTACACTTTAGTGCCAAAGTATGACGCTCTAGTGCCAAAGTTTGAATCTCTAGTGCCAAAGTGTGACTCTCTAGTGCCAAAGTGTGACGCTCTAGTACCAAAGTGTGACGCTCTAAGGCCAAAGTGTGACGCTCTAGTTCCAAGGTGTGACACTCTATTGCAAGAGTGTGACGGTCTATTGCCAAACTGAGACGCGCTAGTGCCAAAGGTCGAACCTCTTGTGCCAAAGTGTGACACTCAAGTGCAAAAGTCTGACGCTCTAGTACCAAAGTGTGAAGGTCTAGTGCCACAGTGTGACACTCTAGTGCCAAAGTGTGAAGTGCCAGTGCCAAAGTGTGACGCTCTAGTGCCAGAGTGTGACGCTCTACTTCCAAATTGTGACGCTCTAGTGCCAAAGTGTGACGCTCTAGTGCCAAAGTGTGATGCTCTAGTCCCAAAGTGTGACGCTCTTGTGCCAAAGGGTGACTCTCTAGTGCCCAAATGTGACGCTCTAGTGCCAACGTGTGATGCTCTAGTGCCAAAGTGTGACACTCTAGTGCCAGAGTGTGAAGCTCTAGTGCGAATGTGTGAAGCTCTTGTGTCAAACTGTGACGCTCTGGTGCCAAAGTGTGACGCTCTACTGCCAAAGTTTTAATCTCTAGTGCCAACGTATGATGCTCTAGTGCCAATGTGTGACGCTGTAGTGCTAGAGTGTGACGCTCTAGTTCCAAAGTGTGACGATGTAGTACCAAAGTGTGAAGCTCTAGTACCAAAGTGTAACGCTCTGGTGCCAAAGTATGAAGCTCTATTGTCAAAGAATGACGCTCTAGTGCCAAAGTTTGAAGCTCTAGAGCCAAAGTGTGACGCTCAAGTGCCAAAATGCGACGCTCTAGTGCCAAAGTGTGACGCTCTAGGGCCAAAGTGGGATTCTCTAGTGCTAAAGTGTGACGCTCTAGTACCAAAATATGAATCTCTAGTGCCAACGTGTGACGCTCTAGTGCCAACGTGTGACACTATAGTGCCAATGTGTGACATTATAGTGCCAACGTGTGAAGGTCGAGTGCCAAAGTGTGATGCTCTAGTGCCAAACGTGTGACGCTCTAATGCCAACGTTTGGAGCTTTACTGCCAAAGTGTGACGCTTTAGTGCCAAAGTGTGACGTTGTAGTGCCAAAATGTGACGCTCTAGTGCCAAAGTGTGGAGCTCTAGGACGAAGTGTGACGCTGTAGTGCCAAAGTGTGACACTCTAGTGCCAAAGTGTGACGATGTAGTGCCACAGTCTGACAATCTAGTGCCAAATTTCGAAGCTCTAGTACCAAAGTGTGACGCTCTAGTGCCAAGGTGTGACACTCTAGTGCCAAAGTGTGACACTCTGGTGCCAAAGTGTGAATCTCTAGTGCCAAAGTGTGATGCTCTAGTTTCAGATTGTGACGCTGTAGTACCAAAGTGTGACGCTCTAGTGCCAAAATGTGATGCTCTAGTTCCAAAATGTAACGCTCTGGTGCCAAAGTGTGAAGGTCTAGTGCCACAGTGTGACGCTCTAGTGCCAAAGTGTGAAGCGCTAATACCAAAGTGTGACCCTCTAGTGCCAAATTGTGATGCTCTAATGCCAACGTCTGACGCTCTAGTGCCAAAGTGTGACGCTCTAGTGCCAAAGTGTGATGCCCTAGTGCCAAAGTGCGAGGCTCTAGTGCCAAGGTTTGAAACTATAGTGCCGAAGTGTGATACTCTAGTGCCAAAGCAAGACACTCTAGTGCCAAGTGTGATGCTGTAGTGCCAAAGTGTGACGCTCTAGTGCCAAAGTGTTACACTCTAGTGCCAAAGTGTGACGCTCTTGCGCCAAAGTATGAATCTCAAGTGCCAAAGTGTTACGCTCCAGTGCCAAAGTGTGATGCTCTACTACCAAAGTATGATGCTCTAGTGCCAAAGTGTGACGCTCTAGTTCCAAATTGCAACACTCTATTGGAAAAGTGTGACGCTCTAGTGCCAAAGTGTGATGCTCTAGTGCCAAAGCTGAAAATTCTAGTGCCAAAGTGTGAGGCTCTAGGGCCAAAGTGTGACGCTCTAGTGCCAAAGTGTGACGCTCTAGTGCCAAAGTGTGAAGCGCTAGTGCCAGAGTGTGACGCTCTAGTGCCAAAGTATGACACTCTAGTGCCAAAGTGTGATGCTCTAGTGCTAAAGTGTGATGCTCTAGTGCCAAAATGTGACTCTCTAGTCCCAAAGTGTGACGCTTTTGTGCCAAAGGGTGACGCTCTATTACCAAAGTGTGACACTATAGTGCCAAAGTGCGATGCTCTAGTGCTAAAGAGTGACGCTCTAGTGCCAAAGTGTGAAGCTCTAGTGCCAACATATGAAGCTCTTGTGTCAAAGTGTGACGCTCTAGTGCCAAAGTGTGACACTCTAGTGCCAACGTTTGAAACTCTAGTGCCAACATGTGATGCTCTAGTGCCAATGTGTGATGCTCTAGTGCCAAAGTGTGACGCTCTAGTTCTCAAGTGTGACGCTCTAGTGCCAACGTGTGAAGCTCTAGAGCCAAAGTGTAACGCTCTGGTGCCAAAGTGTGAAACTCTAGTGCCACAGTATGATGCTCTAGTGCCAAAGTGTGAAGCTCTAGTGTCAAGGTGTGACGCTCAAGTGCCAGAGTGTGATGCTCTAGTGCCATAGTAAGACGATATAGTGCCTAACTGGGACGCTCCAGTGCCAAACTGAGACGGTCTAGTACCAAAGTCTGAAGCTCTAGTGCCAAAGTGTAACGCTCTAGTACAAAAGTGTGACGATCTAGTGCCAAAGTGTGACGTTCTAGTGCCAAAGTGTGAAGGTCTAGTGCTTTGGCACTAGACCTTCACGCTCTAATGCCAAAACTTGAGACTATAGTGCCAAAGTGTGACGCTCTAGTGCCAAATTGTCACATTAGAGTGCCAAAGTATGACGCTCTAGTTCCAAGGAGTGACGCTCTAGTGCCAAAGTGTAAAGCTCTATTGCCAAAGTGTGACACTCTAGTGCCAATGTGTGACGCTCTAGTGTCAAAATGTGACGCTCTAGTGCCAAAGTGTGGAACTCTAGTGCCAAAGTGTGATGCTCTATTGCCAAGGTGTGAGGCTCTAGTGCCAAAGTGTGATGCTCAAGTGCCAAAATGTGATGCTCTTGTGCAAAAGTGTGACGCTCGAGTGCCAAAGTGTGAAGCTCTAGTGCCAACGTGTGACGCTCTAGTGCCAATGTGTGACGCTCTATTGCAAAAGTGTGACGCTGTAGTGCCAAAGTATGACGCTCTAGTGCCCAAGTGTGACACTCTAGTGCCAAATTGTGAAGGTCTAGTGCCACAGTGTGACGCTCTAGTGCCAAGGCATGAAGCGCTAGTGCCAAAGTGTGACGCTCTAGTGCCAAAGTGTGACGCTCTAGTGCCAAAGTGAGACGCTCTAGTGCCAAAGTGTGACGCTATAGTGCCAAAGTTTGACGCTCTAGTGCCAAAGTGTGACGCTCTAGTGCCAAAGTGCGAGGCTCTAGTGCCAACGTTTGAAACTCTAGTGCCAAAGTGTGATACACTAGTACCAAAGTGTGACGCTCTAGTGCCAAAGTGTGATGCTCTAGTGCCAATGTGTGACGCTCTTTTGCAAAAGTGTGACGCTTTAGTGCCAAAGTGTGACGCTCTAGTGCCCAAGTGTGACACTCTAGTGCCAAAGTGTGACGGTCTAGTGCCACAGTGTGACGCTCTAGTGCCAAAGTGAGACGCTCTAGTGCCAAAGTGTGACGCTATAGTGCCAAAGTTTGACGCTCTAGTGCCAAAGTGTGACGCTCTAGTGCCAAAGTGCGAGGCTCTAGTGCCAACGTTTGAAACTCTAGTGCCAAAGTGTGATACACTAGTACCAAAGTGTGACGCTCTAGTGCCAAAGTGTGATGGTGTAGTGCCAAAGTCTGACGCTGTAGTGGAGAAGTTTGAAGCTCTAGTGCCAAAGTGTGACACCCTAGTGCCAAAGTGTTACACACTAGTGCCAAAGGGTAACGCTATTGCGCCAAAGTGTGAATCTCAAGTGCCAATTTGAGACGCTCTAGTGCCAAAGAGTGACACTCTAGTTCCAAGTTGCAACACTCTATTGCAAAAGTGTGACGCTCTAGTGCTTATGTGTGACACTCTAGTACCAAAGCTTGAAACTATAGTGCCAAAGTGTGAGGCTCGAGTGCCAATGTGTGACACTCTAATGCCAAAGTGTGACGCTCTAGTGCCAAAGTGTGACGCTGTAGTGCCAAAATGCGACACTCTATTGCCAAAGTGTAACGATCTAGTGCCAAAGTGTGACGCTCTAGTGCCAAAGTTCGAAACTCTAGTGCCCAAGTGTGACACTCTAGTGCCAAAGTGTGAGGCTCTAGTGCCAACGTGTGATGCTCCTATGCCAAAGTGTGACGCTCTAGTGCCAAAGTGTGAAGCTCTAGTGCCAAAGTGTGACGCTCCAGTACCAAAGTGTGAAGGTCTAGTGTCACAGTGTGACGCTCTAGTGCCAAAGTGTGAAGCGCTACTGCCAGAGTGTGACGCTCTAATGCCAAAACGTGACACTCTACTGCCAAAGTGTGATGCTCTACTGCCAACGTGTGATGCTCTAGTGCCAAAGTGTGATGCTCTTGTCCAAAATTGTGACGCTCGTGTGCCAAAGGGTGACGCTATAGTACCAAAGTGTGTCACTGTAGTGCCAAAGTGCGATGCTCTAGTGCCAAAGTATGACGCTCTAGTGCCAAAGTGTGAAGCTTTAGGTCCAAAGTGTGAAGATATTATGTCAATGTGTGACGCTTTAGTGCCAAAGTTTGAAACTATAGTGCCAACATGTGATGCTCTAGTGCCTAAGTGTGACGCTCTAGTGCCAAAGTGTGACGCTCTAGTTCTCAGGTGTGATGCTCTAGTGCCAACGTGTGAAGCTCTAGAGCCAAAGTGTAACTCTCTGGTGCCAAAGTGTGAAGCTACAGTGCCAAAGTATGACGCTCTAGTGCCAAAATGTGTGAAGCTCTAGTGCCACAGTGTGACGCCCAAGTGCCAAAGTGTGACGCTCTGGTGCCAAAGCGTGACGATCTAGTGACAAACTGGGACGCTCTAGTGCCAACGTGTGACGCTCTACTACCAAAGTATGAAGCTCTAGTACCAAAGTATGACGCTCTAGTGCCAAAGTGTGACGATCTAGTACCAAAGTGTGACGGTCTAGTGCCAAAGTGTTAATGTCTAGTGCCAAAGTGTGATGCTCTAGTGCCAAACGTGTGACGCTCTAGTGCCAAAGAAAGACGCTCCAGTGCCAAATTGTGACGCTCTTATGCCAACATTTCGAGCTCTAGTGCCAAAATGTGATGCTCTAGTGCCAATGTGTCACGCTCTAGTGCCGAAGTGTGACGCTGTAGTTCCAAAGTTTGACGCTCTAGTGCCAAAGGTTGAAGCTCTAGTGCCAAAGTGTGCACTCTAGTGCCAAAGTGTGACACTCTAGTCCCAACGTGTGATGCTCTAGTGTCAAAGTGTGAATCTCTAGTGCCAAAGTGTGTTGATCTGGTGCCAAAGTATGGCACTCTAGTACCAAAGTGTGACGCTCTAGTGCCAAAGTGTGACGCTCTAGATCCAAAGTATGACACTCTATTGCCAAAGTGTGACGCTCTAGTGCCACAATGTGACGCTCTAGTGGCAACATTCGAGACTGTAGTGCCAAAGTGTGACGCTCTAGTGCCAAATTGTGACACTGGAGTGCCAAAGTGTGATGCTCTAGTTCCAAGGAGTGATGCTCTAGTGCCAACGTGTGAAGCTCCATTGCCAAAGTGTGACACTCTAGTGCCAATGTGTGACGCTCTAGTGTCAAAGTGTGACACTATAGTGCCAAATTGTGGAACTCTAGTGCCAAAGTGTGACGCTCTAGTGCAAAGGTGTGAAGCTCTAGTGCCAAAGTGTGATGCTCAAGTGCCAAAATGTGATGCTCTTGTGCCAAAGTGTTACGCTCAAGTGCCAAAGTGTGAAGCTCTAGTGCCAACGTGTGACGCTCTAGTGCCAAAATGTGATGCTCTTGTGCCAAAGTGTTACGCTCAAGTGCCAAAGTGTGAAGCTCTAGTGCCAACGTGTGACGCTCTAGTGCCAAAGTGTGACGCTCTAGTGCAAACGTATGCCGCTCTAGTGCCAAAGTGTGACGCTCTAGTACCCAAGTGTGACGCTATAGTGCCAAAGTGTGAATGTCTAGTGCCACAGTGTGAGGCTCTAGTGCCAGAATGTGAAGCGCTAGTGCCAAAGTGTGACGCTCTAGTGCCAAAGTGTGACGCTCTAGTGCCAAAGTGTGAGGCTCTAGTGCCAAAGTGTGACGCTCTAGTGCCAAAGTGTGACACTCTAGTGCCAAAGTGTGACGCTCTAGTGCCAAAGTGTGACGCTCTAGTGCCAAAGTGTGAGGCTCTAGTGCCAAAGTGTGACGCTCTAGTGCCAAAGTGTGACACTCTAGTGCCAAATGGTGATGCTCTTATGCCAATGTTTTGAGCTCTGGTGCCAAAGTGTGACGTTCTAGTGCCAATGTGTGACGCTGTAGTGCCAAAGTCTGACGCTCTAGTGCCAGAGTTTGAAGCTCTTGTGCTAACGTGTGACGCTCTAGTGCCAAAGTGTGACACTCTAGTGCCAAAATGTGACGCTTTAGTGCCAAAGTGTGAATCTATAGTGCCAACTTGTGATACTCTAGTGCCACAGTGTGACGCTCTTGTACCAAAGTATGACGCTCTAGTGCCAGAGTGTGACGCTCTAGTTCCAAAGTGCGACACTCTATTGCCAAAGTGTGACGCTCTAGTGGCACAATGACGCTCTAGTGCCAATGTGTGATGCTGTAGTGCCAAAGTCTGATGCTCTAGTGCCAGAGTTTGAAACTCTAGTGCCGAAGTGTGATACTATAGTGCCAAAGTGTGACACTCTAGTGCCAAAGTATGACGCTCTACTTCCAAGGTGTGACGCTCTAGTGCCAAAGTGTGAAGCTCGAGTGCCAAATTGTGACGCTCTAGTGCCAAAGTGTGACGCTCTAGTGTCAAAGTGTGAAGCTCTAGTGCCGAAGTGTGGAACTCTAGTGCCAAAGTGTGACGCTCTAGTGCCAAGGTGTGAAGCTCTAGTGCAAAAGTGTCATGCTCTAGTGCCAAAGTGTGATGGTCTAATGCAAAAGTGTGATGCTCGAGTGCCGAAGTGTGAAGCTCTAGTGCCAAAGTGTGACGCTCTAGTGCCAACGTTTGGAGCTCTAGTTCCAAAGTATGTCGCTCTAGTGCCAAAGTGTGACGCTGTAGTGCCAAAAAATGACGCTATAGTGCCTAAGTGTGCAGCTCTAGTACCAAAGTGTGATGCTCTAGTGCCAATTTGTGACGCTCTAGTACCAAAGTGTGACGCTCTAGTGCCAAAGTGTGACGCTCTAGTACCAAAGTGTGACGCTCTAGTGCTAAAGTTTGAAATCTAGTGTCCAAGTATTACGCTCTAGTACAAAGGTGTGACGCTCTATTGCCAATGTGTGACTCTCCTGTGCCAAAGTGTGACGCTATAGTGCCAAAGTGTGAAGCTCTAGTACCCAAGTGTGACACTCCTGTGCCTAAGTGTGAAGGTCTAGTGCCACAGTGTGATGCTCTAGTTCCAAAGTGTGAAGCGCTAGTGCCAAGGTGTGACGCTCTAGTGCCAAATTGTGACGCTCTAATGCCAAAGTGTGACACTCTAGTGCCAAAGTGTGACACTCTAGTGTCAAAGTTTGAAGCTATAGTGCAAACACGTGATGCTCTAGTGCCAAAGTGTGACGGTGTAGTGCCAACGTCTGATACTCTAGTGCCAAAGTTTGAAGTACTAGTGCCAAAGTGTGACGCTCTAGTGCCAAATTGTTACACTATAGTGCCAAAGTGTGACGCTCTTGTGCCAAAGTGTGAATCTCTAGTGCCAAAGTGTGACGCTCTACTGCCAATGTGTGACGCTCTAGTACCAAAGTGTGACGCTCTAGTGCCAAAGTGTGATGCTCTATCTCCAAAGTGCGACACTCTATTGCAAGAGTGTGATGCTCTAGTGCCAAAGTGTGACGCTCTACTGCCAAAGTTCAAAACTCTAGTGCCAGATTGTGAGGCTCTAGTGCCAAAGTGTGACGCTCAGGTGCCAAAGTGTGACGCTCTAGTACCAAAGTGGGAATGGCTAGTGCCACAGTGTGACGCTCTAGTACCAAAGTGTGAAGCGCCAGTCCCAAAGTGTGACGCTCTCTTCCCAAAGTGCGATACTCAAGTGCCACAGTGTAACGCTCAAGTGTCAAGGTGTGACGCTCTGATGCCAAAGTGTTATGCTATAGTCCCAAAGTGTGACGCTCTTGTGACAAAGGGTGACGCTCTAGTGCCCAAGTGTGACGCTCTAGTGCCAAAGTGTGATTCTCTATTGCCAAAGTATGATGCTCTAGTGACAATGTGTGAAGCTCTAGTGCCAACGTGTGAGGCTCTAGTGCCAACGTTTGACGCTGTAGAGCCAAAGTGTGACGCTCTAGTTCCAAAGTGTGACGCTCTAGTGCCAAAGTGTGAAGCTCTAGTGCCAAAGTGTAACTCTCTGGTGCCAATGTGTGAAGCTCTAGTGCCAAAGTATGACGCTCTATTAGCAACATTTATAGCTTTATTGCCAAAGTGTGACGCTCAAGTAACAAAAAGTGACGCTCCAGTGCCAAAGTGGGACGCTCTAGTGTAAACGTGTGATGCTCTAATACCAAAATATTAAGCTCTAGTGCCAACGTGTGACGCTCTAGTGCCAAAATGTGACAATATAGTGCCAAAGTGTGACGTTCTAGTGCCAAAGTGTGAAGGTCTAGTGCCAAAGTGTGATGCTCTAGTGCCAAACCTGTGACGCTCTAGTGCCAACGTGTGATGCTCTAGTGTCAAAGTGTGACGCTCTAATGCCAACGTTTGGAGCTATAGTGCCAACATGTGACGCTCTAGTGCCAAAGTGTGACGTTGTAGTGCCAAAGTGTGACGCTCTAGTGACAACGTGTGGAGCTCTAGTGCCAAGGTGTGATGCTCAAGTGCTAGAGTGTGATGATCTAGTGCCAAAGTGTGATGATGTAGTGCCATTGTCTGACGCTCTAGTGCCAAGTTTGAAGCTCTAGTGCCAAATTGTGACACTCTAGTGCCAAAGTGTGACACTCTAGTGCCAATGTGTGATGCTCTAGTACCAAAGTGTGACGCTCAAGTACCAAAGTGTGACGCTCTATTGCTAAAATGTGATGCTCTGGTTCCAAAGTGCGACATTCTATTGCCAAAGCGTGAAGCTCTAGTGCCAAAGTGTAATGCTCTGGTGCCAAAGTGTGAAGCTCTAGTGCCATAGTATGACGCTATAGTGCCAAATTGTGAAGCTCTAGTGCCAAAGTGTGACGCTCAAGTGCCAAAGTGTGACACTCTAGTGCCAAAGTGTGACGTTCTTGTGCCAAAGTGTAAAGGTTTAGTGCAAAAGTGTGATGCTCTAGTGCAAAATGTATGACGCTCTAGTGCCAAAGTGGGACTCTCTAGTGCTAGAGTGTGATGCTCTAGTACCAAAATATGAAGCTCTAGTGCCAAAGTGTGATGCTCTAGTGCCAAAGTGTGATAATCTAGTGGCAAAGTGTGACGTTCTAGTGCCAAAGTGTGACGATGTAGTGCCAAAGTGTGATGCTGCAGTGCCAAAGTGTGAAGCTCTAGTGCGTCACACTTTGGCACTAGAGCACAAATGTTGGCATTAGATCATCACACTTTGGCACTAGAGCATCACACTTTGGCACTAGAGAATCACATGTTTGGCACTAGAGCATCACACTTTGGCACTAGACCTTCACACTTTGGCACTAGAGCGTCACACGTTTGGAACTATAGCATCACACTTTGGCACTAGACCTTCGCACTTTGGCACTAGAACATCACACTTTGGCACTCGATTGTCACACTTTGGCACTAAATCGTCGCACTTTGGCACTAGAGCTTCATATTTTGGTACTAGAGCATCACAATTTAGCACTAGAGCGTCCCACTTTGGCGCTAGAGCGTCACGCTTTGGCACTAGAGCGTCACTCTTTGGAAGTAGAGCGTCACACTTTGGCACTCGATTGTCACACTTTGGCACTAGAGCATCACACTTTGGCACGGGTTAGTCACACATTGGTACTAGAGCATCACACTTTGGCACTAGAGCATCACACGTTGGCACTAGAGATTCACACTTTGGCATTAGAACGTCACACTTTGGCACTAGAGTGTCACTTTGGCACTAGAGCGTCACACTTTGGCACTAGAGCTTCGAACCCTGGCACTAGAGCGTCAGACTTTGGCACTACAGCGTCACACTTTGGCACTAGAGCGTCAGACTTTGGCACTAGAGCTCCAAACATTGGCATTAGAGCATCACAATTTGGCTCTAGAGTGTCACACTTTGGCACTAGAGTGTCACACTTTGGCACTAGAGCCTCACACGTTGGCAGTAGAGTGTCATACTTTGGAACTAGAGCGTCACACTTTGGCAGTAGAGCGTCACACCCTGGTACTAGAGCGTCACACATTGGCACTAGAGCGTCACACTTTGGCACTAGAGCTTCACACTTTGGCACTAGAGCGTCACACTTTGGCACGGGAGAGTCACACTTTGGCACTAGAGCGTCACACTTTGGCACTAGAGCGTCACACTTTGGCACTAGAGCCTCACACGTTGGCAGTAGAGTGTCATACTTTGGAACTAGAGCGTCACACTTTGGCAGTAGAGCGTCACACCCTGGTACTAGAGCGTCACACATTGGCACTAGAGCGTCACACTTTGGCACTAGAGCTTCACACTTTGGCACTAGAGCGTCACACTTTGGCACGGGAGAGTCACACTTTGGCACTAGAGCGTCACACTTTGGCACTAGAGCATCACATTTGGGCACTATAGTTTTGAACTCTGGCACTAGAGCATCACACTTTGGCACTAGAGCGTCACACTTTGCCACTAGAGCGTCACACTTTGGGAGTAGAGAATCACACTTTGGCACTAGAGCATCACACTTTGGCACTAGGGCTCCACACTTTGGCACTAGAGTATCACACATTGGCACTAGAGCGTCACATTTTGGCACTACAGCGTCACACTTTAACACTAGAGCGTCATACTTTGGCACTAGGGCACCAAACATTGGCATTAGAGCGTCACACTTTAGCACTAGAGCGCCACACTTTGGCACTAGAGCGTCACACGTTTGGCACTGGAGCATCACACTTTTGCACTAGACCTTCACACTTTTGCACTAGACCTTCACACTTTGGCACGAGAACGTCACACTTTGGCACTAGAGCGTCATACTTTGGCACTTGAGCGTCACACTTTGGCACTATAGCTTCACACTTTGGCACCAGAGCGTCATATTTTGGCACTAGAGCTTCACACATTGGCACCAGAGCATCACACTTTGGCACTAGAGCTTCCCACTTTGGCAATAGAGTGTCGCACTTTGGATCTAGAGCGTCACATTTTAGCACTAGAGCGTCACACTTTGGTACTAAAGCGTCACACTTTGGTACTAGAGCATCACACTTTGGCACTAGAGATTCACACTTTGGCAATATAGCATCACACTTTGGCACTAGAGAGTCACACTTTGGCACTAGAGATTCAAACTTTGGCACTGGAGCGTCAGAATTTGCCACTACATCGTCACACTTTGGCACTGCATCATCACACTTTGGCACTAGAGCTCCACACTTTGTCACTAGAGCGTCACACTTTGGCAATACAGCGTCACACTTTCGCACTAGAGCGTCACACTTTGGCACTAGAGCTCCAAACTTTGGCATTAGAGCGTCACACTTTGGCGCTAGAGCATCACACTTTGGCACTAGAGCGTCACACGTTTGGCACTAGAGCATCACACATTGGCACTAGACCTTCACACTTTGGCACTAGAACGTCACACTTTCGCACTAGATTGTCACACTTTAGCACTAGAGCGTCACACGTTGGCACTGGAGATTCATATATTGGTACTAGAGCATCACACGTATGCACTAGAGCGTCCCCCTTTGGCACTAGAGCATCACACTTTGGCACTAGAGCGTCACATTTTGGCACTTGAGCGTCACACTTTGGCAATAGAGCTATAAAATTTGGTACTAGAGCGTCATACTTTGGCACCAGAGCTTCACACTTTGGCACCAGAGCATTACACTTTGGCACTAGAGCTTCAAACATTGGCACTAGAGCGTCACACTTTGGAACTAGAGCGTCACACTTTGGCTCTACAGCGTCACACATTGGCACTAGAGCATCACACGTTGGCACTAGAGTTTTGATCTTTGGCGCTAGAGCGTCACACTTTAGCCCTAGAGCGTCACACTTTGACACAAGAGCATCACACTTTGGCTTTAGAGCTTCACACTTTGGCACTAGAGCGTCACAGTTTGGCAATATAAAATCACACTTTGGCACTAGAGCGTCATACTTGGGCACTTGAGCGTCACCCTTTGGGACAAGAGCGTCACACTTTGGGACTAGAGTGTCACACTTTGGCACTAGAGCGTCACACTTTGACACTAGAGCGTCACACTGTGGCACTAGAGCGTCACACTTTGGCAATAGAGCGACACACTTTGGCATTGGCACTTCACACTTTGGCACTAGAGTATCACACTGTGGCACTAAACGTTCACACTTTGGTACTGGAGCGTCACACTTTGGCACTTGAGCGTCATACTTTGGCACTAGAGCCTCACACTTTGGCACTGGAGTTTCGAACCTTGGCACTAGAGCGTCCCACATTGGCACTAGAACGTCACACTCTTGCAATGGAGTGTCGCACTTTGGAACTAGAGCATCACACTTTGGCACTAGAGCGTCACACTTTGGTACTAGAGCGTCACACTTTGGCACTAAAGCGTCACACTTTGGCACTAGAGATTCACACTTTGGCACAAGAGCGTCACATTTTGGCACTAGAGTGTAACAACTTGGCACTAGAGCGTCACACTTTGGCACTAGAACTTCAAACTTTGGCACTAGAGTGTCAGACTCTGGCACTACAGCGTCACACGTTGGAACTAGAGCGTCACACTTTGGCACTAGAGCATCACACTTTTGCACTAGAGATTCAAACTCTGGCACTAGAGCCTCACACTTCGGCACTAGAGCTTCACACTTTGGCACTAGAGCGTCACACTTTGGCACTAGAACGTCGCACTTTGGCACTATAGCATCACACTTTGGCACTAAAGCTTCACACCTTGGCACTATAACGTCACACTTTGGCACTATAGTTCCACATTTTGGCACTAGAGTGTCACACTTTGACACTAGAGCGTCACCCTTTGGCACTAGAGCGTCACAATTTGGCACTAGAGCTTCACACATTGGCACTAGAGCGTCACTCCTTGGAAGAAGGGCGTCACACTTTGGCACTAGAGTGTCACACTTTCGCACTAGAGTGTCACACTTTGGCACTAGAGTATCAAACTTTGGCACTAGAGAGTCAGTGTGCCACTGGAGCGTCACATTTTGGCAATAGAGTGTTGCACTTTGGAACTAGAGCGTCACACTTTGGCACTAGAGCGTCACACTTTGGTACTAGAGCGTCACATTTTTGCACTGGACCATCACACTTTGACACTAGAGATTCACACTTTGGCACTAGAGCGTCACACTTTGGCACTAGATTCTCACACTCTGGAACTAGAGCGTCACACGCTTTGGCACTATAGCTTCAAACTCTGGCACGAGAGCGTCAGACTTTGCCACTACATCGTCAAACTTTGGCACTAGAGCATCACACTTTGGTACTAGAGCTCCAACTATTGGCATTAGAGCATCACTATTTGGTACTAGAGTGTCACACTTTGGCACTAGAGCGTCACACTTTGGCACTATAGCCTAACACTTTGGCACTATAGCGTCACACTTTGGCACTCGATTGTCACACGTTGGCACTAGAGCATCACACTTTGGCACTAGAGCGTCACACTTGGGCACTAGAGCTTCACATTTTGGCACTAGTGCGTCACACTTTGGCACAGGTGAATCACACTTTGGCAACAGAGCGTCACACTTTCGTACTAAAGCTTCACACTTGGGCACTATAGTTTCAAACTTTGGCACTAGAGCGTCACACTTTGGCACTAGAGCACCACTCTTTTGCACTAGAGCGTCACACTTTGGCACTAGAGCGTCATAATTTGGCACTATAGCATCACACTTTGGCAGTATAGCTCCACACTTTGGCACTATGGCATCACACTTTGGTACTACAGCGTCATACTTTGGCACTAGAGCGTCACACTCTGGAACGAGCTATCCAAACGTTGGCACTAGAGTGTCACACTTTGGCACTAGAGCTTCGCACTTTTGCACTCGAGTGTCACACGTTGGCACTAGAGCATCACACTTTGGCACTAGAGCATCACACTTTGGCACTAGAGTTTCACACCTTGGCGCTAGAGCGTCACACTTTGGCACTAGAGTTCCACACTTTGGCATTAGAGAGTCACACTTTGACACTAGAGCGTCACACTTTGGCACTAGAGCGTCACACTTTTCCACTAGAGCTTCACACTTTGGCACTAGAGCGTCAGAATTTGGCACTACAGTGTCACACTTTGGCACTAGAGCGTCACACTTGGGCACAAAAGCATCACACTTTAGCACTAGAGATCTACACTTTGGCACTAGAGCGTCACACTTTGGCACTACAGCGTCACACTTTGGCACTAGAACATCACACTTTGGCACTAGAGCTCCAAACGTTGGCATTAGAGTGTCACAATTTGGCACTAGAACGTCACACTTTGGCACTAGAGCGTCACATGTCTGGCACTAGAGCATAACACTTTGGCACTATAACTTCATCATTTGGCACTGGAACGTCACACTTTTGCACTAGATCGTCATACTTTGGAACTAGAGCATCACACTTTGGCACTATAGCTTCAAACATTGGTACAAGAGCGTCGCACTTTGGTACTAGAGCGTCCCAGTTAGGAACTAGAGCGTCACACGTTGGCACTAGAGCGTCACACTTTGGCATTTGAGCGTCACACTTTGGCACTAGAGCATCACACTTTGGCATCTTACCCGTCCCGGTTAGGAACTAGAGCGTCTTACTTGCGCCCTACTTGCGCCCTATTTTCACCCTAGTTGCGCCCTACTTGCACCCTAGTTGTGCCCTAGTTGTGCCCTTTTTGCGCCCTAGTTGCGCCCTAGTTGCGCCCTGGTTGTGCACAGGTTGCAACCTACTTGCGCCCTACTTGCATCCTACTTGCGCCCTAGTTGCGCCTAAGTTGGGGACTAGCTACGCCCTAGTTGTACCCTAGTTGCAACCTAGTTGCGTCCTACTTGTACCCTATTTGTGCCCTAGTTTCGCCGTAGTTGCGCCCTAGTTGCGCCCTAGTTGCGCCCTAGTTGCGCCCTAGTTGCGCCATAGTTGCGCCCTAGTTGCATCCTACTTGCGCCCTAGTTGCGCCCTGGTTGTGCACTGGTTGCGCCCTAGTTGCGCCCTAGTTGCGACCAAGTCACGCCCTATTCGCGTCCTAGTCGCGCCCTAGTTGCGCCCTAGTTGCGACCAAGTCACGCCCTATTCGCGTCCTAGTCGCGCCCTAGTTGCGCCCTAGTTGCGACCAAGTCACGCCCTATTCGCGTCCTAGTCGCGCCCTAGTTGCGCCCTAGTTGCGACCAAGTCACGCCCTATTCGCGTCCTAGTCGCGCCCTAGTTGCGCCCTAGTTGCGACCAAGTCACGCCCTATTCGCGTCCTAGTCGCGCCCTAGTTGCGCCCTAGTTGCGCACTAGTTGCACCCTACATGCGCCCTAGTTGCGCCCTGGTTGTGCACTGGTTGCGCCCTAGTTGCGCCGTAGCTGCGCCCTAGTTGCACCCTAGTTGCGTCCTACTTGTACCCTATTTGTGCCCTAGTTTCGCCGTAGTTGCGCCCTAGTTGCGCCCTAGTTGCGCCCTAGTTGCGCCCTAGTTGCGCCATAGTTGCGCCCTAGTTGCATCCTAGTTGTGCCCTAGTTGCGCCCTAGTTGCGCCCTAGTTGCGCCCAAGCAGCGCCCTAGTCACGCCCTGTTTGCGCCCTAGTTGTGCCCTAGTTGTTCCCTAGTTGTGCCCTAGTTGCGCCCTAGTTGACCCCAGTTCCGCCCATAATTGCAACCTAGTTGCGCCCTAGTTGCGCCCTAGTTGTGACCTAGTTGCGCCCTAGTTGCGCCCAAGTCACGCCCTATTCGCGCCCTAGTCGCGCCCTAGTTGCGCCCTAGTTGCGCACTAGTTGTACCCTACATGCGTCCTAGTTGCACCTTAGTTTCGCCCTTGTTGTGCCCTAGTTTCACCCTAGTTGCACCCAAGTTGCGCCCTAGTTGCCCCCTAGTTGCGCCCTTGTTCCATCCGGGCGCCCTAGTTGCGCCCTAGTTACGCCCTACTTGCACCCTAGTTGCACCCTAGTTATGCACTAGTTGTGCCATAGTTGCGTCCTAGTTACTCCCTAGTTGCGCCCTAGTTGCGCCCTACTTGTGCCTTTCAGGCGCCTAGTTGCGCCCTAGTTGCGCCTCAGTTGGGCACTAGCTACGCCATAGTTGTCCCCGAGTTGCGCCCTAGTTGCGTCGTACTTGCGCCCTAGTTGCGCCTTAGTTGCATCCTAGTTGCGCCCAACTCGCACACTTGTTGCATCCTAGTTGCATCCTAGTTGCGCCCTAGTTGCGCCGTAGCTGCGCCCTAGTTGCACCCTAGTTGCGCCCTCGTTGCACCCTCGTTGCACCCTAGTTACGCCCTAGTTGCGCCCTAGTTGTGCCCTAGTCACGTCCTATTCGTGCCCTAGTTACACCCCAGTTGCGCCGTTCTTCCGCCTTTATTACACCCTACTTACGCCCTACAGGCGCCCTACTTGCGCCCTAGTTGCGCCTTAGTTGGGCACTAGCTACGCCATAGTTGTGTCCTAGTTGTGCCCAAGTTACGTCTTACCTTCGCCCTACTTGCGCCATAGTTGCGCCCTAGCCGCGCCCTAGTCGCACCCTATTTGCGCCTTCGTTGCGCCCTAGTTGCACCCTAGTTGCGCCCTAGTTGCGCCCTAGTTCCGCCCAAGTTGAGCGCTAGTTGCGTCATAGTTGCGCCCTAGTTGCGCCCTAGTTGCGCCCTGGTTACGTCCTAGATGTGCCCTAGTTGCGCCCTAGTTGCGCCATACTTGCGCCCTAGTTGCGCCCTAGTTGCGCCCTAGTTGCTCCCTAGTTGCGTCCTAATTGCGCCCTACTTGCGCCCTACTCTCGCCCTAGTTGCGCCTCAGTTGGACACTAGCTACGCCCTAGTTGCACCCTAGTTGCGCCCTAGTTCCGCCCTAGTTGCGCCCTAGCCGCGCCCTAGTCGCACCCTAGTTGCGCCTTCGTTGCGCCCTAGTTGCACCCTGGTTGCGCCCTAGTTGCGCCATACTTGCGCCCTAGTTGCGCCCTAGTTGCGCCCTAGTTGCTCCCTAGTTGCGTCCTAATTGCGCCCTACTTGCGCCCTACTCTCGCCCTAGTTGCGCCTCAGTTGGACACTAGCTACGCCCTAGTTGTACCCTAGTTGCGCCCAAGCTGCGTCTTACTTGTGCCCTGCTTGCGCCCTAGTTGCGCCTTAGTTGCGCCTTAGTTGCGCCTTAGTTGCGCCTGAGTTGCGTCCTAGTTGCGCCCAAGTTGCGTCCTAGTTGCGTCCTAGTTGCACCCTAGTTGCGCCCTAGTTGCGCCCTAGTTGCGCCTTAGTTGCGCCCTAGTTGCACCCTAGTTGCGCCCTTGTTGTGCCTTTGTTGCGCCCTCGTTGCGCCCTCGTTGTGCCCTCGTTGCGCCCTCGTTGTACCCTCATTGCGCTCAAGTTGCACCCTATTTGTACCCTTGTTATACCCTAGTTGTGCCCCACTTGTGCCGTAGTTGCACCCTATTTGCGCCCTACTTGTGCCCTACTTGCACACTTTTTGCGCCCTAGTTGCGCCCTAGTTGCGCCCGAGTTGCTCCCTTGTTGCGCCCGAGATGCGCCCTAGTTGTACCCTAGTTGCGCCCTAGTTGCATCCTAGTTGTACCCTAGTTGCGCCCTAGTTATGCCCTAGTTGCGCCCTAGTCGCGCCCTAGTCGCGCCCTAGTCACGCCCTAGTTGCACCCTAGTTGCACCCTAGTTGCGCTCTAGTTGCACCATATTCGCCCCTATTGCACCCTACTTGCGCCCTACTTGCACCATTCTTGCGCCATAGTTGTGCCTTAGTCGGGTTCAAGCTACGCCCTAGTTGTGCCCTAGTTGCGCCCTAGTTGCGTCCTATTTGTGCCCTACTTACGCGCTAGTTGCGCCTTAGTTGCACCTTAGTTGCGCCCAACTTGCACGCTACTTGCACACTAGTTGCGCCCTAGTTGTGCCCTGGTTGTGCCCTAGTTGCGCCCTAGTTGCGTCCTGGTTGCGCCCAAGTTGCGCCCCAGTTGCGTCCTACTTGTGCCCTAGTTGCGCCTTAGTTGCGCCCTAGTTGCGCCCTAGTTGCGCCCTACTTGCGCCCTAGTTGCGCCCTACTTGCGCCCTAGTTGCGCCCTACTTGCGCCCTAGTTGCGCCCTACTTGCGCCCTAGTTGCGCCCTACTTGCGCCCTAGTTGCGCCCTACTTGCGCCCTAGTTGCGCCCTACTTGCGCCCTAGTTGCGCCCTACTTGCGCCCTAGTTGCGCCCTACTTGCGCCCTAGTTGCGCCCTAGTTGTGCCCTTGTTGCATCCTCATTGCGCCCTCGTTGCGCCCTAGTTGCGTCCTCGTTGCGCCCTTGTTGCGCCCTAGTTGCGCCCTAGTTGCGCTCTAGTTGCGCCCTAGTTGCGTCCTAGTTGTGCCCTAGTTGCACCCTAGTTGCGCTCTAGTTGCGCCCTAGTTGCGCCCTAGTTGCACCCTAGTTGCTCCCTAATTGCGTCCTAGTTGCGCCCTAGTTGCGCCCTAGTTGCGCCCTAGTTGCGCCCTTGTTGCACCTTAGTTGTGCCCTAGTTGCACCCTACTTGCGCCCTACTTGCGCCCTAGTTGCGCCCTACTTGCACCCTAGTTGCGTCTTAGTTGGGCCCTAGTTGCGCCCTAGTTGCGCCTCAGTTGGGCACTAGCTATGGAAGAGTTGTACCCTACTTGCGCCCTAGATGCATCCTACTTGTGCCCTATTTGCGCCCTAGTTGCGCCCTAGTTGCTCCCTAGTTGCGCCCTAGTTGCACCATAGGTGCGCCCTAGTTGCGCCCTAGTTGCGCCTTAGTTGCGTCCTAGTTGCGCCCTAGTTGCGTCCTAGTTGCGCACTAGTTGCCCCCAGTTGCGCCCTGAATGCGCCCTAGTTGCGTCCTAGTTGCGCCCTAGTTGCGTCCTAGTTGCGCCCAAGTCGCGCCCTAGTCACGCCCTAGTAATGCCCTACTTGCGCCCTAGTTGCGCACTAGTTGCACCCTAGTTGCACCCTAGATTCGCCCTAGTTGCGCCCTAGTAGTACCCTTGTTGCAACCTAGTTGCGTTCTAGTTGCGCCCTATTTGCCCCCAGTTGCGCCCTAATAGCGCCCTAGTTGCGCCCTAGTTGCGCCCTAGTTGTACCCTTGTTGCGCCCTGGTTGCGCCCAAGTCGCGCCCTAGTCGCGCCCTAGTCGCGCCCTAGTTGCGCCCTAGTTGCGCACTAGTTGCACCCTAGTTGCGCCCTAGTTGTGTCCTAGTTTTGCCCTAGTTGCATCCTAGTTGCACCCTAGTTGCGCCCTAGTTGCCCCCTAGTTGCGCCCTAGTTGCGTCCAGGCGCCCTAGTTGCGCCCTAGTTGCGCCCTACTTGCACCCTAGTTGCAGCCTAGTTACGCACTAGTTGCGCCCTAGTTGCGTCCTAGTTGCGCCCTAGTTGCACCCTAGTTGCGGCCTACTTGCGCCCTACTGGCGCCTACTTGCGCCCTAGTTGCGCCTCTGTTGGGCACTAGCTACGCCCTAGTTGTCCCATAGTTGCACCCTTAGTTGCGCCTTACTTACGCCCTAGTTGCGCCTTAGTTGCGCCCTAGTTGCGCCCAATTTGCAGACTAGTTGCACCCTAGTTGCGCCCTAGTTGCGCCCTAGTTGCGCCCTAGTTGCACCCTAGTTGCGCCCTAGTTGCGCCCCAGTTGCACCCTAGTTGCGCCATAGTTGCGCCCTAGTTGCACCCTCATTGTGTCCTCGTTGCGCCCTAGTTGCACCCTAGTTGCGCCCTAGTTGCGCCCTAGTTGCGCCCTAGTTGCCCCCAGTTGCGCCATAATTGCGCCCTAGTTTTTCCTAGTTTCACCCTAGTTGCCCTCTAGTTGTGCCCTAGTTGCGCCCTAGTTGCGCCCTAGTTGCGCCCTAAGTGCGCCCTAGTTGCGCCCTAGTTGCGCCCTAGTTGTGCCCTAATTACGCCCTAGTTGCGCCTAGTCGCGCACTAGTTGCGCCCTTGTTGCGCCTTAGTTGTGTCCTAGTTGCGTCATACTTGCGGCCTACTTGCGCCCTAGCTGTGCCCTTGTTGCATCCTAGTAGCGTCTTAGTTGCGCCCTAGTTGCGCCCTAGTTATGCCCTTCTTGCGCCCTTATTGCACCCTACTTACACCCTATTGGCGCCCTACTTGTGCCCTAGTTGCGCTATAGTGCCAAAGTGTGACGCTCGAGTGCCAATCTGTGATGCTCTAGTGCGAAAGTTCGAAACCTAGTGTCCAAGTATGACACTCTAGTACGGAAGTGTGATGCTCAATTGCCAAAGTGTGACTCTCGTGTGCCAAAGTGTGAAGCTCTAGTACCCAAGAGTGAAGCGTCAGTGTCAAAGTGTGACGCTCTAGTGTCAAGGTGTGACCCTCTAGTGCCAAAGTGTGACGCTCTAGTGCCAAAGTGTGACGCTCTAGTGCCAAAGTGTGACGCGCTAGTCCCAAAGTTTGACGCCCTTGTGCTGAAGGGTGACACTATAGTGCCCAAGTGTGACACTCTAGTGCCAAATTGTGACGCTCTACTTCCAAGGAGTGACGCTCTAGTGCCAAAGTGTGAAGCTCTAGTGCCATATTGTGACACTCTAGTGCCAAAATGTGACGCTCTAGTGTCAAAGTGTGACGCTTTTAGTGCCAAAGTGTGGAACTCTTGTGCCAAAGTGTGACGCTCTATTGCCAAGGTGTGAAGATCCAGTGCCGAAGTGTGATGCTCTAGTGCCAAAGTGTGATGGTCTAATGCAAAAGTGTGACGCTCGAGTGCCAAAGTGTGAAGCTCTAGTGCCAAAGTGTGACGCTCTAGTGCCAACGTTTGGAGCTCTAGTTCCAAAGTGTGGAGCTCTAGTGCCAAAGTGTGCTGCTCTAGTGCCAAAGTGTGACGCTCTAGTGCCAAAGTGTGACGCTCTAGTGCCAAAGTATGACGCTCTAGTGCCAAAGGGTGACGCTCTAGTGCCAAAGTTCGAAATCTAGTGTCCAAGTGTGACGCTCTAGTACGAAACTGTGACACTCTATTGCCAAAGTGTGACTTTCCTGTGCCAAAATGTGACGCTCTAGTGCCAAAGTGTGAAGCTCTAGTACCCAAGAGTGAAGCGCTAGTGCCAAAGTGTGACGCTCTAGTGCCAAATTGTGACGCTCAAATGCCAAAGTGTGACGCTCTAGTGCCAAAGTGTGACTTTCTATTGCCAAAGTGTGAAGCTCTAGTACCAAAGAGTGAAGCTCTAGTGCCAAAGTGTGACGCTCAAATGCCAAAGTGTGACGCTCTAGTGCCAAAGTATGACGCTCTAGTGCCAAAGTGTGACACTCTAGTGCCAAATTGTGACGCTCTAATGCCAAAGTGTGACGCTCTAGTGCCAAAGTATGACGCTCTAGTGCCAAAGTGTGAAGCTCTAATACCCAAGAGTGAAGCGCTAGTGCCAAAGTGTGACGCTCTAGTGCCAAATTGTGACGCTCAAATGCCAAAGTGTGACGCTCTAGTGCCAAAGTGTGACTTTCTATTGCCAAAGTGTGAAGCTCTAGTACCCAAGAGTGAAGCGCTAGTGCCAAAGTGTGACGCTCTGGTGCCAAATTGTGACGCTCAAATGCCAAAGTGTGACGCTCTAGTGCCAAAGTGTGACGCTCAAATGCCAAAGTGTGACGCTCTAGTGCAAACGTGTGACGCCCTAGTTCCTAATTGGGACGCTCAAGTACCAAAGTGCGACGCTCTGGTACCAATGTAGGAAGCTCTAGTGCCAAAGTGTGACGCTCTAGTGCCAAAGTGTGACGATCTAGTGCCAAAGTGTTGCGTTCTAGTGGCAAAGGATGAAGGTCTAGTGCCAAAGTGTGATGCTCTAGTGCCAAACATGTGACACTCTAGTGCCAAAGTGTGACGCTCTAGTGCCAAATTGTGACGCTCTAATGCCAGCGCTTGAAGCTCTAGTGCCAAAGTGTGATGCTCTAGTGCCAAAGTATGACGCTGTAGTGCCGAAGTGTGATGCTCTAGTGCCAAAGTGTAGAGCTCTAGTGCCAAAGTGTGATGCTCTTGTGCCAAAGTGTGACGCTCTAGTGCCAAAGTGTGACGATGTAGTGCCAAAGTCTGACGCTCTATTGCCAGAGTTTGAAGCTCTAGTACCAAAGGGTGATGCTCTAGTGCCAAACTGTGACACTCTAGTCCTTAAGTGTGATGCTCTAGTGCCAAAGTGTGTTTCTCTAGTGCCAAAGTGTGACACTCTAGTGCCAAAGTGTGACACTCTAGTGCCAAAGTGTGTCGCTCTAGTTCCAAGGAGTGACGCTCTAGTGCCAAACTGTGAAGCTCTAGTGCAAAAGTGTGACGCTCTAGTGCCAAAGTGTGATGCTCTAGTGTCAAAGTGTGACTCTCTAATGCCAAAGTGTGTAACTCTAGTGCCAAAGTGTGACACTCTAGTGCCAAGGTGTGAAACTCCAGTGCCAAAGTGTGATGCTCTAGTGCCAGCGTGTGATGCTCGAGTGCCAAAGTGTGGAGCTATAGTGCCAATGTGTGATGCTATAGTGCCAACGTTTGGAGCTCTCGTTCCAGAGCGTGACGCTCTAGTGCCAAAGTGTGACGCTGTAGTGCCAAAGTGTGACGCTATAGTGCCAAAGTGTGGAGCTCTACTGTCAAGGAGTGATGCTATAGTGCCAAAGTTTGACGCTCTAGTGCCAAAGTGTGACGCTCTAGTGCCAAAGAGTGATGCTCTAGTGCCAAAGTGTGACGCTCTAGTGCCAAATATCGAAACTATAGTGCCCAAGTGTGAAGCTTAATTACGAAAGTGTGACGCTCTATTGCCAAAGTGTGACTCTCCTGTGCCAAAGTGTGACGCTCTAGTGCCAACATGTGAAGCTCTAGTGCCCAAGTGTGACGCTCTAATGCCAAAGTGTGACGCTCTAGTGCCAACGTGTGACGCTTGAGTGCCAAGGTGTGACGCTCTAGTGCCAAAGTGTGAGGCTCTAGTGCCAAAGTGTGA
>SZWC01000012.1:70666-97519 GCA_023375785.1 Penium margaritaceum | reverse complement strand
TAGTGCCAGAGTGTGATGCTCTAGTGCCAAAGTTTGAAACTCTAATGCCAACGTGTGATGCTCTAGTGCCAATGTGTGATGCTATAGTGCCAGAGTGTGACGCTCTAGTACCAAAGTGTGAAGCTCTAGTGCCAAAGTGTAATGCTCTGGTACCAAAGTGTGAAGCTCTAGTGTAAAAGAATGACGCTCTAGTGCCAAAGGTTGAAGCTCTAGTGCCAAAGTGTGACGCTCAAGTGCCAAAATGTGACACTCTAGTGCCAAAGTGTGACGCTCTAGTGCCAAAGTGGGATGCTCTAGTGCTAAAGTGTGACGCTCTAGTACCAAAATATGAATCTCTAGTGCCAACGTGTGACGCTCTAGTGCCAAAGTGTGACACTCTATTGCCAAAGTGTGACGTTCTAGTGCCAACGTGTGAAGGTCTAGTGCCAAAGTGTGATGCTCTTGTGCCAAACCTGTGACGCTCTAGTGCCAAAGTGTGATGCTCTAGTACCAAAGTGTGACGTTCTAGTGCCAACGTGTGAAGGTCTAGTGCCAAAGTGTGATGCTCTTGTGCCAAACCTGTGACGCTCTAGTGCCAAAGTGTGATGCTCTAGTACCAAAGTGTGACGCTATAATGCCAACGTTTGGAGCTCTACTGCAAAAGTGTGACGCTCTAGTGCCAAAGTGTGACGCTGTAGTGCCAAAATGTGACGCTCTAGTGCCAAAGCGTGGAGCTCTAGTGCCAAAGTGTGATGCTCTAGTGCCAAAGTGTGACGCTGTAGTGCCAAAATGTGACGCTCTAGTGCCAAAGTGTGACGCTGTAGTGCCAAAATGTGACGCTCTAGTGCCAAAGTGTGACGCTGTAGTGCCAAAATGTGACGCTCTAGTGCCAAAGTGTGACGCTGTAGTGCCAAAATGTGACGCTCTAGTGCCAAAGTGTGACGCTGTAGTGCCAAAATGTGACGCTCTAGTGCCAAAGTGTGACGCTGTAGTGCCAAAATGTGACGCTCTAGTGCCAAAGTGTGACGCTGTAGTGCCAAAATGTGACGCTCTAGTGCCAAAGTGTGACGCTGTAGTGCCAAAATGTGACGCTCTAGTGCCAAAGTGTGACGCTGTAGTGCCAAAATGTGACGCTCTAGTGCCAAAGTGTGACGCTGTAGTGCCAAAATGTGACGCTCTAGTGCCAAAGTGTGACGCTGTAGTGCCAAAATGTGACGCTCTAGTGCCAAAGTGTGACGCTGTAGTGCCAAAATGTGACGCTCTAGTGCCAAAGTGTGACGCTGTAGTGCCAAAATGTGACGCTCTAGTGCCAAAGTGTGACGCTGTAGTGCCAAAATGTGACGCTCTAGTGCCAAAGTGTGACGCTGTAGTGCCAAAATGTGACGCTCTAGTGCCAAAGTGTGACGCTGTAGTGCCAAAATGTGACGCTCTAGTGCCAAAGTGTGACGCTGTAGTGCCAAAATGTGACGCTCTAGTGCCAAAGTGTGACGCTGTAGTGCCAAAATGTGACGCTCTAGTGCCAAAGTGTGACGCTGTAGTGCCAAAATGTGACGCTCTAGTGCCAAAGTGTGACGCTGTAGTGCCAAAATGTGACGCTCTAGTGCCAAAGTGTGACGCTGTAGTGCCAAAATGTGACGCTCTAGTGCCAAAGTGTGACGCTGTAGTGCCAAAATGTGACGCTCTAGTGCCAAAGTGTGACGCTGTAGTGCCAAAATGTGACGCTCTAGTGCCAAAGTGTGACGCTGTAGTGCCAAAATGTGACGCTCTAGTGCCAAAGTGTGACGCTGTAGTGCCAAAATGTGACGCTCTAGTGCCAAAGTGTGACGCTGTAGTGCCAAAATGTGACGCTCTAGTGCCAAAGTGTGACGCTGTAGTGCCAAAATGTGACGCTCTAGTGCCAAAGTGTGACGCTGTAGTGCCAAAATGTGACGCTCTAGTGCCAAAGTGTGACGCTGTAGTGCCAAAATGTGACGCTCTAGTGCCAAAGTGTGACGCTGTAGTGCCAAAATGTGACGCTCTAGTGCCAAAGTGTGACGCTGTAGTGCCAAAATGTGACGCTCTAGTGCCAAAGTGTGACGCTGTAGTGCCAAAATGTGACGCTCTAGTGCCAAAGTGTGACGCTGTAGTGCCAAAATGTGACGCTCTAGTGCCAAAGTGTGACGCTGTAGTGCCAAAATGTGACGCTCTAGTGCCAAAGTGTGACGCTGTAGTGCCAAAATGTGACGCTCTAGTGCCAAAGTGTGACGCTGTAGTGCCAAAATGTGACGCTCTAGTGCCAAAGTGTGACGCTGTAGTGCCAAAATGTGACGCTCTAGTGCCAAAGTGTGACGCTGTAGTGCCAAAATGTGACGCTCTAGTGCCAAAGTGTGACGCTGTAGTGCCAAAATGTGACGCTCTAGTGCCAAAGTGTGACGCTGTAGTGCCAAAATGTGACGCTCTAGTGCCAAAGTGTGACGCTGTAGTGCCAAAATGTGACGCTCTAGTGCCAAAGTGTGACGCTGTAGTGCCAAAATGTGACGCTCTAGTGCCAAAGTGTGACGCTGTAGTGCCAAAGTGTGATGCTCTAGTGCGAAAATGTGACGCTCTAGTGCCAACATGTGAAGCTCTAGTGCCCAAGTGTGACGCTCTAATGCCAAAGTGTGACGCTCTAGTGCCAACGTGTGACGCTTGAGTGCCAAGGTGTGACGCTCTAGTGCCAAAGTGTGAGGCTCTAGTGCCAAAGTGTGATGCTCTAGTGCCAAGGTATGACACTCTAATGCCAATTTGTGATGCTCTAATGCCAATGTTTGGAGCTCTTGTGCCAACGTGTGACCCTCTAGTGGCAAAGTGTGACGCCCTACTTCCAAAGAGTGACGCTCTAGTGCCAAAGTGTGACGTTCTAGTGCCAAAGTTTGACTCTTTAAGGCCAAAGTCTGACGCTCTAGTGCCAGAGTTTGAAGCTCTAGTGCCAAAGTGTGGGACGCTCTAGTGCCAGAGTGTGACACTCCAGTGCCAAAGTGTGATGCTCTAGTGCCAAAGTGTGAATCTCTAGTGCCAAAGTGTGATGCTCTAGTGCCAAAGTGTGACGCTCTAGTACCAAAGTGTGATGATCTAGTGCCAAAGTGTGACGCTCTAATTCCAAAGTGCAATTTTCTATTGCCAAGATGTGACGCTCTAGTGGCACACTGACGCTCTAGTGCCAAAGTTTGAAACTATAGTGCCAAAGTGTGACGCTCTAGTGCCAAAGTGTGATACTCTAGTGCCAAAGTGTGACGCCCTACTTCCAAAGAGTGACACTGTAGTGCCAATGTGTGATGCTCTAGTGCCAAATTGTGACGCTCTAGTGCCAATGTGTGACGCTCTAGTGTCAAAGTGTGACGCTCTAGTGCCAATGTGTGAAGCTCCAGTGCCAAAGTGTGATGCTCAAGTGCCAAAGATAGATGGTCTAATGCAAAAGTGTAACGCTCAAGTGCCAAAGTGTGAAGCTCTAGTGCCGAAGAATGACGCTCTAGTGCCAATGTTTGGAGCTCTAGTTCCAAAGTGTGATGCTCTAGTGCCAAAGTGTGATGCTGTAGTGCCAAAGCGTGACGCTATATTGCCACAGTTTGGAGCTCTAGTGCCAAAGTGTGATTCTCTAGTGCCAAAGTGTGAAGCTCTAGTGCCAAAGTGTGACGCTCTAGTGCGAAAGTGTGACGCTCTTGTGCCAAAGTGTGACGCTGTACTGCCAAAGTTCGAAACACTCTAGTGCCAAAGTGTGAAGCTCTAGTGCCAAAGTGTGACGCTCTAGTGCGAAAGTGTGACGCTCTTGTGCCAAAGTGTGACGCTGTACTGCCAAAGTTCGAAACACTCTAGTGCCAAAGTATGTTGCTCTTGTGTCAAAGTGTGAATCTATAGTGCCAAAGTGTGACGCTCTAGTGCCAAAGTGTGACGCTCTAGTACCAAAGTGTGACGCTCTAGTGCCAAAGTGTTAAGTTATAGTTCCAAAGTGCAACACTCTATTGCAAGAGTGTGACGCTCTAGTGCCAAAGTGTGACGCTCTAGTGCCAAATTTGAAATTCTAGTGCCAAAGTCTGAGGATCTAGCGCCAAAGTGTGACCCTCAAGTGCGAAAGTGTGACGCTCTAGTACCAAAGTGTGAAGGTCTAGTGCCACAGTGTGACGCTCTAGTGCCAAAGTGTGACGCTCTAGTTCCAAATTGCAACACTCTATTGGAAAAGTGTGACGCTCTAGTGACAAAGTGTGACGCTCTAGTGCTAAAACTCGAAAATTTAGTGCCAAAGTGTGAGGACATAGTGCCAAAGTGTGACGCTCTAGTGCCAAAGTGTGAAGGTCTAGTGCCACAGTGTGACGCTCTAGTGCCAAAGTGTGACGCTGTAGTGCCAAAGTGTGATGCTCTAGTGCGAAAGTGTGACGCTCTAGTGCCAAAGTGTGAAGGTCTAGTGCCACAGTGTGACGCTCTAGTGCCAAAGTGTGACGCTGTAGTGCCAAAGTGTGATGCTCTAGTGCGAAAGTGTGACGCTCTAGTGCCAAAGTGTGAAGGTCTAGTGCCACAGTGTGACGCTCTAGTGCCAAAGTGTGACGCTGTAGTGCCAAAGTGTGATGCTCTAGTGCGAAAGTGTGACGCTCTAGTGCCAAAGTGTGAAGGTCTAGTGCCACAGTGTGACGCTCTAGTGCCAAAGTGTGACGCTGTAGTGCCAAAGTGTGATGCTCTAGTGCGAAAGTGTGACGCTCTAGTGCCAAAGTGTGAAGGTCTAGTGCCACAGTGTGACGCTCTAGTGCCAAAGTGTGACGCTGTAGTGCCAAAGTGTGATGCTCTAGTGCGAAAGTGTGACGCTCTAGTGCCAAAGTGTGAAGGTCTAGTGCCACAGTGTGACGCTCTAGTGCCAAAGTGTGACGCTGTAGTGCCAAAGTGTGATGCTCTAGTGCGAAAGTGTGACGCTCTAGTGCCAAAGTGTGAAGGTCTAGTGCCACAGTGTGACGCTCTAGTGCCAAAGTGTGACGCTGTAGTGCCAAAGTGTGATGCTCTAGTGCGAAAGTGTGACGCTCTAGTGCCAAAGTGTGAAGGTCTAGTGCCACAGTGTGACGCTCTAGTGCCAAAGTGTGAAGCTCTAGTGCCAAAGTGTAACACTCTAGTGCCAAAGTGTGAATGTCTAGTGCCACATTGTGACGCTCTAGTGCCAAAGTGTGAAGCACTAATACCAAAGTGTGACGATCTAGTGCCAAATTGTGACGACCTTATGCCAAAGTCTGACGCTCTAGTGCTAAAGTGTGACACTCTAGTGCCAAAGTGTGACGCTCTAGTGCCGGAGTGCGAGGCTCTAGTGCCAAAGTTTGAAACTTTAGTGCCAAAGTGTGATACTCTAGAGCCAAAGTGTGACACTCTATTGCCAAGTGTGATGTTGTAGTGCCAAAGTGTGACGCTCTAGTGCCAAAGTGTGACGCTCTTGCGCCAAAATGTGAATCTCAAGTGCCAAAGTGTGACGCTCCAGAGCCAAAGTGTGACGCTCTAGTACCAACGTGTGACGCTCTAGTCAGGGTGTGACGCTCTAGTTCCGAATTGCAACACTCTATTGGAAAAGTGTGACACTCTAGTGCCAAAGTGTGACGCTCTAGTGCCAAAGTGTGACGCTCTAGTGCCAAAGTGTGACGCTGTAGTGCCAAAGTGTGATGCTCTAGTGCCAAAATGTGACGCTCTAGTGCCAAAGTGTGACGCTCTAGTGCCAAAGTGTGACGCTGTAGTGCCAAAGTGTGATGCTCTAGTGCCAAAATGTGACGCTCTAGTGCCAAAGTGTGACGCTCTAGTGCCAAAGTGTGACGCTGTAGTGCCAAAGTGTGATGCTCTAGTGCCAAAATGTGACGCTCTAGTGCCAAAGTGTGACGCTCTAGTGCCAAAGTGTGACGCTGTAGTGCCAAAGTGTGATGCTCTAGTGCCAAAATGTGACGCTCTAGTGCCAAAGTGTGACGCTCTAGTGCCAAAGTGTGACGCTGTAGTGCCAAAGTGTGATGCTCTAGTGCCAAAATGTGACGCTCTAGTGCCAAAGTGTGACGCTCTAGTGCCAAAGTGTGACGCTGTAGTGCCAAAGTGTGATGCTCTAGTGCCAAAATGTGACGCTCTAGTGCCAAAGTGTGACGCTCTAGTGCCAAAGTGTGACGCTGTAGTGCCAAAGTGTGATGCTCTAGTGCCAAAATGTGACGCTCTAGTGCCAAAGTGTGACGCTCTAGTGCCAAAGTGTGACGCTGTAGTGCCAAAGTGTGATGCTCTAGTGCCAAAATGTGACGCTCTAGTGCCAAAGTGTGACGCTCTAGTGCCAAAGTGTGACGCTGTAGTGCCAAAGTGTGATGCTCTAGTGCCAAAATGTGACGCTCTAGTGCCAAAGTGTGACGCTCTAGTGCCAAAGTGTGACGCTGTAGTGCCAAAGTGTGATGCTCTAGTGCCAAAATGTGACGCTCTAGTGCCAAAGTGTGACGCTCTAGTGCCAAAGTGTGACGCTGTAGTGCCAAAGTGTGATGCTCTAGTGCCAAAATGTGACGCTCTAGTGCCAAAGTGTGACGCTCTAGTGCCAAAGTGTGACGCTGTAGTGCCAAAGTGTGATGCTCTAGTGCCAAAATGTGACGCTCTAGTGCCAAAGTGTGACGCTCTAGTGCCAAAGTGTGACGCTGTAGTGCCAAAGTGTGATGCTCTAGTGCCAAAATGTGACGCTCTAGTGCCAAAGTGTGACGCTCTAGTGCCAAAGTGTGACGCTGTAGTGCCAAAGTGTGATGCTCTAGTGCCAAAATGTGACGCTCTAGTGCCAAAGTGTGACGCTCTAGTGCCAAAGTGTGACGCTGTAGTGCCAAAGTGTGATGCTCTAGTGCCAAAATGTGACGCTCTAGTGCCAAAGTGTGACGCTCTAGTGCCAAAGTGTGACGCTGTAGTGCCAAAGTGTGATGCTCTAGTGCCAAAATGTGACGCTCTAGTGCCAAAGTGTGACGCTCTAGTGCCAAAGTGTGACGCTGTAGTGCCAAAGTGTGATGCTCTAGTGCCAAAATGTGACGCTCTAGTGCCAAAGTGTGACGCTCTAGTGCCAAAGTGTGACGCTGTAGTGCCAAAGTGTGATGCTCTAGTGCCAAAATGTGACGCTCTAGTGCCAAAGTGTGACGCTCTAGTGCCAAAGTGTGACGCTGTAGTGCCAAAGTGTGATGCTCTAGTGCCAAAATGTGACGCTCTAGTGCCAAAGTGTGACGCTCTAGTGCCAAAGTGTGACGCTGTAGTGCCAAAGTGTGATGCTCTAGTGCCAAAATGTGACGCTCTAGTGCCAAAGTGTGACGCTCTAGTGCCAAAGTGTGACGCTGTAGTGCCAAAGTGTGATGCTCTAGTGCCAAAATGTGACGCTCTAGTGCCAAAGTGTGACGCTCTAGTGCCAAAGTGTGACGCTGTAGTGCCAAAGTGTGATGCTCTAGTGCCAAAATGTGACGCTCTAGTGCCAAAGTGTGACGCTCTAGTGCCAGAGTGTGAAGCTCTAGTGCGAATGTGTGAAGCTCATGTGTCAAACTGTGACGCTCTAGTGCCAGAGTGTGATGCTCTAGTGCCAAAGTTTGAAACTCTAATGCCAACGTGTGATGCTCTAGTGCCAATGTGTGATGCTATAGTGCCAGAGTGTGACGCTCTAGTTCCAAAGTGTGACGCTCTAGTACCAAAGTGTGAAGCTCTAGTGCCAAAGTGTAATGCTCTGGTGCCAAAGTGTGAAGCTCTAGTGTAAAAGAATGATGCTCTAGTGCCAAAGGTTGAAGCTCTAGTGCCAAAGTGTGACGCTCAAGTGCCAAAATGTGACACTCTAGTGCCAAAGTGTGACGCTCTTGTGCCAAAGTGGGATGCTCTAGTGCTAAAGTGTGACGCTCTAGTACCAAAATATGAATCTCTAGTGCCAACGTGTGACGCTCTAGTGCCAAAGTGTGACACTCTATTGCCAAAGTGTGACGTTCTAGTGCCAAAGTGTGAAGGTCTAGTGCCAAAGTGTGATGCTCTTGTGCCAAACCTGTGACGCTCTAGTGCCAAAGTGTGATGCTCTAGTACCAAAGTGTGACGCTATAATGCCAACGTTTGGAGCTCTACTGCAAAAGTGTGACGCTCTAGTGCCAAAGAGTGACGCTCTAGTGCCAAATTGTGACGACCTTATGCCAAAGTCTGACGCTCTAGTGCCAAAGTGCGACGCTCTATTGCCAAAGTGTGACGTTCTAGTGCCAACGTGTGAAGGTCTAGTGCCAAAGTGTGAAGCTCTAGTGCCGAAGAGTGACGCTCTAGTGCCAAATTGTGACGACCTTATGCCAAAGTCTGACGCTCTAGTGCCAAAGTGCGACGCTCTATTGCCAAAGTGTGACGTTCTAGTGCCAACGTGTGAAGGTCTAGTGCCAAAGTGTGAAGCTCTAGTGCCGAAGAGTGACGCTCTAGTGCCAAATTGTGACGACCTTATGCCAAAGTCTGACGCTCTAGTGCCAAAGTGCGACGCTCTATTGCCAAAGTGTGACGTTCTAGTGCCAACGTGTGAAGGTCTAGTGCCAAAGTGTGAAGCTCTAGTGCCGAAGAGTGACGCTCTAGTGCCAAATTGTGACGACCTTATGCCAAAGTCTGACGCTCTAGTGCCAAAGTGCGACGCTCTATTGCCAAAGTGTGACGTTCTAGTGCCAACGTGTGAAGGTCTAGTGCCAAAGTGTGAAGCTCTAGTGCCGAAGAGTGACGCTCTAGTGCCAAATTGTGACGACCTTATGCCAAAGTCTGACGCTCTAGTGCCAAAGTGCGACGCTCTATTGCCAAAGTGTGACGTTCTAGTGCCAACGTGTGAAGGTCTAGTGCCAAAGTGTGAAGCTCTAGTGCCGAAGAGTGACGCTCTAGTGCCAAATTGTGACGACCTTATGCCAAAGTCTGACGCTCTAGTGCCAAAGTGCGACGCTCTATTGCCAAAGTGTGACGTTCTAGTGCCAACGTGTGAAGGTCTAGTGCCAAAGTGTGAAGCTCTAGTGCCGAAGAGTGACGCTCTAGTGCCAAATTGTGACGACCTTATGCCAAAGTCTGACGCTCTAGTGCCAAAGAGTGACGCTCTAGTACCAAAGTGTGACGCTTTAGTGTCAAAATGTGACGCTCTAGTTCCAAAGTGCGACACTCTATTGCCAAAGTGTGAAGCTCTAGTGCCAAAGTGTAACATTCTGGTGCCAAAGTGTGAATGTCTAGTGCCACATTGTGACGCTCTAGTGCCAAAGTGTGAAGCGCTAATACCAAAGTGTGACGATCTAGTGCCAAATTGTGACGACCTTATGCCAAAGTCTGACGCTCTAGTGCCAAAGTGTGACGCTCTAGTGCCAAAGTGTGACGCTCTAGTGCCGGAGTGCGAGGCTCTAGTGCCAAAGTTTGAAACTTTAGTGCCAAAGTGTGATACTCTAGGGCCAAAGTGTGACACTCTATTGCCAAGTGTGATGTTGTAGTGCCAAAGTGTGACGCTCCAGTGCCAAAGTGTGACGCTCTTGCGCCAAAATGTGAATCTCAAGTGCCAAAGTGTGACGCTCAAGAGCCAAAGTGTGACGCTCTAGTACCAACGTGTGACGCTCTAGTCAGGGTGTGACGCTCTAGTTCCGAATTGCAACACTCTATTGGAAAAGTGTGACACTCTAGTGCCAAAGTGTGACGCTCTAGTGCCAAAGTGTGACGCTGTAGTGCCAAAGTGTGACGCTGTAGTGCCAAAGTGTGACGCTGTAGTGCCAAAGTGTGACGCTGTAGTGCCAAAGTGTGACGCTGTAGTGCCAAAGTGTGACGCTGTAGTGCCAAAGTGTGACGCTGTAGTGCCAAAGTGTGACGCTGTAGTGCCAAAGTGTGACGCTGTAGTGCCAAAGTGTGACGCTGTAGTGCCAAAGTGTGACGCTGTAGTGCCAAAGTGTGACGCTGTAGTGCCAAAGTGTGACGCTGTAGTGCCAAAGTGTGACGCTGTAGTGCCAAAGTGTGACGCTGTAGTGCCAAAGTGTGACGCTGTAGTGCCAAAGTGTGACGCTGTAGTGCCAAAGTGTGACGCTGTAGTGCCAAAGTGTGACGCTGTAGTGCCAAAGTGTGACGCTGTAGTGCCAAAGTGTGACGCTGTAGTGCCAAAGTGTGACGCTGTAGTGCCAAAGTGTGACGCTGTAGTGCCAAAGTGTGACGCTGTAGTGCCAAAGTGTGACGCTGTAGTGCCAAAGTGTGACGCTGTAGTGCCAAAGTGTGACGCTGTAGTGCCAAAGTGTGACGCTGTAGTGCCAAAGTGTGACGCTGTAGTGCCAAAGTGTGACGCTGTAGTGCCAAAGTGTGACGCTGTAGTGCCAAAGTGTGACGCTGTAGTGCCAAAGTGTGACGCTGTAGTGCCAAAGTGTGACGCTGTAGTGCCAAAGTGTGACGCTGTAGTGCCAAAGTGTGACGCTGTAGTGCCAAAGTGTGACGCTGTAGTGCCAAAGTGTGACGCTGTAGTGCCAAAGTGTGACGCTGTAGTGCCAAAGTGTGACGCTGTAGTGCCAAAGTGTGACGCTGTAGTGCCAAAGTGTGACGCTGTAGTGCCAAAGTGTGACGCTGTAGTGCCAAAGTGTGACGCTGTAGTGCCAAAGTGTGACGCTGTAGTGCCAAAGTGTGACGCTGTAGTGCCAAAGTGTGACGCTGTAGTGCCAAAGTGTGACGCTGTAGTGCCAAAGTGTGACGCTGTAGTGCCAAAGTGTGACGCTGTAGTGCCAAAGTGTGACGCTGTAGTGCCAAAGTGTGACGCTGTAGTGCCAAAGTGTGACGCTGTAGTGCCAAAGTGTGACGCTGTAGTGCCAAAGTGTGACGCTGTAGTGCCAAAGTGTGACGCTGTAGTGCCAAAGTGTGACGCTGTAGTGCCAAAGTGTGACGCTGTAGTGCCAAAGTGTGACGCTGTAGTGCCAAAGTGTGACGCTGTAGTGCCAAAGTGTGACGCTGTAGTGCCAAAGTGTGACGCTGTAGTGCCAAAGTGTGACGCTGTAGTGCCAAAGTGTGACGCTGTAGTGCCAAAGTGTGACGCTGTAGTGCCAAAGTGTGACGCTGTAGTGCCAAAGTGTGACGCTGTAGTGCCAAAGTGTGACGCTGTAGTGCCAAAGTGTGACGCTGTAGTGCCAAAGTGTGACGCTGTAGTGCCAAAGTGTGACGCTGTAGTGCCAAAGTGTGACGCTGTAGTGCCAAAGTGTGACGCTGTAGTGCCAAAGTGTGACGCTGTAGTGCCAAAGTGTGACGCTGTAGTGCCAAAGTGTGACGCTGTAGTGCCAAAGTGTGACGCTGTAGTGCCAAAGTGTGACGCTGTAGTGCCAAAGTGTGACGCTGTAGTGCCAAAGTGTGACGCTGTAGTGCCAAAGTGTGACGCTGTAGTGCCAAAGTGTGACGCTGTAGTGCCAAAGTGTGACGCTGTAGTGCCAAAGTGTGACGCTGTAGTGCCAAAGTGTGACGCTGTAGTGCCAAAGTGTGACGCTGTAGTGCCAAAGTGTGACGCTGTAGTGCCAAAGTGTGACGCTGTAGTGCCAAAGTGTGACGCTGTAGTGCCAAAGTGTGACGCTGTAGTGCCAAAGTGTGACGCTGTAGTGCCAAAGTGTGACGCTGTAGTGCCAAAGTGTGACGCTGTAGTGCCAAAGTGTGACGCTGTAGTGCCAAAGTGTGACGCTGTAGTGCCAAAGTGTGACGCTGTAGTGCCAAAGTGTGACGCTGTAGTGCCAAAGTGTGACGCTGTAGTGCCAAAGTGTGACGCTGTAGTGCCAAAGTGTGACGCTGTAGTGCCAAAGTGTGACGCTGTAGTGCCAAAGTGTGACGCTGTAGTGCCAAAGTGTGACGCTGTAGTGCCAAAGTGTGACGCTGTAGTGCCAAAGTGTGACGCTCTAGTGCCAAAGTGGGATGCTCTAGTGCTAAAGTGTGACGCTCTAGTACCAAAATATGAATCTCTAGTGCCAACGTGTGACGCTCTAGTGCCAAAGTGTGATGCTCTAGTACCAAAGTGTGACGCTCTAGTACCAAAGTGTGAAGCTCTAGTGCCAAAGTGTGAAGCTCTTGTGTCGAAGTGTGACGCTCTAGTGCCAAAGTGTGACGTTCTCGTGCCAATGTTTGAAACTCTAGTGCCGACATGTGATGCTCTAGTGCCAATGTGTGACGCTCCAGTGCCAAAGTGTGACGCTCTAGTTCTCAAGTGTGACGCTCTAGTGCCAACGTGTGAAGCTCTAGAGCCAAAGTGTAACGCTCTGGTGCCAAAGTTTGAAGCTCTAGTGCCAAAGTATGATGCTCTAGTGTCAAAGTGTGAAGCTCTAGTGCAAGGTGTGACGCTCAAGTGCCAGAGTGTGACGCTCTAGTGCCAAAGTGAGATGATCTAGTGCCAAACAGGGACACTCTAGTGCCAAAGTGTGACGCTCTAGTACCAAAGTATGAAGCTCTAGTGCCAAAGTGTGACGCTCTAGTGCCAAAGTGTGACGATCTATTGCCAAAGTGTGACGTTCTAGTGTCAAAGAGTGAAGGTCTAGTGCCAAAGTGTGATGCTCTAGTGCCAAACGTGTGACGCTCTAGTGCCAAAGTAAGATGCTCTAGTGCCAATTTGTGACGCTCTAATGCCAACATTTGGAGCTCTAGTTCCAAAGTGTGATGCTCTAGTGCCAAGATGTGACGCTCTAGTGCCAAAGTCTGACGCTCTAGTGCCAAAGGTTGAAGCTCTAGTGCCAAAGTGTGCACCCCAGTGCCAAAGTGACACTCTAGTGCCAACTGTGACGATCTAGTGCCAAAGTGTGAATCTATAGTGCCAAAGTGTGATGCTCTAGTGCCAAAGTATGGCGCTATAGTACCGAAGTGTGACGCTCTAGTGCCAAAGTGTGATGCTCTAGTTCCAAAGTGCGACACTCTATTGCCAACATGTGACGCTCTATTACCAAAATGTGACGCTCTAATGCCAACATTCAAGACTCTAGTGCCAATGTGTGACGCTCTAGTGCCAAATTGAGACACTAGAGTGCCAAAGTGTGATTCTCTAGTTCCAAGGAGTGACGCTCTAGTGCCAAAGTGTAAAGCTCTATTGCCAAAGTGTGACACTCTATTGCCAATGTGTGACGCTCTAGTGTCAATGTGTGGAACTCTAGTGCCAAAGTGTGACAATCTAGTGCCAAGGTGTGAAGCTCTAGTGCCAAAGTGTGATGCTCAAGTGCCAAAATATGATGCTCTTGTGCCAAAGTGTGACGCTCGAGTGCCAAAGTGTGAAGCTCTAGTGCCAATGTGTGACGCTCTAGTGCCAAAGTGCGACGCTCTATTGCAAAAGTGTGACGCTTTAGTGCCAAAGTGTTACGCTCTAGTGCCCAAGTATGATGATCTAGTGCAAAAGTGTGAAGGTCTAGTGCTAAAGTGTGACGCTCTAGTCTCAAAGTGCGCGGCTCTTGTGCCAAAGTTTGAAACTCTAGTGCCAAGGTGTGATACTCTAGTGCCAAAGTGTGACGCTCTAGTGCCAAAGTGTGATGTTGTAGTTCCAAAGTCTGACGCTGTAGTGCCGAAGTTTGAAGCTCCAGTGCCAAAGTGTGACGCTCTAGTGCCAAAGTGTTACACTCTAGTGCCAAAGTGTGACGCTCTTGCGCCAAAGTGTGAATCTCAAGTGCCAATGTGTGATGCTCCAGTGCCAAAACGTGACGCTCTAGTACCAAAGTGTGACGCTCTAGTGCCAATGTGTGACACTCTCGTTCCAAATTGCAACACTCTATTGCAAAAGTGTGACGCTCTAGTGCTTAAGTGTGACACTCTAGTGCCAAAGCTTGAAACTCTGGTGCCAACGTGTGAGGCTCTAGTGCCAAAGTGTGACGCTCTTATGCCAAAGTGTGACGTTTTAGTGTTAAAGTGTGACCCTCTAGTGCCAAAGTGCGTCACTCTATTGCCAAAGTGTGACGCTCTAATGCCAATGTGTGACGCTCTGGTGCCAAAGTTTGAAACTCTAGTGCCCAAGTGTGACACTCTAGTGCCAAAGTGTGAGGCTCTAATGCCAAAGTGTGATGCTCCTGTGCCAAAGTGTGACGCTCTAGTGCCAAAGTGCGAAGCTCTAGTGCCAAAGTGTAACGCTCCAGTACCAAAGTGTGAAGGTCTAGTGTCACAGTGTGACGCTCTAGTGCCAAAGTGTGAAGCACTAGTGCTAGAGTGTGACGCTCTAATGCCAAAGTGTGACACTCTAGTGCCAAAGTGTGACGCTCCAGTACCAAAGTGTGAAGGTCTAGTGTCACAGTGTGACGCTCTAGTGCCAAAGTGTGAAGCACTAGTGCTAGAGTGTGACGCTCTAATGCCAAAGTGTGACACTCTAGTGCCAATGTTTGAAACTCTAGTGCCAACATGTGATGCGCTAGTGCCAATGTGTGACGCTCTAGTGCCAAAGTGTGACGCTCTAGTTCTCATGTGTGACGCTCTAGTACCAACGTGTGAAGCTCTAGTGCCAAAGTGTAACGCTCTGGTGCCAAAGTTTGAAGCTCTAGTGCCAAAGTATGATGCTCTAGTGTCAAAGTGTGAAGCTCTAGTGCAAGGTGTGACGCTCAAGTGCCAGAGTGTGACGCTCTAGTGCCAAAGTGAGATGATCTAGTGCCAAACTGGGACACTCTAGTGCCAAAGTGTGACGCTCTAGTACCAAAGTATGAAGCTCTAGTGCCAAAGTGTGACGCTCTAGTGCCAAAGTGTGACGATCTATTGCCAAAGTTTGACGTTCTAGTGTCAAAGAGTGAAGGTCTAGTGCCAAAGTGTGATGCTCTAGTGCCAAACGTGTGACGCTCTAGTGCCAAAGTAAGATGCTCTAGTGCCAATTTGTGATGCTCTAATGCCAACATTTGGAGCTCTAGTTCCAAAGTGTGATGCTCTAGTGCCAAGGTGTGACGCTCTAGTGCCAAAGTCTGACGCTCTAGTGCCAAAGGTTGAAGCTCTAGTGCCAAAGTGTGCACCCCAGTGCCAAAGTGACACTCTAGTGCCAACTGTGACGATCTAGTGCCAAAGTGTGAATCTATAGTGCCAAAGTGTGATGCTCTAGTACCAAAGTATGGCGCTATAGTACCGAAGTGTGACGCTCTAGTGCCAAAGTGTGATGCTCTAGTTCCAAAGTGCGACACTCTATTGCCAACGTGTGACGCTCTATTACCAAAATGTGACACTCTAATGCCAACATTCAAGACTCTAGTGCCAATGTGTGACGCTCTAGTGCCAAATTGAGACACTAGAGTGCCAAAGTGTGATTCTCTAGTTCCAAGGAGTGACGCTCTAGTGCCAAAGTGTAAAGCTCTATTGCCAAAGTGTGACACTCTATTGCCAATGTGTGACGCTCTAGTGTCAATGTGTGGAACTCTAGTGCCAAAGTGTGACGCTCTAGTGCCAAGGTGTGAAGCTCTAGTGCCAAAGTGTGATGCTCAAGTGCCAAAATATGATGCTCTTGTGCCAAAGTGTGACGCTCGAGTGCCAAAGTGTGAAGCTCTAGTGCCAATGTGTGACGCTCTGGTGCCAAAGTGCGACGCTCTATTGCAAAAGTGTGACGCTTTAGTGCCAAAGTGTTACGCTCTAGTGCCCAAGTATGATGATCTAGTGCGAAAGTGTGAAGGTCTAGTGCTAAAGTGTGACGCTCTAGTCTCAAACTGCGCGGCTCTTGTGCCAAAGTTTGAAACTCTAGTGCCAAGGTGTGATACTCTAGTGCCAAAGTGTGACGCTCTAGTGCCAAAGTCTGATGTTGTAGTTCCAAAGTCTGACGCTGTAGTGCCGAAGTTTGAAGCTCCAGTGCCAAAGTGTGACGCTCTAGTGCCAAAGTGTTACACTCTAGTGCCAAAGTGTGACGCTCTTGCGCCAAAGTGTGAATCTCAAGTGCCAATGTGTGACGCTCCAGTGCCAAAACGTGACGCTCTAGTACCAAAGTGTGACGCTCTAGTGCCAATGTGTGACACTCTTGTTCCAATTTGCAACACTCTATTGCAAAAGTGTGACGCTCTAGTGCTTAAGTGTGACACTCTAGTGCCAAAGCTTGAAACTCTGGTGCCAACGTGTGAGGCTCTAGTGCCAAAGTGTGACGCTCTAATGCCAAAGTGTGACGTTCTAGTGTTAAAGTGTGACCCTCTAGTGCCAAAGTGCGTCACTCTATTGCCAAAGTGTGACGCTCTAATGCCAATGTGTGACGCTCTGGTGCCAAAGTTTGAAACTCTAGTGCCCAAGTGTGACACTCTAGTGGCAAAGTGTGAGGCTCTAGTGCCAAAGTGTGATGCTCCTGTGCCAAAGTGTGACGCTCTAGTGCCAAAGTGCGAAGCTCTAGTACCAAAGTGTAACGCTCCAGTACCAAAGTGTGAAGGTCTAGTGTCACAGTGTGACGCTCTAGTGCCAAAGTGTGAAGCACTAGTGCTAGAGTGTGACGCTCTAATGCCAAAGTGTGACACTCTAGTGCCAAAGTTTAAAACTCTAGTGCCAAAGTGTGATGCTCTAGTGCCAAAGTGTGACGCTCTAGTGCCAAAGAGTGACGCTCTAGTGCCAAAGTGTGACGCTCTAGTGCCAAAGAGTGACGCTCTAGTGCCAAAGTGTGACGCTCTAGTGCCAAAGAGTGACGCTCTAGTGCCAAAGTGTGACGCTCTAGTGCCAAAGTGCGAAGCTCTAGTACCAAAGTGTAACGCTCCAGTACCAAAGTGTGAAGGTCTAGTGTCACAGTGTGACGCTCTAGTGCCAAAGTGTGAAGCACTAGTGCTAGAGTGTGACGCTCTAATGCCAAAGTGTGACACTCTAGTGCCAATGTTTAAAACTCTAGTGCCAACATGTGATGCGCTAGTGCCAATGTGTGACGCTCTAGTGCCAAAGTGTGACGCTCTAGTTCTCATGTGTGACGCTCTAGTGCCAACGTGTGAAGCTCTAGTGCCAAAGTGTAACGCTCTGGTGCCAAAGTGTGAAGCTCTAGTGCCAAAGTATGATGCTCTAGTGCCAAAGTTTGAAACTCTACTGCCCAAGTGTGACACTCTAGTGCTAAAGTGTGAGGCTGTAGCGGCAAAGTGTGACTCTCCTGTGCCAAAGTGTGACGCTCTAGTGCCAAAGTGTGAAGCTCTAGTGCCAAAGTGTGACACTCCAGTACCAAAGTGTGAAGGTCTAGTGTCACAGTGTGACGCTCTAGTGCCGAAGTGTGAAGCGCTAGTGCCAGCGTGTGACCCTCTAATGCCAAGGTGTGACACTCTAGTGCCAAAGTGTGATACTCTAGTGCCAACGTGTGATGCTCTAGTGCTAAACTGTGACGCTTTTGTCCAAAAGTGTGACGCTCTTGTGCCAAAGGGTGACGCTCTAGTACCGAAGTGTGTCACTGTAGTGCCAAAGTGCGATGCTCTAGTGCCAAAGTGTGACGCACTAGTGCCAAAGTGTGAAGCTCTAGTACCAAAGTGTGAAGCTCTTGTGTCAAAGTGTGACGCTCTAGTGCCAAAGTGTGACGCTCTAGCGGCAAAGTTTGAAGCTCTAGTGCAAACATGTGATGCTCTAGTGCCAAAGTGTGACGCTCTAGTGCCAAAGTGTGATGCTCTAGTTCTCAAGTGTGATGCTCTAGTGCCAACGTGTGAAGCTCTAGAGTCAAAGTGTAATGCTCTGGTGCCAAAGTGTGAAGCTCTAGTGCTAATGTATGACGCTCTAGTGCCAAAGTGTGAAGCTCTAGTGCCGCAGTGTGACGCTCAAGTGCCAAAGTGTGATGCTCTAGTGCCAAAGTATGACAATCTAGTGCCAAACTGGGACGCTCTAGTGCCAAAGTGTGTCGCTCTAGTACCAAAGTATGAAGCTCTAGTGCCAAGGTGTGACCCTCTAGTGCCAGAGTGTGACGATCTAGTTCCAAAGTGCGACGGTCTAGTGCCAAAGTGTGAAGGTCTAGTGCCAAAGTGTGATGCTCTAGTGCCAAACGTGTGACACTCTAGTGCCAAAGAAAGACGCTCTAGTGCCAAATTGTGACGCTCTAATGCCAACATTTAGAGCTCTAGTGCCAAAGTGTGATGCTCTAGTGCCAATGTGTGACGCTCTAGTACCAACGTGTGACACTGTAGTGCCAAATTCTGATGCTCTAGTGCCAAAGATTGAAGCTCTAGTGCCAAAGTGTACACTCTAGTGCCAAAATGTGACGCTCTAGTGCCAACGTGTGATGCTCTAGTGCCAAAATGTGAATCTCTAGTGCCAAAGTGTGATGCTCTAGTGCCAAAGTATGGCGATCTAGTACCAACGTGTGACGCTCTAGTGCCAAAGTGTGACGCTCTAGTTCCAAAGTGCGACACTCTATTGCCAAAGTGTGACGCTCTAGTGCCAAAATGTGACGGTCTAGTGCCAAAGTTCGAGACTCTAGTGCCAAAGTGTGACGGACTAGTGCCAATTTGTGACATTGAAGTGCCAAAGTGTGATGCTTTAGTTCCAAGGAGTGGCGCTCTAGTGCCAAAGTGTGAAGCTCCATTGCCCAAGTGTGTCTCTCTAGTGCCAATGTGTGATGCTCTAGTGTCAAAGTGTGAAGCTCTAGTGCCAAAGTGTGGAATACTAGTGCAAACGTGTGACGCTCTAGTGCCAAGGTGTGAAGCTCTAGTGCCAAAGTGTGATGCTCAAGTGCCAAAATGTGATGCTCCTGTGCCAAAGTGTTACGCTCAAGTGCCAAATTGTGAAGCTCTAGTGCCAACGTGTGACGTTCTAGTGCCAATGTGTGACGCTCTAGTGCAAAAGAATGATGCTCTAGTGCCAAAGTGTGACGCTCTAGTACCCAATTGTGACGCTCTAGTGCAAAAGTGTGAATGTCTAGTGCCACAGTGTGAGGCTCTAGTGCCAGAGTGTGAAACGCTAGTGCCAAATTGTGACGCTCTAGTGCCAAGATGTGATGCTCTAATGCCAAAGTGTGACGCTCTAGTGCCTAAGTGTGACGCTCTAGTGCCAATGTGTGAGGCTCTAGTGCCAAAGTGTGACGCTCTTGTTTCAAAGTGTGACACTCTAGTGCCAAATTGTGATGCTCTAATGCCAATGTTTTGAGCTCTAGTGCCAAAGTGTGACGCTCTAGTGCCAAAGTGTGTCGGTGGACTTGAACCGTTATTGAGAACAAGGTTAACATTGTCTTCTCTTGTCAAGGCTTCATTTTTGACACCCCCTTGCAGCCTGACAGGAAAGAGAAGCGAGCAGGGAGAAGACCCGGGGTAGTAGCACTCCGAGTATTCCACCCCATTGGAGGATGTGGGAGATTGGGGAGTGCGAGGCCGTTCTTCGATGGCTCGAAGTTCTGCTTCTTCCTCCAATCTCCTGTGATATCGGATGAAGGATTGCTGCTGGAATTGTCATTCATCCAGAATTCCACTGTATGGAGGAGGGTCAAGAACAACCGGACGAGGATCAGGGGATTCTGCTCATCTGCTTGAGCAGTAGTCCCTGAGGGCTTGTATGGTCCGGAAGACAGCCTAATGACAATGTGCTGCAATGAGAGGGTGGAATTCATTGTATGTGCTTCTGTAGAGAAGTCCTTGCAGTTGAGTTTGGGCAATGCCATACTCCCTTCTCCCACGTGCAGTTCTGCGGGCTTCTCTGCTTCCAACATTTTGTAGCACATCAAGGAGATTGTACCCGTATATGTCCAGCATGGCGATTTCACGCCGCAGTTGGCGGCGCCATCGCTCAAAATTGTGACTCCCATTTGGTGCAAAGCAGAGTGGAGAAATGTTGTCAGTAAGGGAGGCAACTTCATTGTACAACAGGATGGTGCGTCTTTGCTCTTCCATGAAGGAGGAGGAGTATTGGAGGAGGAGGAGGAGTGGGAAGTTTGAGGCCAGTCAGACTTGATGGCGATGCGACCGAGCGGACCGTTGTACTGTGCAAAGAGCGAGACCAAAACTGAGCGGAAGAAAGCGAGGACTGGAGATGGGTAAGTGGGCGCAGGGGTGGAACCACGTGCGCTGAGGAAGTTGTCGGCGTGGGCGCAGGTCGTCACAGAACGGGCGATGCGACCGGGCGGATCATTGTGCCGAGCTGACGATACTGAAGCGAAGAGGAGGAGGCGGTAACGGCTGATAAAGGAGTGGACGCAGGGTCGAACCCACGTGCGCTACGAAGGAGAGGAGTAGAATGTGGCAAGGGGAAGGCCGATGTCAACGCGCCGCGAGAAATCTGCTTCCAGAGTGGGTGCAGGCTGCTGCAAAGCGGGCAGCTAGCTCGTGCAGGTCCTGGTACTGGTTGCAGATGCAGCTGCTGAGGAGGCGGAAGTTGATGAAATAGGAGTGGGCGCAGGGGCAAAACCACGTGCGCTGTGAAAGATTTCGGCGTGGGCGCAGGTCATCGCAAAACAGGCGATGCGACCGGGCGGATCCTTGTGACGAGCTAAAGCGGAAAAACGGGGGAAGCGATGATGGCGGAGATGATAGATGGTTAAGTGGACGCAGGGGCGGAACCTCGTGCGCTGATGATGAAAGCTGATGATGATGACGAATGCGAAAGGCGGCGCGGATGAGGGCTGAGGGCACCTTGAGGATGAGGATAGGAAGGAGCCGATGAGAGGGCGGTGCGAACGATGCAGATGACAGAAAGCGGCAGGAGGAAGCGGGATGAAGCTGATGCTTGCGGAAGGAGGCTGAAGCAGAGATGATGAGGATGGATGTGCGTGGTAGAGATAGGTGCGGACGAGTAAGAGAAAGAATGCAGAAAGTGCGGCGGTGGTGGAAGATGGAGGTTGCGGAGCGCAGAGGAAGACGGCGAGGAAGGAGGCGGCGCGCGACAACCACATGATCTGCTTTCGGGAGAGTGACAGCTTGTTCACCAGTTGGCTCGAGACGGACAGGCAGGAAGACTGGTGGTGTCCGATGTCTTGATAGCGAGAGGACGACGGTTGCAGCAGAGGAAGTCGTGCGGCGAGTAGAAGTACCGGTCCGCTGATGTGAGGAGAGTGACGGCTTGTTCCCCAGTTGGCTTTCAGTGGGAGCAGGAAGACTGGTTGTGTCCGATGTCCTGACGACGGGAGTTGTGCTGCTGCTGCTGACGACGCGAGAAGGCGGTGCAAGGACGCGGCGTGACACAAGGGGTGCGAGAAGGTTGATGACGATGGATCAAATGGAGCAGATAAAGCTGATGAAGAGAGGGGAGCAGGGCGGAGGTGCTTGTAGAGGCCGAGAAACAAAAAGGCAGTAGGTGGCAAGCAGCAGGAAGCTTCCAGGAAGATGACATTCGGCGGCGGCTCGAGAGGTGCTGGCGGCTGTTGTGGACGACGAGTCACCGCTGGTTGGCCACGGATGCGGAATGGGCGCAGGGCTTTCTCTATATGACAAGCCGTTTCTTCAGCGCGAGGATTTCTTCAAGCGGTGTGGCTGATGTCAGTTGCTGACAAAGCGGAGGGGCGCGGAGTGGCGGAAACGGTGGCAGAGGCGTGCATACGCGATGAGGGAAGTGATGGTGGCGGCAGAGCGATGACTCGGTCACGGGGCACTAGGTGATGTTGCCTGATGCTCTGATACCATGTCAGAAGATTGGAATGAGCAAGGATGGCAGGAGCAGAAGCAAGCAGAAGCACGGAAACATGCAGAAGCGAGCCAGCAGAGTGATGCAAGCGGAAGGGCAAGAGCGGACCATAGGAGTTAGTCGCGGGCCCTCGAGAAAGGTGAGAGACCAAAGTTCCAAGATAGACAGATAGCAGTGAGTGAGCACATGAGAGAACCGAGTGATGCACGCAGAGTGAGCGAAGGGTCACGAGTGATGGAGCAAAGAGAGAGGACAAGCAAAGTTGGCGAAGGCAAGGTGAGAGCAGAGCGAGGACACGGCAATGAGGCTGTGGAACCAAGAGGGAGTAGGATGTGCAGGACTGTTCTGGTTAACTCGAGAGAATGAACATCCTCGGTATAAAAAGGGGCAGAACAGGACAAATGAGCAAACCAACGGCTTCTTTCCGCTAGCCGGACACGGGTGACAGGTGTCACTTTATTAGGGGATAACTTGACTGATAGGTCCGAACAGTCGACTGACCGGGGAACTGTTGGTCAAGGTGGTTCAGTCGGTGGACTTGAACCGTTATTGAGAACGAGGTTAATATTGTCTTCTCTTGTCAAGGCTTCATTTCTGACAACTTTGACACTACAGTGACACACTTTGGTACTAGAGCGTCACCCTTTGGCACAAGAGCGTCACACTTTCGGACAAGAGCGTCACACTTTGGCACTAGAGCATCACATGTTGGTACTAGAGCATCACACTTTGGCCCTAGAGTGTCACACTTTGGCATTAGAGCTTCACACTCTGGCACTAGCGCTTCACACTTTGGCACTAGAGCGTCACACTGTGACACTAGACCTTCACACTTTGGTCCTGGAGCATCACACTTTGCCACTAGAGCTTCACACTTTGGCACTAGAGCATCACACTTTGGTACAAGAGAGTCGCACTTTGGCACTGGAGCCTCACACTTTGGCACTAGAGTGTCACACTTGGGCACTAGAGTTTCGAACTTTGGCACTAGAGCATCACACTTTGGCATTAGAGCGTCACACTTTGGCACTAAAGCCTCACACTTTGGCACTAGAGTTTCAAGTTTTGGCACTAGAGTGTCACACTTTGGCACTAGAGCGTCACACATTTACAATAGAGTGTTTTAATTTGGAACTAGAGTGTCACACTTTGGCACTAGAGCGTCACACTTTGGTACTGGAGTGTCACACTTTGGCACTGGAGCGTAACACATTGGCACTTGAGATTCACACTTTGGCGCAAGAGCGTCACACTTTGGCACTAGGATGTAACACTTTGGCACTAGAGCGTCACACTTTGGCACTAGAGCTTCAAAATTTGGGACTATTGCGTCAGACTTTGGCACTACAGCATCACACTTTGGCACTAGAGCATCACACTTTGGCACTAGAGTATCACACTTTGGCACGAGAGTTTCAAACTTTGGCCCTAGAGCCTCCCTCTTTAGCACTAGAGCGTCGCACTTTGGTACTAGAGTGTCACACTTTGGCACTTTGGCGTCACACTTTGGCACTAGCGCGTCGCACTTTGGAACTATAGCGTCACACTTTGGCACTAGAGCGTCACACTTTGGTACTAGCGCTTCACACTTTGGCACTAGAGCATTTCACTGTGGCACTATACCTTCACACTTTGGCGCTAGAGCGTCATACTTGGGCAGTAGAACGTCATACTTTAGCATTTAAGCGTCACACTTTTGCAATAGAGAATCACACTTTGGCACTAGAGCGTCACACGTTGGCACTAGAGCTTCACACTTTGGCACTCGAGCGTCACACTTTGGCACAAGAGCATCACATTTTGGCACTTGAGCATCACACTTTGGCACTAGAGCTTCACACTTTGGCACTCGAGCGTCACACTTTGGCACAAGAGCATCACATTTTGGCACTAGAGCATCACACTTTGGCACTAGAGCGTCACACGTTGGCACTAGAGCTTCACACTTTGGCACTCGAGCGTCACACTTTGGCACAAGAGCATCACATTTTGGCACTTGAGCATCACACTTTGGCACTGGAGCTTCACACCTCGGCACTAGAGCGTCACACTTTGGCACTATAGTTCCACACTTTGGCACTAGAGCGTCACACTTTGACACTAGAGCGTCACACATTGGCATTAGAGTGTCACACTTTGGCAATAGAGCTTCACACTTTGGCACTAGAGTGTCACTCCTTGGAACTAGAGCATCACACTTTGGCACTCTAGTGTCACAATTTGGCACTAGAGCGTCACACTTTGGCACTAGAGTCTCGAATTTTGGCATTAGAGCGTCACATTTTGGCAATAGAGCATCACACGTTGGCAATAGAGTGTCGCACTTTGGAACTAGAGCGTCACACTTTGGCACTAGAGCGTCACACTTTGGTACTAGAGCGCCATGCTTTGGTACTAGAGCATCACACTTTGGCACTAGAGATTTACACTTTGGCACTAGAGCGCCACACGTTGGCACTAGAGTGTCACACTTTGGCACTAGGGTGCACACTTTGGCACTAGAGCTTCAACCTTTGGCACTAGAGCATCAGACTTTGGCACTAGAGCATCACACTTTGGCACTAGTGCATCACACTTTGGAACTAGAGCTGCAAATGTTGGCATTAGAGCGTCACAATTTGGCACTAGAGAATCTTACGTTGGCACTAGAGCGTCACACGTTTAGCACTGGAGCATCACATTTTGGCACTAGACCTTCACGCTTTGGCACAAGAACATCACACTTTGGCACTAGATCGTCACACTTTGGCACTAGAGCGTCACACTTTGGCACTAGAGCTTCATACTTTGGTACTATGTCGTCACACTTTGGCACTAGAGCGTCCCAGTTTGGCACTAGATCGTCTCACTTTGGCACTAGAGCGTCACACTTTGGCACTTGAGCGTCACACTTTGGCACTAGAGCTTCACACTTTGGCACTAGAGCATCATACCTTGGCACTAGAGGTTCGCACTTTGGCACCAGAGCGTTACACTTTGGCTCTAGAGCTTCACACGTTGGCACAAGAGCGTCACACTTGAGAACTAGAGCGTCACACCTTGGCACTAGAGCGTCACAAATTGGCACTAGAGCATCACATGTTGGCACCAGAGTTTCAATCTTTGGCACTAAAACGTCACACTTTGGCACTAGAGCGTCACAATTCGACACAAGAGCTTCAAACGTTGGCACTAGAGCTTTACACTTTGGCACTAGAACGTCACACGTTGGCACTAGAGCATCGCACTTTGGCACTACAGTGTCACACCTTGGTACTAGAGCGTCACCCTTTGGCACAAGAGCGTCACACTTTGGGACTAGAGCGTCACACTTTGGCACTAGAGCATCACAACTTAGCACTAGAGCATCACACTTTGGCACTAGAGTGTCACACTTCGGCACTAGAGCCTCACACTCTGGCACTAGAGTTTCACACTTTGGCATTAGAGCGACACACTTTGGCACTAGAGCGTCATACTTTGGCACTAGAGCCTCACACTTTGGCACTATATTCTCGAGCTTTGGTGCTAGAGTGTCACACTTTGGAACTAGAGCGTCACACTTTTTGAATAGAGTGTTACAATTTGGAACTAGAGCGTCACACGTTGGCACTAGAGCGTCACACTTTGGTACTAGAGCGTCACACTTTGGCACTGGAGCGTCACACTTTGGCACTTGAGACTCACACTTTGGCGCAAGAGCGTCACACTTTGGCACTAGAGTGTAACACTTTGGTACTAGAGCGTCACACTTTGGCACTACAGCATCACACTTGGCACTAGAGTGTCACACTTTGGCACTCGAGTATCACACGTTGGCACTAGAGCGTCAGACTTTGGCATTAGAGCGTCACAATTTGGCACTAGAGCGTCACACTTTGGTATTAGCGCTTCACACTTTGGCACTATAGCGTCACACTGTGCCACTAGACCTTCACACTTTGGCACCAGAGCGTTACACTTTGGCACTGGAGCTTCACACTTTGGCAATAGAGTGTCGCACTTTGGAACTAGAGCGTCACATTTTGACACTAGAGCGTCACACTTTGGTACTAGAGCTTCACACTTTGGTACTAGAGCATCACACTTTGGCACTAGAGATTCACACTTTGGCACTGGAGTGTCACACTTTGGCACTAGAGTGTCACACTTTGGCACTAGAGTGTCACACTTTGGTACTAGTGCTTCGAACTTTGGCACTAGAGCGTCAGACTTTGGTACTACATCATCACACTTTGGCACAAGAGTGCCAAACTTTGGCACTAGAGCATCACACATTGGCACTAGAGCTCCACACTTTGGCACTAGAGCGTCACATTTTGGCACTACAACGTCACACTTTGGCACTAGAGTGTCACACTTTGGCAGTGGAGCTCCAAAAGTTGGCATTAGAGCGTCACACTTTGGCACTAGAGCATCACACTTTGGCACTATAGCGTCACACGTTTGGAACTAGAGCATCACACTTTGGCACTAGACCTTCACACTTTGGCACTAGAACGTCAGACTTTGGCACTAGAGTGTCACACTTTGGCACTAGAGCATCACACGTTGGCACTAGAGCTTCATATTTTGGTACCAGAGCGTCACACTTTAGTACTAGAGCAACCCACTTTGGCACTAGAGCGTCACACTTTGGCGCTAGCGCGTCATATTTTAGCACTTGAGCGTCACACTTTGGCACTAGAGCTTTAAACTTTGGCACTAGAGCGTCATTCCCTGACACTAGAGCTTCAGACTTTGGCACCAGAGCATTACAATTTGGCACTAGAGCTTCACACTTTGGTACTAGAGCATCACACTTTGGAACGAGAGCGTCAAACTCTGGCACTACAGCGTCACACATTGGCACTAGAGCATCACACGTTGGCACTAGAGTTTCGAACTTTGGCACTAGAGCGTCACAATTTGGCACTAGAGCGTCATAATTTGACACAAGAGCTTCACACATTCGCACTAGAGATTCACACTCTGGCACTAGAGCGTCACACTTTGGCACTATAGCATCACACATTGGCACTAGAGCGTCACACTTGGGCACTAGAGCGTCACCCTTTGGCACAAGAGCGTCACACTTTGGGACTAGAGCGTCACACTTTGGCACAAGACCGTCACACTTTGGCACTAGAGCGTCAGACATTGGCACTAGAGCGTCACACTTTAGCACTAGAGCGTCACATTTTGGCACTAGCACTTCACACTTTGGCACTAGAGTATCACACTGTGGTAGTAGACCTTCACACTTTGGTACTAGAGCGTCACACTTTTGCACTTGAGCGTCACACTTTGGTACTAGAGCCTCGGAGTTTGGCAATATAGGTTCGACCTTTGGCACTAGCGCGTCACACTTAGGCACTAGAGCATCACACTCTTGCAATAGAGTGTCACACTTTGGAACTAGAGCGTCACACTTTGGCACTAGAGCGTCACACTTTGGCACTAGAGCGTCACACTTTGGCACTAGAGCGTCACACTTTTGCA
>SZWC01000012.1:39415-65370 GCA_023375785.1 Penium margaritaceum | reverse complement strand
AAACCAAACCCGGGTCACAGAAACCAAAGCCGGGTCACAGAAACCAAAGCCGGGTCACAAAAACCATAGCAGGTCACATAAACCAAAGCCGGGTCACATAAACCAAAGCCGGGTCACATAAACCAAAGCCGGGTAACAGAAACAAAGCCGGGTGACAAAAACCAAAGCGGGGTCACAGAAACCAAAGCCAGTTCACAAAAACCAAAGTTGGGACACAGAAACCAAAGCCGGGTCACAGAAACCAAAACCGGGTCACAGAAACCAAAGCCGGGTCACATAAACCAAAGCCGGGTCACATAAACCAAAGCCGGGTCACAGAAACCTAAGCCGGGTCATAGAAACCAAAGCCGGGTCACAAAAACCAAAGCCGGGTCACATAAACCAAAGCCGGATCATAGAAACCAGAACCAGGTCAAAAAAACCAAAGCCATGTCAGAGAAACCAAAGCCAAGTGATAAAAACCAAAGCCGAGTCCGATAATCTAGAGCTTGGCCACAGCAAACCAAAGCCAGGTCACAGAAACCAAAGCTGGGTCACAAAAATCAAAGCCGGGTCAGAGAAACCAAAGCCGGGTCACAGAAAGCAAAGCTGTGCCTATGGTACGTGGACCTTTGCTTAGGGTACGTGCGCCTGTTCCTAGGGTAGCTGCGCCTGTGCCTAGGGTACGTGTGCCTGTTCCTAGGGTACATGCGCCTGTGCCTAGGGTACCTGCGCATGTGCTTAGGGTACCTGCGCCTGTGCCTAGCGTACCTGCGCCTGTGCTTAGGGTACCTGCGCCTGTCCCTAATGTACCTGCGCCTGTGCCCAGGGTACCTGCGCCTGTGCTTAGGGTACTTGCGCCTGTGCCTAGGGTTCTTGCGCCTGTGCCTCTAATACCTGCGCCTGTGCCTATGGTACCTGCGCCTGTGCCTAGGGTACCTGTGCCTGTACCTAGGATACCTGCGCCTCTGCCTGGGGTACATGCGCCTATGCCTAGGGTACCTACGCCTGTCTCTAGGGTACCTGCGCCTGTGCCTAGGGTCACTGCGCCTATGCCTAGGGTACCTGCGCCGGTGCTTAGGGTTCCTGCGCCTGTGCCTAGGGTACATGCGCCTGTGCTTAGGGTACCTGCGCCTATTCCTAGGGTACCTGCGCCTGTGCCTAGGGTACCTGCGCCTGTGCCTAGGGTACCTGCGCCTGTCCCTACGGTACTTGCGCCTGTTCCTGTGGTACCTGCGCCTGTGCCTAGGATACCTGCGCCTGTGCCTAGGGTACCTGCGCCTATGCCTAGGGTACCTGCGCCTGTGCTTAGGGTACCTGCGCCTATTCCTAGGGTACCTGCGCCTGTGCCTAGGGTACCTGCGCCTGTGCCTAGGGTACCTGCGCCTGTCCCTACGGTACTTGCGCCTGTTCCTGTGGTACCTGCGCCTGTGCCTAGGATACCTGCGCCTGTGCCTAGGGTACCTGCGCTTGTGCTTAGGGTACCTGCGCCTGTGCCTACGGTACCTGTGCGTGTACCCAGGTTACCTACGCCTGTGCCTAGGGTACCCGCGCCTATGCCTAGGGTATCTGCGCCCGTGCCTAAGTACCTGCACCTGTGCCAAGGGTACCTGTGCCTGTGCCTAGAGTGACTACGCCTGTTCCTAGGGTACCTGGGCCTGTCCCTAGGGTACATGCGCCTGTGCATAGGGTGCCTGCGCCTATGCATAGGGTACCTGCGCCTATGCCTAAGGTACCTGTGCCTGTGCCTAGGGTACGTGGGCATTTGCTTAGGGTACCTGCGCCTGTGCCTATGGTACCTGCGCCTGTGCCCAGGGTACTGCGCCTGTGCCTAGGGTACCTGGGCCTGTGCCCAGGTTACCTGCGCCTGTGGCGAGAGTACCCGCGCCTGTACCTAGGGTACCTGTGCCTGTGCCTAGGGTACCTACGCCTATGCCCAGGTCACCTGCGCATGTGCCTAGGGTACCTGCGCCTGTTCCTAGGGTACCTGCGCCTGTGCCTATGGTACATGCGCCTGTGCCTAGAGTACCTGCGCCTGTCCCTAGGGTACCTGCGCATGTGCCTAGGATGCCTGTGCATGTGCCTAGGGTAAGTGGGCCTTTGCTTAGGGTACCTGCGCCTGTGCCTAGGGTACCTGCACCTGTGCCTAGGGTACCTGCGCCTGTGCCTAGGGTACCTTCTCCCGTGCCTATGGTACCTGCGCTTGTGCCTATGGTACATGCGCATGTGCTTATGGTACCTGCGCCTATGCCTATGGTACGTGTGCATGTGCCTAGGGTACGTGCGCCTGTGCCTAGGGTACCTGCGCCTGTCCCTATGGTACCTGCGCCTGTGCCTAGGGTACCTGTGCCTGTGCCTAGGGTACATGCGCCTGTGATTAGGGTATCTGCGCCTGTCCCTAGGGTACCTGTGCCTTTGCCTAGGGTACCTGCGCCTGTGCCTAGGGTACCTGCGCCTGTGCCCAGGTTACCTGCGCCTGTGCCTAGGGTACCTGCGCCTGTGCCTAGGGTACCTGCGCCTGTCCCTAAGGTACCTCTGCCTGTGCCTAGGGTACCTGCGCCTGTGCCCAGTTTACCTGCGCCTGTGCCTAAGGTACTTGCGCCTGTGTCTGGGGTACCTGCGCCTGTGTCTAGTGTACCTGTGCTAGTGCTTATGGTGCATGCGCTTGTGCCTAGGGTACCTGCGCCTGTGCCTAGGGTACCCGCGCCTGTGCTTAGGGTACTTGCGCCTGCCCCTTGGGTACCTGCGACTGTGCCTAGGGTACCTCGCCTGTGCCTAGGGTACCTACACCTGTGCCCAGGTGACCTGCGCCTGTGCCTAGGGTACCTGCGCGTGTGCCTAGGGTACCTGCGCCTGTGCCTAGGGTACTGCGCCTGTGCCTAGGGTACTTGGGCCTGTGCCCATGTTACCTGCGCCTGTGCCTAGGGTACCTGCGCCTCTGCCTAGGGTACCTGTGCCTGTGCCTAGGGTACCTGCGCCTCTGCCTAGGGTACCTGTGCCTGTGCCTAGGGTACCTGCGCCTCTGCCTAGGGTACCTGCGCCTATGCCAAGTTTCACCTGCGCCTGTGCCTAGGGTACCTGCGCCTGTTCCTAGGGTACCTGCGCCTGTGCCTAGGGTACATGCGCCTATGCCTAGGGTAAGTGGACCTTTGTTTAGGGTACCTGCGCCTGTGCCTAGGGTACCTGCGCCTCTGCCTAGGGTACCTGTGCCTATGCCTAGGGTACCTGCTCCTGAGCCTATGGTACCTGCGCTTGTGCCTTTGGTACATGTGCATGTGCCTAGGGTACCTGCGCCTATGCCTAGGGTACCTGCGCATGTGCCTAGGGTACCTGCGCCTGTGCCTAGGGTACCTGCGCCTGTCCCTATGGTGCCTGCGCCTCTGCCTAGGGTACCTATGCCTGTGCCTAGGTTACGTGCGCCTGTGATTAGAATATCTACGCCTGTCCCTATGGTACCTGTGCCTATGCCTAGGATACCTGCGCCTGTGCCTAGGGTACCTGTGCCTGTGCCCAGGTTACCTGCGCCTGTGCCTCGGGTACATGCTCGTGCACCTAGGGTACCTGCGCCTGTGCCCAGGTTACGTGCGCCTGTGCCTAGGGTACCTGCGCCTGTCCCTAATGTTCCTCTGCTTGTGCCTAGGGTACATGCGCCTGTGCCCAGTTTACCTGCGCCTTACCTTGGGTACTTGCGCGTGTATCTAGGGTACCTGCACCTGTGTCTAGTGTACCTGTGCTATTGCTTATGGTGCATGCGCTTGTGCATAGGGTACTTGCGCCTGTGCCTAGGGTACCTCCGCCTGTGCTTAGGGTACCTGCGCCTGTCCCCAGGGTACCTGCGACTGTGCCTAGGGTACCTCGCCTGTGCCTAGGGTACCTGCACCTGTGCCCAGGTTACTTTCGCTTGTGCCTAGGGTACCTGCGCCTGTGCGTAGGGTACCTGCGCCTGTGCCTAAGGTACTGCGCCTGTGCATAGGGTACCTGGGCCTGTGTCCATGTTACCTGCGCCTGTGCCGAGGGTACCTGCGCCTGTACCTATGGTACCTGTGCCTGTGCCTAGGGTACCTGCGCCTATGCCCAATTCACCTGCGCCTGTGCCTAGGGTACCTACGCGTGTTCCTAGGGTACCTCCGCCTGTGCCTAGGGTACATGCGCCTGTGCCTAGGGTACCTGCGCCTGTCCCTAGGGTACCTGCGCATGTGCCTAGGGTACCTATGCCTATGCCTAGGGTAAGTGGGCCTTTGCTTAGGGTACCTGCGCCTGTGCCCAGGGTACCTGCGCCTGAGCCTAGGGTACCTGCGCCTGTGCCTAGGGTACCTGCGCCTGTGCCTAGGGTACCTGCGCCTGTGCCTATGGTACCTGCGCATGTGCCTAGGGTACCTATGCCTATGCCTAGGGTAAGTGGGCCTTTGCTTAGGGTACCTGCGCCTGTGCCCAGGGTACCTGCGCCTGAGCCTAGGGTACCTGCGCCTGTGCCTAGGGTACCTGCTCCCGTGCCTATAGTACCTGCGCTTGTGCCTATGGTACATGCGCATGTACCTAGGGTACCTGCGCATGTGCCTAGGGTACCTGCGCCTGTGCCTAGGGTACCTGCGCCTGTCCCTTTGGTGCCTGCGCCTTTGCCTAGGGTACCTGTGCCTGTTCCTAGGGTACGTGCGCCTGTGATTAGGGTTTTTGCGCCTGTCCCTAGGGTACCTGCGCCTGTGCCTAGGGTACCTGCGCCTGTGCCTAGGGTACCTGCGCATGTGCCCAGGTTACCTGCGCCTGTGCCTACGGTACATGCTCGTGTGCCTAGGGTACATGCGCCTGTACCCAGGTTACATGCACATGTGCCTAGGTTACCTGCGCCTCTCCCTAAGGTACCTCCGCCTGTGCCTAGGGTACCTGCGCATTTGCCCAGTTTACCTGCGCCTGTGCCTGGGGTACTTGCGCCTGTGTCTATGGTACCTACGCCTGTCTCTAGTCTACCTGTGCTAGTGCTTATGGTGCATGCGCTTGTGCCTAGGGTACCTGCACCTGTGCCTAGGCTACCTGCGCCTGTGCTTAGGGTACCTACGCCTGTCCCTAGGGTACCTGCGACTGTGCCTAGGGTACCTCGCCTGTGCCTAGGGTACCTGCACCTGTGCCCCGGTTACTTGGGCCCGTGCCTAGGGTACCTGCGCCTGTGCGTAGGGTACCTGCGCCTGTTCCTAAGGTACTGCGCCTGTGCATAGGGTACCTGGGCCTGTGCCCATGTTACCTGTGCCTGTGCCGAGGGTACCTGTGCCTGTACCTATGGTACCTGTGCCTGTGCCTAGGGTACCTGCGCCTATGCCCGATTCACCTGCGCCTGAGCCTAGGGTACCTGCGCGTATTCCTAGGGTACCTGCGCCTGTGCCTAGGGTACATGCGCCTGTGCCTAGGGTACTTGCGCCTGTCCCTATGGTACCTGCGCATGTGCCTAGGGTACCTATGCCTATGCCTAGGGTAAGTGGGCCTTTGCTTAGGGTACCTGCGCCTGTGCCCAGGGTACCTGCGCCTGAGCCTAGGGTACCTGCGCCTGTGCCTAGGGTACCTGCGCCTGTGCCTAGGGTACTTGCGCCTGTCCCTATGGTACCTGCGCATGTGCCTAGGGTACCTATGCCTATGCCTAGGGTAAGTGGGCCTTTGCTTAGGGTACCTGCGCCTGTGCCCAGGGTACCTGCGCCTGAGCCTAGGGTACCTGCGCCTGTGCCTAGGGTACCTGCTCCCGTGCCTATGGTACCTGCGCTTGTACCTATGGTACATGCGCATGTGCCTAGGGTACCTGCGCATGTGCCTAGGGTACCTGCGCCTGTGCCTAGGGTACCTGCGCCTGTCCCTATGGTACCTGCGCCTTTGCCTAGGGTACCTGTGCCTGTGCCTAGGGTACGTGCGCCTATGATTAGGGTTTTTGCGCCTGTCCCTAGGGTACCTGCGCCTGTGCCTAGGGTACCTGCGCCTGTGCCTAGGGTACCTGCGCATGTGCCCAGGTTACCTGGGTACATGCTCGTGTGCCTAGGGTACCTGCGCCTGTGCCCATGTTACATGCGCATGTGCCTAGGTTACCTGTGCCTATCCCTAAGGTACCTCCGCCTGTGCCTAGGGTACCTGCGCATGTGCCCAGTTTACCTTCGCCTGTGCCTGGGGTACTTGCGCTTGTGTCTAGGGTACTTGCGCCTGTGTCTTGTCTACCTGTGCTAGTGCTTATGGTGCATGCGCTTGTGCCTAGGGTACCTGCACCTGTGCCTAGGGTACCTGTGCCTGTGCTTAGGGTACCTGCGCCTGTCCCTAGGGTACCTTCGACTGTGCCTAGGGTACCTCGCATGTGCCTAGGGTACCTGCACCTGTGCCCAGGTTACCTGCGCCTGTACCTAGGGTACCTGCGCCTGTGCCTATGGTACTTGTGCCTGTGCCTAGGGTACCTGCGCCTATGCCCAGGTTACCTGCGCCTGTACCTAGGGTATCTGCGCCTGTCCATAGGGTACCTGCGTCTATGCCTAGGGTACTTGCGCCTGCGCCTGAACCTAGGGTACCTGCGCCTGTGCTTGGGGTACCTGTGCCTGTGCATAGGGTACATGGGCCTTTGCTTAGGGTACATGTGCCTGTTCCTAGGGTACCTGCGCTTGTGCCTAGGGTACTTGCGCCAGTGCCTAGGGTACCTGCGCCTGTGCCTATGGTACCTGCGCCCGTGCTTAGGGTACTTGCACCTGTGCCTAGGGTACCTAAGCCTGTGCTTAGGGTACCTGCGCCTATCCCTAGGGTACCTACGCCTGTGCCTAGGGTACCTACGCCTATGCTTGGGGTACCTGCGCCTGTGCCTAGGATACCTGCGCCTGTGCCTATAATACCTGTGCCCGTGCCTATGGTACCTGCGCCTGTGCCTATGGTACCTGCGCCTGTACCTAGGGTACCTGCGCCTGTGCCTAGGATACCTGCGCCTGTGCCTATAATACCTGTGCCCGTGCCTATGGTACCTGCGCCTGTGCCTATGGTACCTGCGCCTGTACCTAGGGTACCTGCGCCTGTGCCTAGGGTACCTGCGCCTGTGCCTAGTGTATCTGCGCCTGTCGCTAGGGTACATGTGCCTGTGCCTAGGATCCGTGCGCTTGTGCCTAAGGTACCTACGCCTATGCCTAGGGTACCTGCGCCTTTGCCTAGGGTTCCTCCACCCGTGCCAAGGGTACCTGTGCCTATGCCTAGGGTGACTGCGCCTAAGGCTGCATACCAAATCCTAGGATTCGTGAATAAGATTCGTGAATCCGGATCTGGATTCGGATTCGGGGATCCGAATCCTTCATTAGGATTCGATTCGGGATTCGGGAATCTTTTTTGCACAAGTTTCAACTTGGAAAACATGGTTTTCTGTGGCAAACAGGAGGATTTTTACTTGCCATAACCTGTAGGATTCGGAAAAGATTCGTGAATCCGGATCTGGATTCGGATTCGGGGATCCGAATCCTTCATTAGGATTCGATTCGGGATTCGGGAATCTTTTTTGCACAAGTTTCAACTTGGAAAACATGGTTTTCTGTGGCAAACAGGAGGATTTTTACTTGCCATAACCTGTAGGATTCGGAAAAGATTCGTGAATCCTTAGGATTCGCGAATCCAGATTCGGATTCACGAATCGAAGCCATACTTGGATTCGGATTCGTGAATCCGAATCCAATCTTGGATTCGGGAATCTTACCCGGTGTGCACCCTTAACTGCGCCTATGCCTAGGGTGGCTGAGCCTGTGCCTAGGGTACGTGCGCCAATGCCTAAAATACCTGCGCTTGTGCTTATGGTACGTGCGCCTGTGCCTAGGGTACCTGCGCCTGTACCTAGGGTACCTGCGCCCGTGCCTAGGGTACTTGCGCTTGTGCGTAGGATACCTGCGCCTGTCTCTAGGATACCTGCGCCTAAGCCTAGGTTCCTTACGCCTGTGCCTAGGGTACCTGCGCATGTGCCTATGGTACCTGCGCCTGTCCCTAGGGTACCTGCGCTTGTGCGTGGGGTACCTGCGCCTATGCATAGGATACCTGCGCCTGTGCCTAGGCACCTGCCCCTGTGCCAAGGGTACCTGTGCCTGTGCCTAGAGTGGCTGCATCTGTGCCTATGGTACTTGCGCCTGTGCTTAGGGTACCTGCGCGAGTGCCTAGGGTATCTGCGCCTGTGCTTACGGTACCTGCGCCTGTTCCTAGGGTACCTGGGCCTGTGCCTTGGGTACCTGCGTCTGTGCCTAGGGTGCTTGCGCATGTGCATAGGGTACCTGCGCCTGTGCCTAGGGTACCTGCGCCTGTGCCTACGGTACCTGTGCCTGTGCCTAGGGTACCTGCGCCAATGCATAGGGTACCTGTGCCTGTGCCTAAGGTACATGGGCGTTTGCTTAGGGCACCTGCGCCCGTGCCTAGAGTACATGCGCCTGTGCCTAGGGTACCTGCGCATGTGCCTAGGGTACCTGCACCTGTGCCCAGGTTACCTGCGCCTGTGCAGAGGGTACATGCGCCTGTGCATAAGGTACATGTGTCTGTTCCAATGGTATCTACGCCTGTGCCCAGGTCACATGCGCCTGTGCCTAGGGTACCTATGCCTGTCCCTAGGGTACCTGTGCATGTGCCTAGGGTACCTGCGCCTGTGCCTAGGGTGCGCCTCCCCTAGGGTACCTGCGCCTGCCCCTAGGGTACCTGTGCCTGTGCCTAGGGTACGTTGGCCTTTGCCTAGGTTACCTGCGCCTGTGCCCAGGGTATTAGCGCCAGTCCCTAAGGTACCTCCGCCTGTGCCTAAGGTACCTAGGCCCGTGCCCAGTTTACCTGCGCCTGTGCCTGGGGTTAAGGGTGCACACCGGGTAAGATTCCCGGATCCCAGATTGGATTCGGATTCACGAATCCGAATCCAGGTTTGGGTTTGATTCACGAATCCGAATCTGGATTTGCGAATCCGTAAGATTCACGAATCTTTTCCGAATCCTATGGGTGATGGCACGTAAAAATCCTCTAATCTGCCACTTAAATCCCTGTTTTCCATGTTGAAACAATAGGGAAAGGATCTCCAAATCCCGAATCGAATCCTCATGAAGGATTTGGATCCCCGAATCCGAATCTTTTTCTGGGTTCACGAATCTTATTCACGAATCCTAGGATTTGGTGTGCAGCCTTACCTGGGGTACTTGCGCCTGTGTCTAGGGTACCTGTGCCTGTGTCTAGTGTGCTTGTACAACTGCTTATGGTGCATACGCTTGTGCCTAGGATACCTGCGCCTGTGCCTAGGGTACCTACGCCTGTGCCTAGGGTACATGCGCCTATGCTTAGGGTACCTCCGCCTGTCCATAGGGTACTTGCGACTGTGCCTAGGGTACCTCGCCTGTGCCTAGGGTACCTACGCCTATGCCCAGGCTACCTGCGCCTGTGCCTAGGGTACCTGCGCATGTGCCTAGGATACCTGTGCCTGTGCCTAGGGTTCCTGCGCCTGTGCCCAAGTTACCTTCGCCTGCACCTATGATACGTGCGCCAGTCGCTAGGGTACCTGCGTCTATCCCTAGGGTACATGCGCCTGTGCCTATGGTACTTGCGCCTGAACCTAGGGTACCTGCGCCTGTGCTTAGGGTACCTGTGCCTATGCCTAGGGTATGTGGGCCTTTGCTTAGGGTACCTGCGCCTGTTCCCAGGGTACCTGCGGTTGTGCATAGGGTACCTGCGCCTGTGCTTAGGGTACCTGCACCTGTGCCTAGGGTACCTAAGCCTGTGCTTATGGTACCTGCGCCTGTCCCTAGGGTACCTGCGCCTGTGCCTAGGGTACCTGCGCCTGCGCGTAGGGTACCTGCGCCTGCGCGTAGGGTACCTGCGCCTGCGCGTAGGGTACCTGCGCCTGTGCCTAGGGTACATGCAACTGTGCCTATGGTACCTGCGCCTGTGCTTATGGTACCTGCGCCTGTACCTAGGGTACCTGCGCCTGTGCCAATGGTACCTGCGCATGTGCCTAGGGTACCTGCACCTATCTCTAGGGTAACTGTGCCTATGCCTAGGGTCCGTGCGCCTCTGCCTAGGGTACCTGTGCCTATGATTAGGGTTCTTGCGCCTGTGCCTAGGGTACTTGCGCTTGTGCTTAGGGTACCTGCGCATGTGCCTAGGGTACCTACGCCTGTGCCTATGGTACCTGCGCTTGTGCCTAGGGTACCTGCGCCTGTCCCTAGGGTACCTGCGTTTGTGCCTGGGGTACCTGCGCCCGTTCCTAGGGTACCTGCGCCTGTGCCTAGGGAACCTGCGCCAGTGCCTAGGGTACATGCGCTTGTGCCTACGGTACATGCGCAAGTGCCCATGTTACCTGCGCCTGTGCCTGGGGTACCTGTACATGTGCCAAGGGTACCTGAGCCTATGCCTAGGGTGGCTGCGCCTATGCCTAGGGTGACTGCGCCGGTGCCTAGAGTACCTGCGCCTGTGCCTAGAATACTTGCGCTTGTGCTTATGGTACCTGCGCCTGTGCCTATGGTACTTGCGCCTGTACCTAGGGTACCTGCGCCTGTATCTATGGTACTTGCGCCTGTGCCTAGGGTACATGCGCCTGTTCTAGGATATGTGCGCCTCAGCCTAGGGTCCCTGCGCCTATGCACAGGGTACCTGCGCATTTGCCTAGAATACCTGTGTGTGTCCCTATGGTACCTGCGCTTCTGCCTGGGGAACCTGCGCCTATGCCTAGGGTACCTGTGCCTGTGCCCAGGTTACCTGCGCCTGTGCCTAAGGTACTTGCGCCTATGCCTAGGGTACCTGCGCCTGTGCCCAGGTTACCTGCGCCTGTGCCTGAGGTACTTGCGCCTATGCCTAGGGTACCTGCGCTTGTGCCTAGGCACCTGCACCTGTTCCAAGGGTACTTGTGCCTGTGCCTAGAGTGACTGCGCCTCTGCCTAGGGTACCTGCGCCTGTGCTTAGGGTACCTACGCCTGTGCTTAGGGTATCTGCGCCTGTGCTTAGGGTACATGCGCTTGTTCCTAGGGTACCTGGGCCTGTGCCTAGGGTAATTGCGCTTGTGCCTAGGGTGCTTGCGCCTGTGCATAGGGTACTTGCGCCTATGCCTAGGGTACCTGCGCCTGTGCCTACGGTACCTGCGCCTGTGCCTAGGGTACCTGCGCCAATGCCTATGGTACCTGTGCCTGTGCCTAGGGTATGTGGGCCTTTGCTTAGGGTACCTGCGCGTGTGCCTAGGGTACCTGCGCCTGTGCCTAGGGTACCTGCGTTTGTGCCTATGGTACTTGTGCCTATGCGAAGGGTACCTGAGCCTGTGCCCATGTCACATGCGCTTGTGCCTAGGGTACCTGTGCCTATCCCTAGGGTACCTGCGATGGTGTCTAAGGTACCTGCGCCTGTGCCTAGGGTGCTCGCGCCTGCCCCTAGGGTACCTGCGCCTGCCCCTAGGGTACGTGTGCCTGTGCCTAGGGTACGTTGGCCTTTGCTTAGGGTACCTGCGCCTGTGCCTAGGGTACCTGCGCATGTGCCTAGGGTACCTGTTCCTGTGCATGGGGTACCTGCTCCCGTGCCTAGGGTACCTGCGCCTGTGCCTATGGTACCAGCGCATGTGCCTAGGGTACCTGCACCTGTACCTAGGGTACATGCGCCTGTGCCTACGGTACCTGCGCCTGTGCATAGGGTACCTACGCCTGTCCGTAGGGTACCTGCGCCTGTGCCTATGATACCTGCGTCTGTGCCTAGGTTACCTATGACTGTGCTTAGGGTATCTGCGCCTGTCCCTAGGATACCTGCGCCTGTGCGTAGGGTACGTGCGCCTGTGCCTAGGGTACCTGCGCTTGTGCCCAGGTTACCTGCACCTATGCCTAAGGTACATGCACGTGTGCCTAGGATACCTGCGCCTGTGCCCAGGTTACCTGCGCCTGTGCCTAGGTGCCTGCGCCTGTCCCTAGGGTATCTGCGCTTGTGCCTAGGGTACCTCCACCTATGCCCAGTTTACCTGCGCCTGTGCCTAGGGTACTTGCGCCTGTGTCTAGGGTACCTGCGCCTGTGTTTAGTGTACCTATGCTAGTACTTAAGGTGCCTGCGCATGTGCCTAGGGTACCTGCGCCTGTGCCTAGGGTACCTGCGCCTGTCCCAAGGGTACCTGCGCCTTTGCCTAGGGTACCTGCGCCTGTTCTTAGGGTACATGTGCCTGTCCCTAGGGTACCTGCACCTGTCCCTAGGGTACCTGTGCCTGTGCGTGGGGTACATACGCCTGTGCCTCGGGTACCTGCGCTTGTGCCTAGGGTACCTGCGCCTGTGCCTACGGTACCTGGGCCTGTGCCCAGGTTACCTGTGCCTGTGCCTGAGGTACCTGCGCGAATGCCTAGGGTACCTGCGCCTGTGCCTAGGGTACCTGTGCCTGTGTCTAGAATGAATGCACCTGTGCGTAGGGTACGTGAGGGTGTGCTTAGGGTACCTGCGCCTGTACCTAGGTACCTGCGCCTGTGGCTACGGTACCTGCGCCTGTTCCTATGGTACCTGGGCCTATGCCTAGGGTACGTGCGCCTGTGCCTAGGGTGCCTGCGCCTGTCCATAGGGTACCGGCGCCTTTTCATATCGTACTTGCGCCTGTGCATAGGGTACCTGCGCCTATGCCTAAGGTACCTGTGCCTGTGCCAAGGGTACGTGGGCCTTTGTTTAGGGTACCTGTGCCTATGCCTAGGGTACCTTTGCCTGTGCCTAGGGTACCTAAGCTTGTGCCTAGGGTACCTGCGCCTGTGCCCATGTTACCTGCGCCTGTGCCGAGGGTATCTGCACCTATGCCTAGGGTACCTGTGCCTGTGCCTAGGGTACCTGCGCCTGTGCCCAGGTCACCTGCGCCTGTGCATAGGGTACCTGCGCCAGTCCATAATGTACCTGCGACTGTGCCTAGGGTACCTGCGCCTGTGCCTAGGGCACCTGCGCATGTGCCCAGGTTACCTGCGCCTGTGCGTAGGGTTCATGCGCGTGTGCCTATGGTACGTGGGCCTTTGCTTAGGGTACCTGCGCCTGTGCCTAGGATACCTGCGCCTGTGCCTAGGATACCTACGCTTGTGCCTATGGTACCTGCTCCCGTGCCTATGGTACCTGCGCTTGTGCCTGTGGTCCCTGCGCATGTACCTAGGGTACCTGCGCCTGTGCCTAGGGTACCTGCGCCTGTGCCTAGGATACCTGCGCTTGTGCCTATGGTACCTGCACCTATGCCTAGGGTACCTGCGCCAGTGCTTAGGGTATCTGCGCCTGTCCCTATGGTACATGTGCTTGTGCAAATGGTACCTGCGCCTGTGCCTAGGGTACCTGTGCCTGTGCCCAGGTCACCTATGCCTGTGCCTAAGGTACATGCGCGTGTGCATAGGGTACCTGCGCCTGTGCCCATGTTACTTGCGCCTGTGCCTAGGGTACCTGCGCCTGTCCCTAGGGTTCCTCCGCCTGTGCCTAAGGTACCTGTGCCTGTGCCCAGTTTACCTGCGCCTGTGCCTGGGGTACTTGCGCTTGTGTCTATGGTACCTCCGCTTGTGTCTAGTGGACCTGTGCTAGTGCTTAGGGTGCCTACGCTTGTGCCTAGGGTACCTGCGCCTGTACCTACGGTACCTGCGCCTGTGCCTAGGGTACCTGCGCCTATGCCGAGGGTACATGTGCCTGTGCCTAGGGTACCTGCGCTTGTGCTTAGGGTACCTGCGCTTGTCCCTTGGGTACCTGCGGTTGTGCCTAGGATAACTCGCATGTGCCTAGGGTACCTGTGCATGTGCCCAGGGTACGTGCGCCTGTGCTTAGGATACCTGCGCCTGTGCCTAGGGTACCTGTGCATGTGCCTAAGGTACCTGCGCCTGTGCCCAGGGTACTTGCGCCTGTCGCAAGGGTACCTGCGCCTGTGCTTGGGGTACCTGTGCCTGTGCCCAGGGTACGTGGGCCTTTGCTTAGGGTACCTGCGCTTGTTCCTAGGGTACCTGCGCCTTTCCCTAGAGTACCTGCGCCTGTGCCTAGGGTACCTGCGCTTGTGCCAAGGGTACATCCGCCTGTGCTTAGGGTACCTGCACCTGTGCCTAGGGTACATAAGCCTGTGCTTAGGGTACCTACGCCTGTCCGAAGGGTACCTACACGTGTGCCTAGGGTACCTGCGCCTGTGCTTAGGGTACTTGCGCCTGTACCTAGAATACCTGCGTATGTGCCTATGGTACCTGCGCCTTTGCCTAGGGTACGTGCGCCTGTACCTAAGGTACCTGCGCCTGTGCCTAGGGTACCTACGCCTGTGCTTAGGGTACTTGCGCCTGTCTCTAGGGTACCTGTGCCTGTGCCTAAAGTCCCTGCGCCTATGCCTAGAGTACCTGTGCCTGTGCTTAGGGTTCCTACGTCTGTGCCTAGGGTGCCTGCGCCTGTGCTTATGGTACTTGCGTCTATGTCTAGGGTACCTGCGCCTATGCCTAGGGTACCTACGCCTCTGCTGAGGGTACCTGTGCCTGTCCATAGGGTACTTGCGCCTGTGTCTGGGGTACCTGCGCCTGTTCCTAGGGTACCTGCGCCTATGCCTAGAAAAACTGCGCCTGTGCCTAGGGTACTTGCGCCTATGCCTACGGTACCTGCGCCTGTGCCCAGGTTACCTACGCCTGTGCCTGGGGTACTTGCGCCTGTGCCTAGGGTACCTCCGCCTGTGCCTAGGGTACTTGACCTTTGTCAATGGTACTTGTGTCTATGCCTAGGGTGCCTGCACCTGTGCCTAGGATGACTGCGCCTGTGCCTAGGGTACCTACGCTTGTGCCTATAATACCTGCGCCTGTGCCGATGGTACCTGTGCCTGTGCCTATGGTACCTGTGCCTATGCCTATAGTACCTGTGCATGTGCCTAGGGTATAAAACCAAAGCCGGGTCACAAAAACCAAAGCTGGGTCACAAAACCAAAGCCAGGTCATACATACCAAAGCCGGGTCACAGAAACCAAAGGGATCACATAAACCAAAGTCGGGTCACATAAACCAAAACCGGGTCACATGAACCAAAGCCGGGTCACAGCAACCAAAACTGGGTCACAGAAACCAAAGCCGGGTCACATAAACTAAAGCTGGGTCACAGAAACCAAAGCCAGGTCACAGAAACCAAAGCCGGGTCATAGAAACCAAAACCGGGTCATAGAAACCAAAGCCGGGTCAGATAAACCAAAGCCGGGTCATAGAACCCAAAGCTAGGTCATAGAAACCGAACCCGGTCACGGAAAGAAAAGTTGGGTCACAGAAACCAAAGCCTGGTCACATAAACCAAAGCCGGGTCACATAAACCAAAGCCGGGTCACAAAAACCAGAGTCGGGTCATTCAAACCAAAGCCGGGTCACAGAAACCAAAGCCGGGTCATAGCAACCAAAGCTGGGTCACAGAAACCAAAGCCGGATCACATAAACAAAAGCTGAGTCACAGAAAACAAAGCCGGGTCACATAAAGCAAAGCCGGGTCACACAAACCAAAGTCGAGTCACATAAACCAAAGCCAGGTCAGAAAAACAAAAGCCGGGTCACACAAACCAAAGCCGGGTCACATAAACCAAAGCCGGGTCAAAGAAACCAAAGTCGGGTCACAGAAACCAAAGCTGGGTCACACAAACCAAAGCCAAGTCACAGAACCAAAGCTGTGTCACAGAAACCAATGCCGGGTCATATAAAACAAAGCCGGGTCACAGAAACCAAAGCCGGGTCACAGAAACCAAAGCCAGGTCAACGACCCAAAACCGGAGCACAGAAACCAAAGCCAGGTCATAAAAACCAAAACCGGGTCACAGAAACCACAGCCGGGTCACAGAATCCAAAGCCGGATCACAGAAACAAAAGCCATGTCACATCAACCAAAGCCAGCTCACAGCAACCAAAGCAGGGTCACAGAAGCCAAAACCGGGTCACATAAACCAAAGCGGCGTCACATAAACCAAAGCGGGGTGACAGAAACCAAAGCCGGGTCACAGAAACCAAAGCCGGGTCACAACAACCAAAGCCGGGTCACACAAACCAAAGCCGGGTCACAACATCAAAGCCGGGTCATAGAAACCAAAGCCGGGTCAGATAAACCAAAGCCGGGTCACAGAAACCAGAGCCGGGTCACAGAAACCAAAGCCGGGTGACAGAAACCAAAGCCGGGTCACAACATCAAAGCCGGGTCATAGAAACCAAAGCCGGGTCAGAGAAACCAAAGCCGGGTCACATAAACCAAAGCCAGGTCACAGAAACCAAAGCCGGGTGACAGAAACCAAAGCCGGGTCACAACATCAAAGCCGGGTCATAGAAACCAAAGCCGGGTCAGATAAACCAAAGTCGGGTCAGAGAAACCAAAGCCGGGACACGTAAACCAAAGCCGGGTCACATAAACCAGAGCTGGGTCACAGAAACCAGAGCCGGGTCCCGGAAACCAGAGCTGGGTCACAGAAACCAGAGCCGGATCACGGAAACCAAAGCTGGGTCACAGAAACCAAAGCCGGGTCAGAAAAACCATAGCAGGGTCATAGAAACAAAAGCCGGGTCACAGAAACCAAAGCCGGGTCATAAAAACCAAAGCCGGGTCACAGAAAGCAAAGCCAGTTAACAGAAACCAAAACTAGGTCACAGAAACCAAAGCCGAGTCAAAGAAACCAAAGCCGGGTCACAGAAACCAAAGCCGGGTCACAAAAACCAGAGCCGGGTCACAAAAACCAAAGTCGGTCACAGAAACCAACCCTGGGTCACAGAAACCAAAGCCGGGTCACAAAAACCAAAGCCAGGTGATAGAAACCAACGCCGAGTCACAGAATCCAGAGCCTGGCCATAGCAAACCAAAGCCAGGTCACAGAAACCAAAGCTGGGTCACAAAAACCAAAGCCGGCTCAGAGAACCCAAAACCGGGTCACATAAACCAAAGCTGTGCCTATGGTACGTGGACCTTTGCTTAGGGTACCTGCACCTGTTCCTAGGGTACCTGCGCCTTTGCCTAGGGTACCCGCGCCTATTCCCAGGGTACCTGCGCCTGTGCCTATGGTACCTGCGCCTCTGCTAAGGGTACCTGCGCCTGTGCCTAGGGTACCTGCGCCTGTGCTTAGGGTACCTGCGCTTGTCCCTAAGGTACTTGCGCCTTTGCCTAGGGTACCTGCGCCTGTTCTTAGGGTACCTGCGCCTATGCCTGGGGTACTTGCGCCTGTGCCTGGAATACCTACGCCTGTGCCTATGGTACCTGCCCCTGTGCCTTGGGTACCTACGCCTGTACCTAGGGTACCTGCGCCTGTGCCTAGGGTACATGCGCCTGTGCCTAGTGTACCTGCACCTGTCTCTAGGGTACCTGCGCCTGTGCCTAGGGTCCATGCGCCTATGCCTAGGGTACCTGCGCCGGTGCTTATGGTTCCTGCGCCTGTGCCTATGGTACATGCGCCTGTGCTTAGGGTACTTGCGCATGTTCCTAGGGTACCTGCGCCTGTGCCTACGGTACCTACGCCTGTGCCTAGGGTACATGCGCCTGTCCCTATGGTACCTGCGCCTGTGCCTGGGATACCTGCGCCTGTGCCTAGGATACCTGCGCCTGTGCCTAGGGTACATGTGCCTGTGCCTAGGGTACCTGCACCTGTGCCTACGGTACCTGCGCCTATGCCCAGGTTACCTGCGCCTATGCCTAGGGTACCTGCGCCTGTGCGTAGGTACCTGCACCTGTGCCAATGGTACCTGCGCCTGTGGCTAGAGTGACAGCGCCTATGCCTAGGGTACCTGTGCCTGTGCTTAGGGTACCTGCGGCTGCGCCTAGGGTACTTGCGTTTGTGCCTATGATACCTGTGCCTGTTCCTAGGGTACCTTGGCCTGTCCCTAGGGTACCTGCGCCTGTGCATAGGGTGCCTGCGCCTGTGCACAGGGTACCTGCGCCTGTGCCTAGGGTACCTGTGCCTGTGCCTAGGGTACCTACGCCTGTGCCTAGGGTACCTGCGCCTGTGCCTAGGGTACCTGCGCCTGTGCCTAGGGTGCCTGCGCCTGTGCACAGGGTACCTGCGCCTGTGCCTAGGGTACCTGTGCCTGTGCCTAGGGTGCCTACGCCTGTGCCTAGGGTACCTGCGCCTGTGCCTAGGGTACCTGCGCCTGTGTCCAGGTTACTTGCGCCTGTGCCAAGGGTACCTGCGCCTGTACGTAGGGTACCTGTGCCTGTGCCTAGGGTACCCGCGCCTGTGCCCAGGTCATCTACGCCTGTGCCTAAGGTACCTGCGCCTGTCCCTAGGGTACCTGCGCCTGTGCCTAGGGTACATGCGCCTGTGCCTAGGGTACCTGTGCCTGTCCCTAGGGTACCTGTGCCTGTGCCTAGGGTACCTGTGCCTGTGCCTAGGGTACATGGGCCTTTGCTTAGGGTACATGCACCTGTGCCTATGGTACCTGCGCATGTGCCTAGGGTACATGCGCCTGTGCCTAGAGTACCTGCGCATGTCCCTATGGTACCTGTGCCTGTGCCTAGGGTACCTGTGCCTGTGCCTAGGGTACATGCGCCTCTGATTAGGGTATCTGCGCCTGTCCCTAGGGTACCTGCGCCTGTGCCTAGGGTACCTGGGCCTGTGCCTGGGGTTCCTACGCCTGTGTCCATGTTACGTGTGCTTGTGCCTAGGGTACATGTGCGTGTGCCTAGGGTACCTGCGCCTAAGCCCAGGTTACCTGCGCATGTCCCTAAGGTACCTCCGCCTGTGCATAGGGTACCTGCGCCTGTGCCCAGTTTACCTGCGCTTGTGCCTGGGGTACTTGCGCCTGTGTCTAGGGTACTTGCGCCTGTTTCTAGTGTACATGTGCTAGTGCTTATGGTTCATGCGCTTGTGCCTAGGGTACTTGCGCCTGTGCCTAGGGTACCTGCGCCTGTGCTTAGGGTACCTGCGCCTGTCCCTAGGGTACCTGCAACTGTCCCTAGGGTACCTGCGCCTGTGCCAAGGTTACCTGCGCCTGTGCCTAGGGTACCTGCGCCTGTGCCTAGGTACATGCGCCTGTGCCTACAGTACCTGCGCCTGTGCCCAGGTTACATGCGCCTGTGCCTGGGGTACTTGCGCTTGTGCCTTGTGTACCTGCGCCTGTGCCTAGGTTACTTGCACCTTTGTCAATGTTACCTGTGTCTATGCCTAGGGTGACTACACCTGTGCCTAGGGTGACTGCGCCTGTGCCTAGGGTACCTGCGCTTGTACCTAGAATACATGCGCCTGTGCATATGGTACGTGCGCCTGTGCCCATGGTACATACGCTTGTACATAGAGTACCTGTGCCTGTGCCTAGGGTACAAAACCAAAGCCGGGTCACAAAAACCAAAGCCGGGTCACAAAACCAAAGCCAGGTCATCGATACCAAAGTCGGGTCACAGAAACCAAAGGGGTCACAGAAACCAAAGTCGGGTCACAGAAACCAAAGCCGGGTCACAACAACCAAAACCGGGTCACAGAAACCAAAGCCGGGTCACAAAAACTAAATCTGGGTCATAGAAACCAAAGCCGGGTCACGGAAACCAAATCCGGATCATAGGAACCAAAGCCGGGTCACAGAAACCAAAGTTGGGTCAGATAAACCAAAGCCGGGTCACATAAACCAAAGCTGGGTCATAGAAACCAAATTCGGGTCACAGAAAGAAAATTCAGGTCATTGAAACCAAAGCCGGGTCAGACAAACCAATGCCGGGTCACATAAACCAAAACCGGGTCACATAAACCAAAGCCGGGTCATTGAAACGAAAGCCAGGTCACATAAACCAAAGCCGGGTCATAGCAACCAAAGTTGGGTCACAGATACCAAAGCCGGGTCACAGAAACAAAAGCCGAGTCACATAAAACAAAGCCGGGTCACATAAAGCAAAGCCGGGTCAAAGAAACCAAAGCCGGGTCACATAAACCAAAGTCGGGTCACAGAAACCAAAGCCGGGTCACAGAAACCAAAGCCGAGTCACAGAAACCAAAGCCGAGTCACAGAAACCAAAGCCGAGTCACAGAAACCAAAGCCGAGTCACAGAAACCAAAGCCGAGTCACAGAAACCAAAGCCGAGTCACAGAAACCAAAGCCGAGTCACAGAAACCAAAGCCGAGTCACAGAAACCAAAGCCGAGTCACAGAAACCAAAGCCGAGTCACAGAAACCAAAGCCGAGTCACAGAAACCAAAGCCGAGTCACAGAAACCAAAGCCGAGTCACAGAAACCAAAGCCGAGTCACAGAAACCAAAGCCGAGTCACAGAAACCAAAGCCGAGTCACAGAAACCAAAGCCGAGTCACAGAAACCAAAGCCGAGTCACAGAAACCAAAGCCGAGTCACAGAAACCAAAGCCGAGTCACAGAAACCAAAGCCGAGTCACAGAAACCAAAGCCGAGTCACAGAAACCAAAGCCGAGTCACAGAAACCAAAGCCGAGTCACAGAAACCAAAGCCGAGTCACAGAAACCAAAGCCGAGTCACAGAAACCAAAGCCGAGTCACAGAAACCAAAGCCGAGTCACAGAAACCAAAGCCGAGTCACAGAAACCAAAGCCGAGTCACAGAAACCAAAGCCGAGTCACAGAAACCAAAGCCGAGTCACAGAAACCAAAGCCGAGTCACAGAAACCAAAGCCGAGTCACAGAAACCAAAGCCGAGTCACAGAAACCAAAGCCGAGTCACAGAAACCAAAGCCGAGTCACAGAAACCAAAGCCGAGTCACAGAAACCAAAGCCGAGTCACAGAAACCAAAGCCGAGTCACAGAAACCAAAGCCGAGTCACAGAAACCAAAGCCGAGTCACAGAAACCAAAGCCGAGTCACAGAAACCAAAGCCGGGTCACAGAAACCAAAGCCGGGTCACAGAAACCAACGCCGGGTCATAGAAACCAAAGCCGGTCACAGAAACCAACCCTAGGTCACAGAAACCAAAGCCGGGTCATTGAAACCAAAGCCGGGTCACAAAAACCAAAGCCATGTGACAGAAACCAACGCCGGATCATAGAAACCAGAACCGGGTCACAAAAACCAAAGCCATGTCACAGAAACCAAAGCCAAGTGATAGAAACCAAAGCCGAGTCACAAAAACCAGAGCCTGGCCACAGCAAACCAAAGCCAGGCCACAGAAACCAAAACTGGGTCACAAAAACCAAAGCAGGGTCATAGAAACCAAAGCCGGTTCACAGAAACCAAAGCCGGGTCACATACACCAACGCCGGGTAACAGAAACCAAAGCCGGGTCACAAAAACCAAAGCCGGGTCACAGAAACCAAAGCCAGTTCACAGAAACCAAAATTGGGTCACAGAAACCAAAGCCGAGTCACAGAAACCAAAGCCGGGTCACGGAAACCAAAGCCGGGTCACATAAACCAAAGCCAGGTCACATAAACCAAAGCCGTGTCATAGCAACCAGAGCTGGGTCAAAGAAACCAAACCCAGGTCAGAGAAAGAAGGCCGGGTCACAGAAACCAAAGCCAGGTCACAGAAGCAAAAGCCCAGTCACAGAAACCAAAGCCGGGTCATTGATACCAAAGCCAGGTCACATAAACCAAAGCCGTGTCATAGCAACCAGAGCTGGGTCAAAGAAACCAAACCCAGGTCAGAGAAAGAAGGCCGGGTCACAGAAACCAAAGCCAGGTCACAGAAGCAAAAGCCCAGTCACAGAAACCAAAGCCGGGTCATTGATACCAAAGCCAGGTCACATAAACCAAAGCCGTGTCATAGCAACCAGAGCTGGGTCAAAGAAACCAAACCCAGGTCAGAGAAAGAAGGCCGGGTCACAGAAACCAAAGCCAGGTCACAGAAGCAAAAGCCCAGTCACAGAAACCAAAGCCGGGTCATTGATACCAAAGCCAGGTCACATAAACCAAAGCCGTGTCATAGCAACCAGAGCTGGGTCAAAGAAACCAAACCCAGGTCAGAGAAAGAAGGCCGGGTCACAGAAACCAAAGCCAGGTCACAGAAGCAAAAGCCCAGTCACAGAAACCAAAGCCGGGTCATTGATACCAAAGCCAGGTCACATAAACCAAAGCCGTGTCATAGCAACCAGAGCTGGGTCAAAGAAACCAAACCCAGGTCAGAGAAAGAAGGCCGGGTCACAGAAACCAAAGCCAGGTCACAGAAGCAAAAGCCCAGTCACAGAAACCAAAGCCGGGTCATTGATACCAAAGCCAGGTCACATAAACCAAAGCCGTGTCATAGCAACCAGAGCTGGGTCAAAGAAACCAAACCCAGGTCAGAGAAAGAAGGCCGGGTCACAGAAACCAAAGCCAGGTCACAGAAGCAAAAGCCCAGTCACAGAAACCAAAGCCGGGTCATTGATACCAAAGCCAGGTCACATAAACCAAAGCCGTGTCATAGCAACCAGAGCTGGGTCAAAGAAACCAAACCCAGGTCAGAGAAAGAAGGCCGGGTCACAGAAACCAAAGCCAGGTCACAGAAGCAAAAGCCCAGTCACAGAAACCAAAGCCGGGTCATTGATACCAAAGCCAGGTCACATAAACCAAAGCCGTGTCATAGCAACCAGAGCTGGGTCAAAGAAACCAAACCCAGGTCAGAGAAAGAAGGCCGGGTCACAGAAACCAAAGCCAGGTCACAGAAGCAAAAGCCCAGTCACAGAAACCAAAGCCGGGTCATTGATACCAAAGCCAGGTCACATAAACCAAAGCCGTGTCATAGCAACCAGAGCTGGGTCAAAGAAACCAAACCCAGGTCAGAGAAAGAAGGCCGGGTCACAGAAACCAAAGCCAGTTCACAGAAACCAAAACTGGGTCACATAAACCAAAGCCGAGTCACATAAACCAAAGCCGGGTCACAGAAACCAAAGCCGGGTCACAGAAACCAACGTCGGGTCACAAAAACCAAAGCCGGTCACAGAAACCAACCCTGGGTCACAAAAACCAAAGTCGGGTCACATAAACCAAAGCCGGGTGACAGAAACCAACGCCGGTTCATAGAAACCAGAACCGAGTCACAAAAACAAAATCCATGTCACAGAAACCAAAGCCAAGTGATAGAAACCAAAGCCGAGTCACAGAAAGCAGAGCCTGGCCACAGCAAACCAAAGCCAGGTCACATAAACCAAAGCTGGGTCACAAAAACCAAAGCCGGGTCACAACAACCAAAACCGGGTCACAGAAACCAAAGCCGGGTCACAAAAACTAAATCTGGGTCACAGAAACCAAAGCCGGGTCACAGAAAGAAAAGTCGGGTCACAGAAACCAAAGCCGGGTCACAGAAACCAAAGTCGGGTCACATAAACCAAAACTGGGTCACAAAAACCAAAGCCAGGTCATTGAAACCAAAGCCAGGTCACATAAACCAAAGCCGTGTCATAGCAACCAAAGCTGGGTCAGAGAAACCAAACCCAGGTCAGAGAAAGAAGGCCGGGTCACAGAAACCAAAGCCGGGTCACAGAAACCAAAGCCGGGTCAAAGAAACCAAAGTCGGGTCACATAAACCAAAGCCGGGTCACACAAACCAAAGCCAAGTCACAGAACCAAAGCCGGGTCACAGAAACCAAAGCCGGGTCATAGAAAACAAAACCGGGTCACAGAAACCAAAGCCGGGTCACAAAAACCAACGCCAGGTCAATGAACCAAAACCAGAGCACAGAAACCAAAGCCCGGTCATAAAAACCAAAGCCGGGTCACTGAAACCACAGCCGGGTCACATAAACCAAAGCTGAGTCACAGAAACCAAAGCCGGTCACGGAAACCAAAGCCGGGTCACTGAAACCACAGCCGGGTCACATAAACCAAAGCTGAGTCACAGAAACCAAAGCCGGTCACGGAAACCAAAGCCGGGTCACTGAAACCACAGCCGGGTCACATAAACCAAAGCTGAGTCACAGAAACCAAAGCCGGTCACGGAAACCAAAGCCGGGTCACTGAAACCACAGCCGGGTCACATAAACCAAAGCTGAGTCACAGAAACCAAAGCCGGTCACGGAAACCAAAGCCGGGTCACTGAAACCACAGCCGGGTCACATAAACCAAAGCTGAGTCACAGAAACCAAAGCCGGTCACGGAAACCAAAGCCGGGTCACTGAAACCACAGCCGGGTCACATAAACCAAAGCTGAGTCACAGAAACCAAAGCCGGTCACGGAAACCAAAGCCGGGTCACTGAAACCACAGCCGGGTCACATAAACCAAAGCTGAGTCACAGAAACCAAAGCCGGTCACGGAAACCAAAGCCGGGTCACTGAAACCACAGCCGGGTCACATAAACCAAAGCTGAGTCACAGAAACCAAAGCCGGTCACGGAAACCAAAGCCGGGTCACTGAAACCACAGCCGGGTCACATAAACCAAAGCTGAGTCACAGAAACCAAAGCCGGTCACGGAAACCAAAGCCGGGTCACTGAAACCACAGCCGGGTCACATAAACCAAAGCTGAGTCACAGAAACCAAAGCCGGTCACGGAAACCAAAGCCGGGTCACTGAAACCACAGCCGGGTCACATAAACCAAAGCTGAGTCACAGAAACCAAAGCCGGTCACGGAAACCAAAGCCGGGTCACTGAAACCACAGCCGGGTCACATAAACCAAAGCTGAGTCACAGAAACCAAAGCCGGTCACGGAAACCAAAGCCGGGTCACTGAAACCACAGCCGGGTCACATAAACCAAAGCTGAGTCACAGAAACCAAAGCCGGTCACGGAAACCAAAGCCGGGTCACTGAAACCACAGCCGGGTCACATAAACCAAAGCTGAGTCACAGAAACCAAAGCCGGTCACGGAAACCAAAGCCGGGTCACTGAAACCACAGCCGGGTCACATAAACCAAAGCTGAGTCACAGAAACCAAAGCCGGTCACGGAAACCAAAGCCGGGTCACTGAAACCACAGCCGGGTCACATAAACCAAAGCTGAGTCACAGAAACCAAAGCCGGTCACGGAAACCAAAGCCGGGTCACTGAAACCACAGCCGGGTCACATAAACCAAAGCTGAGTCACAGAAACCAAAGCCGGTCACGGAAACCAAAGCCGGGTCACTGAAACCACAGCCGGGTCACATAAACCAAAGCTGAGTCACAGAAACCAAAGCCGGTCACGGAAACCAAAGCCGGGTCACTGAAACCACAGCCGGGTCACATAAACCAAAGCTGAGTCACAGAAACCAAAGCCGGTCACGGAAACCAAAGCCGGGTCACTGAAACCACAGCCGGGTCACATAAACCAAAGCTGAGTCACAGAAACCAAAGCCGGTCACGGAAACCAAAGCCGGGTCACTGAAACCACAGCCGGGTCACATAAACCAAAGCTGAGTCACAGAAACCAAAGCCGGTCACGGAAACCAAAGCCGGGTCACTGAAACCACAGCCGGGTCACATAAACCAAAGCTGAGTCACAGAAACCAAAGCCGGTCACGGAAACCAAAGCCGGGTCACTGAAACCACAGCCGGGTCACATAAACCAAAGCTGAGTCACAGAAACCAAAGCCGGTCACGGAAACCAAAGCCGGGTCACTGAAACCACAGCCGGGTCGCAGAATCCAAAGCCGGATCACAGAAACCAAAGCCAGGTCCCAGCAACCAAAGCCAGGTCACAGCAACCAAAGCCGGGTCACGGAAGCCAAAGCCGGGTCACAGAAGCGAACGCCGGGTCACAGAAACCAAAGCCGGGTCACAGAAACCAAAGCCGGGTCAAAGAAACCAAAGTTGGGTCACATAAACCAAAGCCGGGTCTCACAAACCAAAGCCAAGTCACAGAACCAAAGCCGGGTCACAGAAACCAAAGCCGGGTCATAGAAAACAAAACCGGGTCACAGAAACCAAAGCCGGGTCACAGAAACCAATGCGAGGTCAATGAACCAAAACCAGAGCACAGAAACCAAAGCCCGGTCATAAAAACCAAAGCCGGGTCACTAAAGCCACAGCCGGGTCACAGAATCCAAAGCCGGATCACAGAAACCAAAGCCAGGTCACAGCAACCAAAGCCAGGTCACAGCAACCAAAGCCGGGTCACGCAAGCCAAAGCCGGGTCACATAAACCAAAGCGGGGTCACAGAAACCAAAGCGGGGTCGCACAAGCCAAAGCCAGGTCACAGAAACCAAAGCCGGGTGACAAAAACCAAAGCCGGGTCACAAAAACCAAAGCCGGGTCACAA
>SZWC01000012.1:18068-38606 GCA_023375785.1 Penium margaritaceum | reverse complement strand
TACCTGCGCCTGTGCCTAGGGTACTTGCGCCTGTGCCTATAATACCTCCGACTGTGCCTATGGTACCTGCGCCTGTGCCTGGGGTACCTGCGCCTGTGCCTAGGATACCTGCGCTTGTGCCTAGGGTACCTGCGCCTGTGCCCATGGTACCTGCGCCTGTGCCTACGGTACCTGCGCCTGTGCCCATGTTACCTGCGCCTGTGCCTGGGATACCTGCGCCTATGCCTAGGGTACCTGCGCCTGTGCCAAGGGTACCTGTGCCTGTGCCTAGAGTGACTGCGCCTGTGCCTAGGGTACCTGTGCCTGTGCTAAGGGTACTTGCGACTGCGCCTAGGGTACTTGCGTCTGTGCCTAGGGTACCTGCGCCTGTTCCTAGGGTACCTGGGCCTGTCCCTAGGGTACCGGTGCCTGTGCATAGGGTGCGTGCGCCTGTGCATAGGGAACCTGCACCTGTGCCTTGGGTACCTGTGCCTGTGCCTAGGGTACCTGCGCCTGTGCCTAGGGTACCTGCGCCTATGCCTAAGGTACCTGTGCCTGTGCCTAGGGTACGTGGGCCTTTGCTTAGGGTACCTGCGCCTGTACCTAGGGTACCTGCGCCTGTGCTTAGGGTACCTGCGCCTGTGCCTAGGGTACCTGCGCCTGTGTCCAGGTTACCTGCGCCTGTGCCGAGGGTACCTGCGCCTGTCCCTAGGGTACCTGCGCCTGTGCCTAGGGTACCTGCGCCTGTGCCTAAGGTACCTGTGCCTGTGCCTAGGGTACGTGGGCCTTTGCTTAGGGTACCTGCGCCTGTACCTAGGGTACCTGCGCCTGTGCTTAGGGTACCTGCGCCTGTGCCTAGGGTACCTGCGCCTGTGTCCAGGTTACCTGCGCCTGTGCCGAGGGTACCTGCGCCTGTACCTAGGGTACCTGTGCCTGTCCGTAGGGTACCTGCGCCTGTGCCCAGGTCACCTACGCTTGTGCCTTGGGTACCTGCGCCCGTCCCTAGGGTACCTGCGCCTGTGCCTAGGGTACATGCGCCTGTGCCTAGGGTACCTGCGCCTGTCCCTAGGTTACATGTGCCTGTGCATATGGTACCTGTTCCTGTGCCTAGGGTACGTGGGGCTTTGCTTAGAGTACCTGCGCCTGTGCCTATGGTACCTTGCGCATGTACCTAGGAAACCTGCGCCTGTGCCTAGGGTACCTGCGTCTGTCCCTATGGTACCTGCGCTTGTGCCTAGGGTACCTGTGCCTGTGCCTAGGGTACATGCGCCTGTGATTAGGGTATTTGCGCCTGTCCCTAGGGTACCTGCGCTTGTGCCTAGGGTACCTGCGCCTGTGCCTAGGGTACCTGCGCCTGTGCCCATGTTATTTGCGCCTGTGCCTAGGGTACATGCGCGTGTGCCTAGGGTACCTACGCCTGTGCCCAGGTTACCTACGCCTGTGCCTAGGGTACCTACGCCTGTGCCCAGTTTACCTGCGCTTGTACCTGGGGTACTTGCGCCTGTGTCTAGGGTACCTGCGCTTGTGTCTAGTGTACATGTGCTAGTGCTTATGGTGCATGCGCTTGTGCCTAGGGTACCTACACCTGTGCCTAGGGTACCTGCGCCTGTGCTTAGGGTACCTGCGCCTATCCCTAGGGTACCTGCGACTGTGCCTAGGGTACCTCGCCTGTGCCTAGGGTACCTGCGCCTGTGCCCAGGTTACCTGCGCTTGTGCATAGGGAACCTGCGCCTGTGCCTAGGGTACCTGTGCCTTTGCCTAGGGAACCTGCGCCTATGCCCAGGTTACCTGCGCCTGTACCTAGGGTACCTGGGCCTGTCCCTAGGGTACCTGCGTCTATGCCTAGGGTACTTGCGCCTGTGCCTAGGGTACTTGTGCCTGAAGCTAGGGTACCTGCGCCTGTGCTTTGGGTACCTGTGCCTGTGCCTATGGTACGTGGGCCTTTGCTTAGGGTACCTACGCCCTTTCCTAGGGTACCTGCGCCTGTGCCTAGGGTACCTCTGCCTGTGCCTAGGGTACCTGCGCCTGTGCCTAGGGTACCTGCGCCCGTGCTTAGGGTACCTGCACCTTTGCCTAAGGTACCTAAGCCTGTGCTTAGGGTACCTGTGCTTGTCCCTAGGGTACCTGCGCCTGTGCCTAGGGTACCTGCGCCTGTGCTTAGGGTAACTGCGCCTGTGCCTAGGGTACCTGCGCCTGTACCTAGAATACCTGCGCCTGTGCCTATGGTACCTGTGCCTGTGCCTATGGTACCTGCGCCTGTACCTAGGGTACCTGCGCGTGTGCCTAGGGTACCTGCGCTTGTGCCTAGGGTACCTGCACCTATCTCTAGGGTACCTGTGCCTGTGCCTAGGGTCCGTGCGCCTGTGCCTAGGGTACCTGTACCTGTGCTTAGGGTTCCTGCGCCTGTGCCTAGGGTACTTGCTCCTTTGCTTAGAGTACCTGCGCCTGTGCCTAGGGTACCTGCGCCTGTACCTAGGGTACCTGCGCCTGTGCCTAGGGTAACTACGCCTGTCCCTAGGGTACGTGCGCCTATGCCTCAGGTACCTGCGCCTGTTCCTAGGGTACCTGCGCCTGTGCCTAGGGAACCTGCGCCTGTGCCCATGGTACCTGCGCCTGTGCCTATGGTACCTACGCCTGTGCCTAGGTTACCTGCGCCTGTGCCTAGGGTACCTGCGCCTGTGCCTAGGGTAACTACGCCTGTCCCTAGGGTACGTGCGCCTATGCCTCAGGTACCTGCGCCTGTTCCTAGGGTACCTGCGCCTGTGCCTAGGGAACCTGCGCCTGTGCCCATGGTACCTGCGCCTGTGCCTATGGTACCTACGCCTGTGCCTAGGTTACCTGCGCCTGTGCCTGGGGTACCTGCGCCTATGCCTAGGGTACCTACACCTATGCCTAGGGTACCTGCACCTGTGCGAAGGGTACCTGTACCTATGCCTAGGGTGACTGCGCCTATGCCTAGGGTGACTGCGCCAGTGCCTAGGGTACATGCGCCTGTGCCTAGAATACCTGCGCCTGTGCCTATGGTACCTGTGCCTGTGCCTAGGGTACCTGCGCCTGTACCTAGGGTACCTGCGCCTGTGTCTAGGGTACTTGCGCCTGTGCCTAGGGTACCTGCGCCTGTCTCTAATATACTTGCGCCTGAGCCTAGGGACCGTGCACCTGTGCCTGGGGTACCTGCGCATGTGCCTAGGGTACCAGCGCCTGTCCCTAGGGTACCTGCGCTTGTGCCTGGGGTACCTGCGCCTATGTGTAGGATACCTGCGCCTGTGCCTATTGTACCTGCGCCTGTGCCTAGGGTACTTGCGCCAGTGCCTACGGTACCTGCGCCTGTGCCCATGTTACCTGCGCCTGTGCCTACGGTACCTGCGCCTATGCCTAGGGTACCTGCGCATGTGCCTAGACACCTGCACCTGTGCCAAGGGTACTTGTGCCTGTGCCTATTGTGACTGCGCCTCTGCCTAGGGTACCTGCGCCTGTGCTTAGGGTACCTGCGCCTGTGCTTAGGGTATCTGCGCCTGTGCTTAGGGTACCTGCGCCTGTTCCTAGGGTACCTGGGCCTGTGCCTAGGGTACCTGCGCCTGTGCCTAGGGTACTTGCGCCTGTGCCTAGGGTACCTGCGCCTGTGCCTAGGGTACTTGCGCCTGTGCCTAGGGTACCTGCGCCTGTGCCTAGGGTACTTGCGCCTGTGCCTAGGGTACCTGCGCCTGTGCCTAGGGTACTTGCGCCTGTGCCTACGGTACCTGCGCCTGTGCCTAGGGTACCTGCGCATGTGCCTAGACACCTGCACCTGTGCCAAGGGTACTTGTGCCTGTGCCTATTGTGACTGCGCCTCTGCCTAGGGTACCTGCGCCTGTGCTTAGGGTACCTGCGCCTGTGCTTAGGGTATCTGCGCCTGTGCTTAGGGTACCTGCGCCTGTTCCTAGGGTACCTGGGCCTGTGCCTAGGGTACCTGCGCTTGTGCATAGGGTGTCTGCGCCTGTGCATAGGGTACCTACGCCTATGCCCAGGGTACCTGCGCCTGTGCCTACGGTACCTGCGCCTGTGCCTACGATACCTGCGCTAATGCCTACGGTACCTGTGCCTATGCCTAAGGTACGTGGGCCTTTGCTTAGGGTACCTGCGCCTGTGCCTAGGGTACCTGCGCCTATGCCCAGGGTACCTGCACCTGTGCCTAGGGTACCTGTACCTGTGCCCAGGTTACTTGCGCCTGTGCCGAGGGTACCTGCGCCTGTGCCTAGGGAACCTGTGCCTGTGCCTAGGGTACCTGCGCCTGTGTCCAGGTGACATGCGCCTGTGCCTAGGGTACCTGTGCCTGTCCCTAGGGTACCTGCGCCTGTGCCTAGGGTACCTGCGCCTGTGCCTAGGGTACCTGCGCCTGCCCCTAGGGTACCTGCGCCTGCCCCTAGGGTACCTGTGCCTGTGCCTAGGGTACCTGCGCCTGTGCCTAGGGTACCTGCGCCTGCCCCTAGGGTACCTGCGCCTGCCCCTAGGGTACCTGTGCCTATGCCTAGGGTACGTTGGCCTTTGCTTAGGGTACCTGCACCTGTGCCTAGGGTACCTGCGCATGTGCCTATGGTTCCTGCGCCTATGCCTAGGGTACCTGCTCCCGTGCCTAGGGTACCTACGCCTATGCCTATGGTACCTGCGCATGTGCCTAGGGTACCTGCGCCTGTGCCTACGGTACCTGCGCCTGTGCCTACGGTACCTGCGCCTGTGCCAAGGGTACCTGCGCCTGTCCCTAGGGTACCTGCGCCTGTGCCAAGGATACCTGCGCCTATGCCTAGGTTACCTGCGCCTGTGCTTAGGGTATCTGCGCCTGTCCCATAGGGTACCTGCGCCTGTGCCTAGGGTACCTGCGCCTATGCCTAGGGTACCTGCGCCTGTGCCTACGGTACCTGTGCCTATGCCTAGGATACCTGCGCCTGTGCCTACGGTACCTGTGCCTATGCCTAGGATACCTGCGCCTGTGCCTACGGTACCTGCGCCTGTGCCAAGGGTACCTGCGCCTGTCCCTAGGGTACCTGCGCCTGTGCCAAGGATACCTGCGCCTATGCCTAGGTTACCTGCGCCTGTGCTTAGGGTATCTGCGCCTGTCCCATAGGGTACCTGCGCCTGTGCCTAGGGTACTTGCGCCTGTGCCCAGGTTACCCTTGCCTGTACCTAGGGTACATGCGCGTGTGCCTTGGATACCTGCGCCTGTGCCCAGGTTACCTGCGCCTATGCCTAGGTGCTTGCGCCTGTCCATAAGGTACCTGCGCCTGTGCCTAGGGTACCTCCGCATGTGCCCAGTTTACCTGCGCCCGTGCATAGGGTACCTGCGCCTGTGTCTAAGGTACCTGCGCCTGTGTCTAGTGTACTTGTGCTAGTGCTTAGGGTGCCTGCGCATGTGCCTAGGGTACCTGTGCCTGTACCTAGGGAACTTGCGCCTGTGCCTAGGGTACCTGCGCCTGTCCCTAGGGTACGTACGCTTGTGCCTAGGGTACCTGCGCCTGTGCGTAGGGTACATGCACCTGTCCCTAGGGTACCTCCACCTGTCCCTGGGGTACATGTGCCTGTGCCTGGGGTACCTGCGTCTGTGCCTAGGGTACCTGCGCCTGTGCTTAAGGTACCTGCGCCTGTGCCTACGGTACCTGCGCCTGTGCCTGTGTTACCTGCGCCTGTGCCTATGGTACCCGCGTGAATGCCTAGGGTACCTGCACCTGTGCAAAGGGTACCCGTGCCTGTGCCTAGAGTGACTGCGCCTGTGCCTAGGGTACCTGTGCCTGTGCTTAGGGTTCCTGCGCCTGTGCCTATGGTACTTGCGCCTGTGGCTAGGGTACTTGCGCTTGTGCCTAGGGTACCTGCGCCTATGCCTAGTATACGTGCGCCTGTGCCTAGGGTACTTGCGCCCGTGTCTAGGATACCTACGCCTGTGTCTACTGTACCTGCACTAGTGCTTAGGGTGCCTGCACTTGTGCCTAGGGTACCTCCGTGTCGGAATATCTATATGAAACAGACTCAGTGCAGATGTGTAGTCGGAGAAAATCACTTCTCAATAATGGTTCAGGTCTTGACACCGAATCACCTTGACCAACGGGTCTCTGGTCATCTGACTCTTCAGACCCCACTATCAAGTTATCCCCTAATAAAGTGACACCTGTCACTTGCGTCCGGCTAGCGGAAAGAAGCCGTTAGATAGCACTCTTTGTCCTGTTCTGACCTTTTATACCGAGTATGTTCATTCCCTCAAGTTAACCAGAACAGTTCTGCTCATCATGTTCCCCTTTTGGTTCCGCGGCTTCGCCGCCGTATCTTCGCTCTGCTCGTCCCTGGCACTTTTGTCTTTGCGAACTCTCAACGCTTCGCTCCGTCACTCTCGCTCCTTCGCTCTGCTCTCACACTCTGCCAACCAGCACTCCCCTCGCCAGTACTCTCTCTCGCATCAACTTGTCTACCTCCGCTACCTCGCGTCTCAGCCTCTATAAGCTCCTGCAACTAACTCCTCGGACCGCTCTCGCCTACGAAACTCTGCTGACGTATGCCTGCATGTCCCGATGCTTCTGCTTGCTTCTGCTGCCGCTATTCTCGTGTCTGCATTCTTCTGACATGGTATCAGAGCTTTAGGCAACATCACCTTGAGTCCCGTGACCGCGTCATCTCTCTGCTGACACCCTTGTTTTGCTTCTCCAACTCACATTATCCTGCCGCCGCTACCGCTGTCTCGCACCTCCCCGCTTCATCCGCAGCTGACATCAGCAATTCTGCCTGACGAGTTCTCTACGTTGAAGAAACGCCTCGTCGTCCTAAGAAGGCCCTGCGCCCATTTCCGCGCTTGTGGCTAACAACCGGTGACGTGTCGCCTACATCAGCTGGAAGTGACTCCCGAGCCGCCGCCTGCCGTCAACTACCGAGAAGCTTCCTGCCGCCTACCATCCGCTGCCTCTCATCGTAACCGCCACTGCGAGCATCTCCTCCTTCTTCTCACGTCATCAGCTTCATCTGCTCCTTCCTCACCGTCATCCTCATCTTGCACGCATCTATCATCTTGAGTCGCCTTCTCGCATCGCCTTCTCGCCTCGTCAAGCAGCTGCAGCCAAGACTGCCGCCGTCAGGATATCGGACACCACCAGTCTTCTTGCTCCCATTTCGGAGCCAACTGGGGAACAAGGCGTCACTCTCCTGACATCAGCGCTCTAGTGTCCCTGCCTGCTGCCTGACCCTCTCACAACCAACCTCTTCCTACTGTCAGGATTTCGGACACCACCAGTCTTCCTGCTCCCACTTTCGAGCCAACTGGGGAACAAGCCGTCACTCTCTTGAACGCAAGAAGGAGTAGTTGTGTCACTCCACCTGCCGCACCGCGTCCCACCGCTGCTCTCTCCACTTGCGTCGCTCTTTGTCTCCCGTCTTCCCCATCATCATCGGCCCTCAGTCTTCATCTTCATTCGCCTCCATCATCCCTCCTCCTCCTCACTCTAGTTTCATATGCTTCATCAGCCGCCCTTTCCCCCCTCATCTCTGCCTCTCTTCAGCATCATCCGCGCTGCCTCCGCATTTGTCTCATCGTTTTCGTCAGCATCCTCCGCGCCTCCCTCCCATCCATCATCCGCATCAGCATCACTTTATCGCGCACGAGGTTCCGCCCATGCGCCCACTCATTCATCAATCGCTTCCTCCGCTTCCGCAAATCGCATTCAGCTCGGCACAAGGATCCACCCGGTCGCATTGCCTTTTCTGCGATGACCTGCGCCCACGCCAAAAATTTCCTTCAGCGCACGTGGTTCCACCCCTGTGCCCACTCGTTCATCAATCGCTTCTCCTGTTTCCGCAAATCGTTCTCAAATCGGCACAAGGATCCGTTCGGTCGCATCGCCTTTTCCGCGACGACCTGTGCCCACGCCAAAACTTCCTGCAGCATACGTGGTTTTGCCCCTATGCCCACTCATCCATCAATCGTTTCCTCCGCTTCAGCATCGCTTTCAGCTCGGCACAAGGATCCGCCCGGTCGCATCGCCCATTTCCGCGACGACCTGCGCCCACGCCAAAAACTTCCTTCAGCGCACGCGGTTCGCCCCTGCGCCCACTCCATCATCCATCGCTTCCTGCTGTCATCCGCTTCCACTCTGCTCGACACTCAGACCCGCCTGGTCATATCGCCTTTTTTATGCGACGGCATGTGCCTATGCCGAAACTTCCCTCAAGCACACGCAGGTCGCCCCTGCGCCCACTGCATCATCATCAGCTTCCAATTCAGCAATCACCATGAGCACCTGTGAACGACACAAGGATCTGCACAAGCTAGTTGTCCGCTTCTGTATCAGCCTTTACCCACGCCTGAAGCAGATTTCTTGCAACACATTAGCACCTGCCTTCTCTCTGTCGCATCTTACTCCCCTAATTCAACTTCTGCACGTGGTCTCACCTTTGCGCCCACTCCATCATCCATCTCTAGCTCCTCCACTCACACCTCGTCCATTTTCCAGTTCAAAAGAGTCTGCCCTATCGCATCATCAGTCTTGTAACGATCTCTAGCATTTTCCTCCTCTACCCCGTCACCATCATCCTCAGCAAAATCTCAAATCCCTCTCTGTGTCGTTTTGTCACATATGGCGGTCAGGAAAGGATCAACCTCTCGGCGACGGAGTATTTGGTGGAGGCATGGAAAACTCATCAATGAAGGAACTGGCGAACTCGCTCACAAAATTCCCATTCTCCACTTCAATGATGCAGGCGAAGCCAACTATGATGAGTTGCTTGCTGCACTCGAACTACACGCAGATGTGAGCTTTGATACCCTTGAACTCTGGGATGTCCTCAGCAAACAACGAGATTACTTCCACGTCGACTTCTCCACTCTCAACATTCGGCAATACTGGAGCAACAACTTCCTCGCCGAATATCAAGCTCTGGTCATCTTGTACCTCACCATTGACTGCCCATTCCATCTTATTCTTCGGGCATATGATCCTTCCTCAAGTGACATCCCCAGTCTCATGAGCAACATAAGTCGTGCATGCAGACTTCGACGAGGACATCAGTGGAGAACAAGTGAACCAGAAAGGATCGCCGTGGAAGACCTCCCTGAGATCCCAGACATGCCTCCCCTTCACCTCCTTCCCAGTCCTCCAGCTCCACCTACATTTTCACCTCACTAAAAGCAAGAATGGTGGAACTGCCTCTAACTCAGGACATACTACATGCACTGAGTTAGTTTCAAGGGGGGATGTCGGAACATCTCTATGAAACAGACTCAGTGCAGAAGTGCAGTCCGAGAAAATCCCTTCTCAATAATGGTTCAGGTCTTGACACCGAATCACCTTGACCAACGGGTCTCTGGTCATCTGACCGTTCGGACCCCACTGTCAAGTTATCCCCTAATAAAGTGACACCTGTCACTCGCGTCCGGCTAGCAGAAAGAAGCTGTTAGATAGCACTCTTTGTCCTGTTCTGACCTTTATACCGAGGATGTTCATTCCCTCGAGTTAACTACAACAGTTATGCTCATCCTGTTCCCCTTTTGGTTTCGCGGCTTCGCTGCCGTGTCTTCGCTCTGCTCGTCCCTGGCACTTTCTGTCTTCGCCAACTCTCTACGCTTTACTCCGTCACTCTCGCTCCTTCGCTCAGCTCTCACACTCTGCCAACCATCACTCCCCTCGCCATGACTCTCTCTCACATCAACTTGTCTACCTCCGCTACCTCACGTCTCAGCCTCTATCAGCTCCCACGACTAACTCCTTGGACCGCTCTCACCTACGTCACTCTGCTGACGTACGCTTGCATGTCTCGATGCTTCTGCTTGCTTCTGCTGCCACTGTTCGCGTGCCTGCATTCTTCTGACATGGTATCAGAGCTTCAGGCAACATCACCTGGAGTCCCGTGACCGCGTCATCGCTCTGCTGACACCCTTGCTTCGCTGCTCAAACTCACATTCTCCTGCTGCCGCTACCGCTGTCTCGCACCTCCTCGATTTATCCGCAGCTGACATCAGCAGTTCTGCCTGACGAGTTCTCTACGCTGAAGAAACGCCTCGTCGTCCTAAGAAGGCCCTGCGCCCATTTCCGCACCCGTGGCTAACAACCGGTGACGTGTTGCCTACATCAGCTGCAAGTGACTCCCGAGCCGCCGCCTGCCGTCAACTGCCGAGAAGCTTCCTGCCGCCTACCATCCGCTACCTCTCATCATAACCGCCACTGCCAGCATCTCCTCCTTCTTCTCGCGTCATCAGCTTCATCTGCTCCTTCCTCACTGTCATCCTCATCTTGCCCGCATCTATCATCTTGAGCCGCCTTCTTGCATCGCCTTCTCGCCTCGTCAAGCACCTGCAGCCAAGACTGCTGCCGTCGGGATATCAGACACCACCTGTCTTCGTGCTCCCATTTCAGAGCCAACTAGGGAACAAACCGTCACTATCCTGACATCAGCAGTCCAGTGTCCCTGCCCGCTGCCTGACCCTCTCACAACCAACCTCTTCCAGCTGACAGGATATCGGACACCAACAGTCTTCCTGCTCCCACTTCCAAGCCAACTTGGGAACAAGCCGTCACTCTCCTGAACGCAATAAAAAGTAGTCGTGTCGCTCCACCTTCCGCACCGCGTCCCACCATTGCTCTCTCCACTCACGTCGCTCTTTGTCTCCCGTCTTCCCCATCATCATCAGCCCTCGGTCTTCGTCTTCATTCACATCCATCATCCCTCCTCCTCCTCGCTCCAGTTTCCTCTGCTTCATCAGCCGCCCTTTCCCGCCTCATCTCTGCCTCTCATCAGCATCATCCGCGCTGCCTCCGCATTTGTCTCCTCGTCATCGTCAGCATCCTCCGCGCCTCCCTCCCATCCATCATCCGCATCAGCATCACTTTATCGCGCACGAGGTTCCGCCACTACGCCCTCTCATTTATCAATCGCTTCGTCCGCTTCCGCAAATCGCATTCAGCTCGGCGCAACGATCCGCCCGGTCGCATCGCCTTTTCCATGACGACGTGTGCCCACGCCGAAAACCTCCTTCAGTGCACGTGGTTTCGCCCCTGCGCCCACTCATTCATCAATCGTTTCCTCCGTTTTCACAAATCGTTCTCAAATCGGCACAAGGATCCGCCCGGTCGCATCGCCTTTTCCACGACGACCTGCACCCACGCCAAAACTTCCTGCAGCGCACGTGGTTTCGCCCCTGCACCCACTCATCCATCAATCGTTTCCTCTGCTTCATCATCGCTTTCAGCGCGACACAAGGATCCGCCCAGTCGCATCACCCATTTTTGCAATGACCTGCGCCCACGCCATAAACTTCCTTCAGTGCACGTGGTTCGTCCCTACGCCCACTCCATCATCCATCACTTCCCACTGTCATGCGCTTCCACTCTGCTCGGCACTCAAATCCACCCGGTCATATCGCCTTTTTCCTACGACGGCCTGCGCCTACGCCGAAACTTCCCTCAAGCGCACGCGGGTCGCCTCTGCACCCACTGCATCATCATCAGCTTCCACTTTAGCAATCACCATCAGCACCTGTGAATGGCACAAGGAAATGCACAAGCTAGCTACCTTATTCCGCACCAGTCTGTACCCACGCCTAAAGCAGATTTATCGCAGCACATTAGCACCTGCCTTCTCTCTGTCGCATCTTGCTCTCCTACTTCAACTTCTGCACGTGGTCTCGCCTCTGCGTCCAATCCATCATCCATCTCTCGCTCCTCCACTCATACCTCGTCCATTCTCCAGTTCAAAAGAGTCTGCCCTATCGCATCATCAGTCTTGTAACAATCTCCAGCATCCTTCCTCATCTGCCCCGTCACCATCATCTTCAACAAAATCTCAAATTCCTCCCTGTGTCGTTTCGTAACATATGGCGGCCAGGGAAGGATCAACCTCTCGGTGACGGAGTCTTTGGTGGAGGAATGGAAAACCAATCAATCAAGGAACTGGCGAACTCGCTCATAGAATTCCCATTCTCCACTTCAATGATGCAGGCGAAGCCAACTATGATGAGTGGCTTGCTGCACTTGAACTACACGCAGATGTCAGCTTTGGTATCCTTGAACTCTGGGACATCCTCAGCAAACAACGAGATTACTTCCACGTCGACTTCTCCACCCTCAACATTCGGCAATACTGGAGCAACTACTTCCTCGCCGCATATCAAGCTATGGTCATCTTGTACCTCACCACTGACTGCCCATTCCATCTTATTCTTCAGGCGTATGATCCTTGCTCAAGTGACATCCCCAATCTCATGAGCAACAAAAGCCGCAAATGCAGACTTCGACGAGGACATCGGTGGAGAACAAGTCAGCCAGAAAGGATCACCGTGGAAGATCTCCCTGAGATCCCAGACATGCCTCCCCTTCACCTCGTGCCCAGTCCTCCAGATCCACCTATGTCTTCACCTCACTAAAAGCAATAATGGTGGAACTACCTCTAACTCAGGACATACTACATGCACTGAGTTAGTTTCAAGGGGGATGTCGCAATATCTCTATGAAACAGACTCATTGCAGAAGTGCAGTCCGAGAAAATCCCTTCTCAATAATGGTTCAGGTCTTGACACCAAATCACCTTGACCAACGGGTCTCTGGTCATCTGACCGTTCAGACCCCATTGTCAAGTTATCCCCTAGTAAAGTGACACATGTCACTCGCGTCCGGCTAGCGGAAAGAAGCCGTTAGATAGCACTCTTTTTCCTATTCTGACCTTTTATACCGAGGATGTTCATTCCCTCCAGTTAACTAGAACAGTTCTGCTCATCCTGTTCCCCTTTTGGTTTCGCGGCTTCGCCACCGTGTCTTCGCTCTGCTTGTCCCTGGCACTTTCTGTCTTCGCCAACTCTCAACGCTTTGCTATGTCACTCTCGCTCCTTTGCTCAGCTCTCACACTCCGCAACCATCACTCCCCTTGCCAGCACTATCTCTCACATCAACTTGTCTACCTCCGCTACCTCGCGTCTCAGCCTCTATCAGCTCCCACGAATAACTCCTCGGACCGCTCTCGCCTACGTCACTCTGCTGACGTACGCCTGCATGTCCCAATGCTTCTGCTTGCTTCTGCTGCCGATGTTCTCGTGCCTGCATTCTTCTGACACTACGCATGTTCCTAGGGTACATGCGTCTGTCCCCAGGGTACCTGCGCCTGTGCCTAGGGTACCTCGCCTGTGCCTAGGGTACATGCGCCTGTGCCCAGGTTACCTGCGCCTGTGCCTAGGGTACCTGCGCCTGTGCCTATGGTACCTGTGCTTGTGCCTAGGGTACGTGCGCCTGTGCCCAGGCTACCTGCACCTGTGCCTAGGGTACCTGTGCCTATCCCTAGGGTACCTGCGCCTGTGCCTAGGGTACCTGCACCTGTGCCTATGGTACTTGCCCCTGTCCCTAGGGTACCTGCGCATGTGCTTAGGGTACCTGTGCCTGTGCCTAGGGTACGTGTGTCGGAAAATAAAAGGAATCCGACAAAGGTTACTCCTCGCAAAATAGCGAGCTCTCAATAAAGGTTCAGGTCCTCACTTGAATCACCTTGGCAACGGTCTCCCGGTCGAACTGACCGTTAGGCCCAACAGGCCAAGTCATCCCCTAATAAAGTGACACCCGTCACCCGCGTCCGGCTAGCGAAAAGAAGCTTTTGCCTTACTACTTTGTCCTGTTCTGCCCTTTTTATACCGAGGATGTTCATTCCCTCGAGTTAACCATAACAGTTCTACACATCCTATTCCCTCTTGGTTCCACGGCCTTGCCGCTGTGTCCTCGTTCTGCTCTCACCCTGCCTTCACCAACTTCGCTTGTCCACTCTCTTCGCTCCATCACTTGTGACCCGTCGCTCACTACGCGTGCATCTCTGGGTTTGCTCATGTGCTCTCTCACTGCTCTCTGTCTACTTGGAACTCCGGTCTCTCACCTTTCTCAAGGCCATGAGACGAACTCGAAGGAACCGCTCTCGCCCTTCCGCTTGCATCACTGTGCTAGCTCGTTTCTGCTTGTTTCCGTGCTTCTGCCTGCTTCTGCTCCTGCCATCCTCGCTCATTCCAATCATCTGACATGGTATAAGAGCATCAGGCAACATCACGTGGTGCCCCGTGACCGAGTCATCGCTCTGTCGCCACCATCACTTCCTTCCTCGCGTCTGCACGCCTCCGCCACCGTTTCCGCCACTTTGTGCCCCTCCGCTTCGTCAGCAGTTAACATCAGCCGCACCGCTTGAAGAGATCCTCACGCTAAAGAAACGGCTTGTCATGTAGAGAAAGACCTGCGCCCATTCCGCGCCCGTAGTCAACCAGCGGTGACTTGTCGTCCACAGCAGCCGCCAGCACCTCTCGAGCCGCCGTCGAACGTCATCTTCCTGGAAGCTTCTTGCCGCTTGCCACGTACTACCTTTTAGCTTCTCGGCCTCTACAAGCACCTTTGACCTTCTCCTCTCTCTTCATCAGCTTTATCTACTCCATTTGCTCCATCATCATCAACCTTCTCGCACTCCTTGTATCGCACCGCGTCCTCACACCGCCTTCTCGCGTCGTCAGCAGGAGCAGCAGAACTCCCACCGTCAGGACATCGGACACCACTTGTCTTCATGCTCCCATTGCGAGCCAAGTGGGGAACAAGCCGTCACTCTCCTGACATCAGCGGACCGTTGTTTCTGCTCGCCGCACGACTTCCTCTCGTGCAACCGCCGTCCTCTGGCTATGAGGATATCGGACACCACCAGTCTTCCTGCCCGTCGGTCTCGAGCCAAATGGGGAACAAGCCGTCACTCTCCTGAAAGCAGATCACTTGGTTGTCGTGCGCCACCTCCTTCCTTGCCAGTCTCTACCCGCCGCAACCTTCATCTTCTGCCCCCGCCGCATCGTCAGCGGCCATTCTCGTGTGCATCCGCATCTTCCCTTGCCGCCCTCTAACCTCGTTCCTTAGCTCATCCTCATCCTCTTCCTCAAGCCACCCTCAGCCCTCATCTGCGCCGCCTTTTGTATCCGCCTTTATCATCAGCCATCTTCATCAGCGCATGTGGTTTTGCCCTTGCGCCCACTCATCCATCCGTCACCTCTGCCATCATCGCTTCCTCCGCTTCACCGTTTGCTCGGCACAAGGATCCGCCCGGTCGCATCGCCCGTTCCGCGACGACCTGCGCCCACGCCAAAAACGTCCGCAACGCACGTGGTTCCGCCCCTGCGCCCACTCCTATTCTATCAGCTTCCGCCTCCTCAGCCTCCGCATCTGTGACCAGCACAAGGACCTGCACGAGCTTGCTGCCCGCTTCGCAGGAGCCTGCACCCACGCCGGCAGCAGATTTATCGCGGCGCGTTGGCTTGTGCCTTCCCCTTGCCGCATTCTACTCCTCTACTTCACATCGCACGTGGTTTCGCCCCTGCGCCCACTCCTTCATCAGCAGTCGTCGCCCCCTCCTCTTCAATTCTGTATCATTTGCTCGGCACAAGGATCCGCCCGGTCGCATCGCTCCACCTGCGACGACCTGCGCCCACGTCAAACCTTCCTAAGTGCACGTGGTCTCATCCCTGCACTCACTTTTCGCCTTCCAAGTCATTTGCTTCTTCATCAGTTGCTCGGCACACGAATTTGCCCGGTCAAACCGTCAGCTTGCAACAACCTGTGTCCACGTCAACAACTGCTTAACACACTCGTTTCACTCCAGCATCCCCTCCATCATCTTGACGCCGTCCTTCATCGTCGGCCTCCTTCTACTAGCAACCTCTGCAGCATCACAACGGCCCCCAATCCCAGACTTTCTTACACACTCTTCATCTGCTGCATCGTCCTCTCAACTACAAGCCATGGCCCGGCATGCTCTTGCAATTCCTGTCCTCACTGCGAACGGAGAAAACGCTACAGCATGGGAATTTGCTATCATCAGGCATGCACAATGGTGGACACTGGATCTCCATCAAGGTGATCGCATGCTCCTTGGCTACTATGAGTACCAGCACACAGGTGGCGGACGATCAAGACCATATGAGAGGTCTCTTCGCACTATCTGTGATCTACTCCGTCCTCGGCTTGATCCATCCTACCATCACCATCTGTTGGAGCCTTGTACCGGACCTCTCCTTTGGGAACGGATTCTCCAGCAAACCTCATGGAGAAACTTGATCAACAGGACATGCTACAATGCTACCTACATTATCCCTGCTCCAGTACAGGTTCCCATGCTCACCACACAACTTGAAGAAAGTGATGGACGACCACTTCCAGCTTCCTCACGAGTCTGGATGGATCAGGTTCTCCAGTGGCCATTTCCTTTGTTTTTGTATGGCTTTGGCCTAACAAACTGTTTGCTTGTAGACCGTCTCAACCTCGACCCCTTATCGAAGGAGAAGTCAAATGCTCTCTACGGAGCAGTTGACAGCCAAGTCAGAACTCGACTCGAGGAGATAGTCCCTGGCCGCCTACATGCTCTGGTGAACGCCCATCCATGGGACCTTGGAGCTATGTGGCACCACCTCCTTTCCTCCTGCGGAGTGACCATTTCCTCAACCGACAGAAAACGATACTCCCATCGACAGACAGTCATGTGACCTCTGTCTGGTTCAAGGGGGGTGTCAGAAAATAAAAGGACTCCGACAGAGGTCACTCCTCGGAAAATACCGAGCTCTCAATAAAGGTCCTTACCTGAATCACCTTGGCAACGGTCTCTCGGCCGAACTGACCGTTAGGCCCGACAGGCCAAGTCATCCCCTAATAAAGTGTCACCTGTCACGCGCGTCCGGTTAGCGGAAAGAAGCTGTTGCCTTACTACTTTGTCCGGTTCTACCCTTTTTGTACCGAGGATGTTCATGCCCTCGAGTTAACCAGAACAGTTTGGCACATCCTGTCTCCTCTTGGTTCCACGGCCTCGCCGCTGTGTCCTCGCTCTGCTCTCACCCTGCCTTTGCCAACTTCGCTTGTCGACTCTATTCACTCAATCACTCGTGATCCTTTGCTCATTTCGCGTGCATCACTGGGTTCGCTCCTGTGCTCTCTCACTCTCTCTGTCTACCTTGGAACTCTAGTCTCTTACCTTTCTCGAGGCCCTGAGACTAACTCCAAGGGACCGCTCTCGCCCTTCCGCTTGCATCACTCTGCTGGCTCGAGTCTGCATGTTTTCGTGTTTATGACTGCTTCTACTCCTGCCATCCTTGCTCATTCCAATCTTCAGAGAACGTGGGCCTTTGCTTAGGGTACCTACGCCTGTTCCTAGGTCACCTGCGCCTGTGCCTATGGCACCTGCGCCTGTGCCTAAGGTACCTGCGCCTGTGCCTAGGGTACCTGCGCTGCGCCTGTGCTTAGGGTACCTGCGATTGTGCCTAGGGTACCTGCGCCTGTGCTTAGGGTACCTGCGCTTGTCCCTAGGGTACCTACGACAGTGCCTAGGGTACCTGCGCCTGTGCTTAGGTTACCTACGTCTGTGCCTACAGTACATGCGCCTGTGCCTATAATACCTGCGCCTGTGCCTATGGTACGTGCGCCTGTGTCTAGGGAACCTGCGCATGTACATAAGGTACCTGCGCCTGTGCCTAGGGTACCAATCCCGGTGCCTCGGGTACCTGCGCCTGTCTATAGGGTACCTGCGTCTGTGCCTAGGTTCCTTGCGCCTGTGCCTAGGGTACCTGTGCATGTGCTTAGGGTGCCAGCGCCTCTGCCTAGGGTACCTGCGCCTGTGCTTAGGGTACCTGCGCCTGTGCCTAGGGTACCTGCGCCTGTGCCTAGGATACCTCCGCCTGTGCCTATGGTACCTGCGCCTGTCCCTAGGGTACCTGCGCCTGTGCCTGAGGTACCTGCGCCTGTGCCTAGGGTACCTGCGCCTGTGCCTAGGGTACCTGCGCCTGTGCCTAGGATACCCGCGCCTATGCCTATGGTACCTGTGCCTATGCCCAGGTTACCTGGGCCTGTGCCTGGGGTACCTGCGCTTGTCCCTAGGGTACCTGCGCCTGTGCCTACGGTACCTGCGCCTGTGCCTAGGGTACTTGCGCCTGTACTTAGGGTATCTGGCCTGTCCCTAGGGTACCTGCGCCTGTGCCTAGGGTACCTGCGCCTTTGCCTAGGGTACCTGCGCCTATGCCCAGGTTACCTGCGCCTGTGCCGAGGGTACATGCGTGTGTGCCTAGGGTACCTGCGCCTGTGCCCTGAGTACCTGCGCCTGTGCCTAGGGTACCTGCGCCTGTCCCTAGGGTACCTGCGCCTGTCCCTAGGGTACCTGCGCCTGTCCCTAGGGTACCTGCGCCTGTCCCTAGGGTACCTGCGCCTGTCCCTAGGGTACCTGCGCCTGTCCCTAGGGTACCTGCGCCTGTCCCTAGGGTACCTGCGCCTGTCCCTAGGGTACCTGCGCCTGTCCCTAGGGTACCTGCGCCTGTCCCTAGGGTACCTGCGCCTGTCCCTAGGGTACCTGCGCCTGTCCCTAGGGTACCTGCGCCTGTCCCTAGGGTACCTGCACCTGAGCCTAGGGTACCTGCGCCTTTGCCTAGGGTACCTGCGCCTATGCCCAGGTTACCTGCGCCTGTGCCGAGGGTACATGCGTGTGTGCCTAGGGTACCTGCGCCTGTGCCCTGAGTACCTGCGCCTGTGCCTAGGGTACCAGCGCCTGTCCCTAGGGTACCTGCGCCTGTGCCTAGGGTACCTGCGCCTGTGCCTAGTTTACTTGCGCCTGTGCCTAGGGTACTTGCGCCTGTGTCTAGGGTACCTGCGCCTGTATCTAGTGTACTTGTGCTAGTGCTTAGGGTTCCTGTGCATGTGCCTATGGTACCTGCGCCTGTACCTAGTGTACCTACGCCTGTGCCTAGTGTACCTGCGCCAGTGCCTATGTTACCTGCGCCTATGCCTAGGGTACCTGCACCTGTGCTTGGGGTACCTGCGCCAGTCGCTGGGGTACCTCCGCCTGTGCATAGGGTACATCACCTGTGCCAAGGGTACCTCCGCGTGTTCCCAGGTTACCTACGCTTGTGCCTAGGGTACCTGCGCCTGTGCCTAGGGTACCTGTGCCAGTGCCTAGGGTACCTGCGCCTGTGCCCAGGTTACTTGCGCCTGTGCCTAGGGAACTTGCGCCTGTCCCTATGGTGCCTACGTCTGTGCATAGGGTACCTGCGCCTGTGCCTAGGTTACTTGCACCTGCCCCTAGGGTACCTGCGCATGTGCTTGGGGTACCCGTGCCTGTGCCAAGGGTACGTGGGCCTTTGCTTAGGGTACCTACGCTTGTTCTTAGGGTACCTGCGCATGTGCCTAGGGTACCTGCGCTTGTGCCTAGGGTACCTGCGCCTGTGCCTAGGATACCTGCGCATGTGCTTAGGGTACCTGCGCCTGTGCCTAGGATACCTGTGCCTGTGCCTAGGGTACATGCTCCCATGCCTATGGTACCTGCGCTTGTGCCTATGGTACCTGCACATGTGCCTAGGGTACCTGCGCCTGTGCCTAGGGTACCTGCGCCTGTCCCTAGGGTACATGCGCCTATGCCCAGGTTACCTGCGCCTGTGCCTAGGAAACCTGCGCCTGTCCCTAGGGTTTGTGTGATCCTGCTTTGGATTCTGTGACCCGGCTTTGGTTTCTGTGACCCGGCTTTGGTTTCCGTGACTTGGCTTTGGTTTCTGTGACCCGGCATTTGTTTCTGTGACCCGACTTTGGTTTCTGTGACCCGGCTTTTGTTTTTGTGACCCGGCTTTTGTTTATGTGACCCGGCTTTGGTTTTTGTGACCCGGCTTTCGTTTCTCTGACCTGGCTTTGGTTTCCGTGACCCCGCTTTGGTTTGCGTGACCCGGATTTGCTTTCTGTGACCCGACTTTGTTTTCCATGACTCGGCTTTTGTTTCTGTGAACCCGCTTTGGTTTCTGTGACACGGCTTTGGTTACTGTGACCCGGATTTGGTTTTTGTGACCCGGCTTTGGTTTCAACGACCGAGCTTTTGTTTCTGTGACCCGGCTTTGGTTTCTGTGACCTTGCTTTGATTTATGTGACTCGGCTTTTGTTTTTGTGACCCGGCTTCGGGTTTTGTGACCCGGCTTTGATTACTGTGACCCAGCTTTGGTCACTCTGATCCGCCTTCGGTTTCTGTGACCCGTTTTTGGGTTGTGTGACCCGGCTCTGGTTTGTGTGACCCGGCTGAGGTTTCTGTGACCCGGCTTTGGTTCCTGTGACCCGACTTTGGTTTCTGTGACCCCGCTTTGGTTTCCGTGACCCGGCTTTGGTTTTTGTGACTCGGCTTTGGTTTCTGTCACCCGGCTTTGGTTTCTGTAATCCGGCTTTGGTTTCTGTGACCCTGCTTTGGTTTCGGTGACTCGGCTTTGGTTTCTGTGACTCGTCTTTGGTTTCTGTGACCCGGCGTTGGACCCTCTGTAAACTAGCTTTGGTTTCTGTGACCTGGCTTTGGTTTCTATGACCCGGCTTTGGTTTATGTGACCCGGCTTTGGTTTTAATGACTAATCTTTGGTTTCTGTGACCCAGCTTTGGACCCTCTGTGACCCGGCTTTGGTTTTTATGACCCGGCTTTGGTTTCTGTTAACTGACTTTGGTTTTTGTGACCCGGCTTTGGTTTCTGTGACCCGGCTTTTATTTCTCTGACCTGGTTTTGGTTTCGGTGACCCGGCTTTGGTTTCTGTGACCCAGCTTTGGTTTCTGTGACCCGGCTTTG
>SZWC01000011.1:977809-999422 GCA_023375785.1 Penium margaritaceum | reverse complement strand
ACAGCTCTGGCACAACTCTGGCACAACTCTGGCAGAACTCTGGAACAACCCTGGCACAACTCTGGAACAGCTCTGGCACAACTCTGGCACAACTCTGGCAGAACTCTGGAACAACCCTGGCACAACTCTGGAACAGCTCTGGCACAACTCTGGCACAACTCTGGCACAACTATGGCACAACTCTGGCACAACTCTCGCACAACTCTGGAACAACTCTGGCACAACTCTGCCACAACTCTTGCAAAACACTGGCACAAGTCTGGCAAAACTATGGCACAACTCTGTCACACCCCTGGAACAACTCTGGCACAACTCTGGCACAACCCTGGTACAAAGCTGGTACAACTCTGGCACAAGTCTGACACAATTCTGCACAACTATGGCACAACTCTGGGAAAAACCTGGCACAACTCTGGCACAACTCTAACACACCTCTGGCACAACTCTGGCACAGCTCTGGCACAACTCTGGCACAGCTATGGCACAACTCTGGAAGTAATGTGGCACAAATCTGACATAAACTTTGCACACCTCAGGCACAACTTTGGCACAACTCTGGCACAATTCTGGCACAACTCAGGCACAACTCAGGCACAACGTTGGCACCACTCTGGCAGAACTCTGGCACAACTCGGGCACAAGTATGGCACAATGCTGGCACAGCTATGGCACATTTCTGCCACAACTCTGGCATAACCATGGCACAACTCTGGCACAACTCTGGCAGCACTCTGGCAAAAATCTGGCACACCTATGGCTCAACTCTGGCACAACTCTGGCACAACTCTGGCCCAACTCTGGCACAACTATTTCACAACTCTGGCAGAACTCTCGAACAACCCTGGCACAACTCTGGCACAACTCTGGCACAACGATGGCACAACTCTGGCACAACTATGGCACAACTCTGGCATAACTCTGGCACATCTCTGGCACAACTCTGGCACAGCTCTGGCACAACTCTGGCACAACTCTGGCACAACGATGGCACAACTCTGGCACAACTATGGCACAACTCTGGCATAACTCTGGCACATCTCTGGCACAACTCTGGCACAGCTCTGGCACAACTCTGGCACAACTCTGGCACAACGATGGCACAACTCTGGCACAACTATGGCACAACTCTGGCATAACTCTGGCACATCTCTGGCACAACTCTGGCACAGCTCTGGCACAACTCTGGCACAACTCTGGCACAACGATGGCACAACTCTGGCACAACTATGGCACAACTCTGGCATAACTCTGGCACATCTCTGGCACAACTCTGGCACAGCTCTGGCACAACTCTGGCACAACTCTGGCACAACGATGGCACAACTCTGGCACAACTATGGCACAACTCTGGCATAACTCTGGCACATCTCTGGCACAACTCTGGCACAGCTCTGGCACAACTCTGGCACAACTCTGGCACAACGATGGCACAACTCTGGCACAACTATGGCACAACTCTGGCATAACTCTGGCACATCTCTGGCACAACTCTGGCACAGCTCTGGCACAACTCTGGCACAACTCTGGCACAACGATGGCACAACTCTGGCACAACTATGGCACAACTCTGGCATAACTCTGGCACATCTCTGGCACAACTCTGGCACAGCTCTGGCACAACTCTGGCACAACTCTGGCACAACGATGGCACAACTCTGGCACAACTATGGCACAACTCTGGCATAACTCTGGCACATCTCTGGCACAACTCTGGCACAGCTCTGGCACAACTCTGGCACAACTCTGGCACAACGATGGCACAACTCTGGCACAACTATGGCACAACTCTGGCATAACTCTGGCACATCTCTGGCACAACTCTGGCACAGCTCTGGCACAACTCTGGCACAACTCTGGCACAACGATGGCACAACTCTGGCACAACTATGGCACAACTCTGGCATAACTCTGGCACATCTCTGGCACAACTCTGGCACAGCTCTGGCACAACTCTGGCACAACTCTGGCACAACGATGGCACAACTCTGGCACAACTATGGCACAACTCTGGCATAACTCTGGCACATCTCTGGCACAACTCTGGCACAGCTCTGGCACAACTCTGGCACAACTCTGGCACAACGATGGCACAACTCTGGCACAACTATGGCACAACTCTGGCATAACTCTGGCACATCTCTGGCACAACTCTGGCACAGCTCTGGCACAACTCTGGCACAACTCTGGCACAACGATGGCACAACTCTGGCACAACTATGGCACAACTCTGGCATAACTCTGGCACATCTCTGGCACAACTCTGGCACAGCTCTGGCACAACTCTGGCACAACTCTGGCACAACGATGGCACAACTCTGGCACAACTATGGCACAACTCTGGCATAACTCTGGCACATCTCTGGCACAACTCTGGCACAGCTCTGGCACAACTCTGGCACAACTCTGGCACAACGATGGCACAACTCTGGCACAACTATGGCACAACTCTGGCATAACTCTGGCACATCTCTGGCACAACTCTGGCACAGCTCTGGCACAACTCTGGCACAACTCTGGCACAACGATGGCACAACTCTGGCACAACTATGGCACAACTCTGGCATAACTCTGGCACATCTCTGGCACAACTCTGGCACAGCTCTGGCACAACTCTGGCACAACTCTGGCACAACGATGGCACAACTCTGGCACAACTATGGCACAACTCTGGCATAACTCTGGCACATCTCTGGCACAACTCTGGCACAGCTCTGGCACAACTCTGGCACAACTCTGGCACAACGATGGCACAACTGTGGCACAACTATGGCACAACTCTGGCACAACTCTGGCACAACTCCGGAACAACTCTGGCACAACTCTGGCACAACTCTTGCACAACTCTGGCAAAAGTCTGGCAAAAAGATGGCACAACTCTGTCACAACTCTGGAACAACTCTGGCACAACTCCGGCACACCCCTGGCACAACTCTGGCACAACTCTGGCACAATTCTGCCACAGTTCTGCCACAACTATGGCACAACTCTGGGAAAATCCTGGCACAACTATGGCACAACTCTGGCTTAACTCTGGCACATCTCTGGCAAAACTCTGGCACAGCTATGGCACAAATATGGCACAACTCTGGCACAACTCTGGAAGTAAGCTGGCACAAATGTGACACAAATTTTGCTTAACTCTGGCACAACTCTGGCACAACTATGGCACAACTCTGATACAACTCTGGCACAACTCAGGCACAACTTTGGCACAACTCTGGCACAACTCTGGCACAACTCGGGCACAAGTATGGCACAACTCTGGCCCAGCTATGGCATATTTCTGCCACATCTCTGGCATAACCATGGCACAGCTCTGGCACAACTATGGCAGCACTCTGGCAAAATTCTGGCACAACTATGGCACGACTCTGGCACAACCCTGGCACAACTCTGGCACAACTCTGGCACAACTCTGGCACAACTCTGGCACAACTCTGGTACAACTCTGGCACAATTCTGGCACAACTCTGGCACAACTCTGGCACATTTCTGGCAGAACTCTGGAAAAACTCTGGCACAACTCTGGCACAACTCTGGCGCAACTCTGGCACAACTCTGGCACAACTCTGGTACAACTCTGGCACAATTCTGGCACAACTCTGGCACAACTCTGGCACATTTCTGGCAGAACTCTGGAAAAACTCTGGCACAACTCTGGCACAACTCTGGCGCAACTCTGGCACAACTCTGGCACAACTCTGGTACAACTCTGGCACAATTCTGGCACAACTCTGGCACAACTCTGGCACATTTCTGGCAGAACTCTGGAAAAACTCTGGCACAACTCTGGCACAACTCTGGCGCAACTCTGGCACAACTCTGGCACAACTCTGGTACAACTCTGGCACAATTCTGGCACAACTCTGGCACAACTCTGGCACATTTCTGGCAGAACTCTGGAAAAACTCTGGCACAACTCTGGCACAACTCTGGCGCAACTCTGGCACAACTCTGGCACAACTCTGGTACAACTCTGGCACAATTCTGGCACAACTCTGGCACAACTCTGGCACATTTCTGGCAGAACTCTGGAAAAACTCTGGCACAACTCTGGCACAACTCTGGCGCAACTCTGGCACAACTCTGGCACAACTCTGGTACAACTCTGGCACAATTCTGGCACAACTCTGGCACAACTCTGGCACATTTCTGGCAGAACTCTGGAAAAACTCTGGCACAACTCTGGCACAACTCTGGCGCAACTCTGGCACAACTCTGGCACAACTCTGGTACAACTCTGGCACAATTCTGGCACAACTCTGGCACAACTCTGGCACATTTCTGGCAGAACTCTGGAAAAACTCTGGCACAACTCTGGCACAACTCTGGCGCAACTCTGGCACAACTCTGGCACAACTCTGGTACAACTCTGGCACAACTCTGGCACATTTCTGGCAGAACTCTGGAAAAACCCTGGCACAACTCTGGCACAACTCTGGCACAACTCTGGCACAACTCTGGTACAACTATGGCACAACTCTGGCACAACTCTGGCACAACTCTGGCACAACTCTGGCACAACGCTTGCACAACTCTGACACAAGTCTGGCAAAACTATGGCACAACTATGTCACAACTCTGGAACAACTCTGGCACAACTCTGGCACAACCCTGGCACAACTCTGGTACAACTCTGGCACAATTCTGCCACAATTATGCCACAACTATGGCACAACTATGGGAAAAACCTGGCACAACTCTGGAACAACTCTGGCACATCTATGGCACAACTCTGGCACAGCTCTGGCACAAATCTGGCACAGCTCTGGCACAACTCTGGAAGTAATTTGGCACAAATCTGACACAATGTTTGCACAACTCTGGCACAACTCTAGCACAACTCTGGCACACCTCCGGCACACCTCTGGCACAACTCAGGCACAACTTTGTCACAACTCTGGCACAACTCTGGCACAACTCGGGCACAAGTATGGCACAACTCTGGCACAACTGTGGCACATTTCTGTTACAACTCTGGCATAACCATGGCACAACTCTGGCACAACTCTGGCAGCACTCTGGCAGAATTCTGGCACAACTATGGCACAATTCTGGCACAACTCTGGCACAACTCTGGCACAACCCTGGCACAAATATGGCACAACTATGGCACAACTCTGGCACGACTATGGCACAACACTGGCACAACTCTGGCACAACTCTGACACAATTCTGGCACAACTCTGGAACAACCCTGGCACAACTCTGGCACAACTTTGGCACACTCTTGCACAACTCTGGCACAACTCTGGCACGACTCTGGCACGACTCCGGCACAACTCTGTGACAACTCTTATATAACTCTGGCACAACTCTAGCACAACTCTGGCACAAGTCTAGCACAACTCTGACACAACTCTGGCACGACTCCCGCACAACTCTGACACAAATCTGGCACAACTCTGGCATATCTCTGGCACAACTCTGGCACATCTCTGGCACAACTCTGGCACACCTCTGGCACAACTCTGGCACACCTCTGGCACAACTCTGGCACACCTCTGGCACAACTCTGGCACACCTCTGGCACAACTCTGGCACACCTCTGGCACAACTCTGGCACAACTCTTGCACAACTCTGGCACAACTCTGGCACAACTCTGGCACAACTCTGGAACAACTCTGGCACAACTCTGGCACAACTCTAGCACAACTCTGGCACAACTCTGGCACAGCTTTGGCACAACTGTACCACAACTCTGTGACAAATCTGGCACAACTCTGGCTCAACACTGGCACGACTCAGGCACAACTCTAGCACAACTATGGCACAACTCTGGCACAACTCTGACACAATTCTGGCAGAACTCTGGAACAACCCTGGCACAACTCTGGCACAACTTTGGCACAACTCTGGCACAACTCTGGCACAATTATGGCACAACTCTGGAACAACTCTGGCACAACTCTGGCACAACTCTGGCACAATGCTGGCACAACTCTTTCACAACTCTGACACAATTCTGGCAAAACTATGGCACAACTATGTCACAACTCTGGAACAACTCTGGCACAACTCTGGCACAACCCTGGCACAGCTCTGGTACAACTATGGCACAATTCTGCCACCATTCTGCCACAAATATGGCACAACTCTGGGAAAAACCTGGCACAACTCTGGAACAACTCTGGCACATCTCTGGCATAGCTCTGGCACGAATCGGGCACAACTCTGGCACAATTCTGGAAGTAATTTGGCACAAATCTGACACAATGTTTGCACAACTCTGGCACAACTCTGGCACAAGTCTGGCACAACTCAGGTACAACTTTGGCACAACTCTGGCACAAGTCTGGCACAACTCGGGCACAACTATGGCACAACTATGGCACAACTCTGGCACAACTCTGGCAGAACTCTGGAACAACCCTGGCACAACTCTGGCACAACTCTGGCAGCACTCTGGCACAATTATAGCACAACTATGGCACAACTCTGACACAACTCTGGCACAACTCTGGCATAACCATGGCACAACTATGGCACAGCTCTGGCACAACTCTTGCAGAACTCTGAAACAACCCTGGCACAACTCTGGCACAACTCTGGCACAACTCTGGCACAACTCTGGCAGCACTCTGGCACAACTATGGCACAACTATGGCACAACTCTGACACAACTCTGGCACAACTCTGGCATAACCATGGCACAACTATGGCACAGCTCTGGCACAACTCTTGCAGAACTCTGAAACAACCCTGGCACAACTCTGGCACAGCTCTGGCACAACTCTGGCAGAACTCTGACACAACCCTGGCACAACTCTGGCACAACTCTGGCAGCACTCTGGCACAACTATGGCACAACTATGGCACAACTCTGACACAACTCTGGCACAACTCTGGCATAACCATGGCACAACTATGGCACAGCTCTGGCACAACTCTTGCAGAACTCTGAAACAACCCTGGCACAACTCTGGCACAACTCTGGCACAACTCTGGCACAACTCTGGCACACCTCTGGCACAACTCTGGCACATATCTTGCACAAATCTGGCACAACTCATGCACAACTCTGGCACAAGTTTGGCACAACTATGGCACAACTCTGGCACAACTATGGAACAACTCTGGCACAACTCTGGTACAAGTCTGGCACAACTCTGGGACAACTCTGGCATAACGCTGGCACAAGTCTGGCACAACTCTGGCACAACTCTTGCACAACTCTGGCACAAGTCTGGCAAAACTATGGCACAACTCTGCCACAACTCTGGAACAACTCTGGCACAACTCTGGCACAACTTTGGCACAACTCTGGCACAACTCTGGCACAACTCTGGCACAACTCGAGATACACCATATGTGCATGAGATATACCATAGGCGCATGAGATATACCATAGGCACGTGAGATACACGATATGAACACGAGATACACCATATGTGCATGAGATACACCATAGGCGCATGAGATACACCATAGGTGCATGAGATACACGATAGGCGCATGCGATGTACCATACGCGCATGAGGTACACCATAGGCACATGGGATACACCATAGGTGCATGAGATACACCATAAGCACATGCGATCGACCATAGGCACACGAGATAGACCAAAGGTGCATCGGATACACCATAGGCACATCAGATACACCATATGCACATGAGATACACCATAGGCGCATGAGATACACCATAGGCACATGAGATACATCATATGCACATGTGATACACCATAGGCATATGAGATACATCATATGCATATGAGATATACCATAGGCGCATGAAATACACCATGGGTACATGAGATACACACCATAGGCACATGAGATACACCGTGGATGTACGATATACACCACAGGTGCATGAGATACACCGTAAGCGCATGAGGTACACCATAGGCACATGCGATACACCATATGCACATGAGATACACCATAGGCACATGAGATACGCCATAGGCACATGAGATAGACCATAGACTCGTGGGATATACCATAAGCACATGAGATACAACATAGGTGCATGAGATACACCATAGGTACATGAGATACACCATAGGCGCATGCGATACACCATAGGCGCATGAGACACACCATACGCACACGAGAAATACCATAGGCGCATGAGGTACACCATAGGCGCATGAGATACACCATAGGCGCATGAGATACTACATAGGTATATGGGATTCACCATAGGCGTGTGAGATACACGAAAGGCACATGAGATACACCATAGGGGCATGAGATACACCATAGGCATATGAGATACACCATAGTCACTTGAGATACACCATAGGTGCATAAGATACACCATATGCGCATGAGATATACCATAGGCACATGAGATACACCATAGGCACATGAGATACACCATAGGCACATGAGATATACCATAGGCACATTAGATACATCATAGGCACATAAGGTACACCATATTCACATGAGATACACCATAGGCACATGAGATACACCATGAGCGCATGAGATATACCAAACGCGCATGAGATACACCATATGCACATGAGATACACCATATGCACATGAGATATACCATATGCACATGAGATACACCATAGGTACATGAGATACACCATAGGTGCATGAGATACACCACATGAACATGCGATACACCATAGGAACATGATATATACCATAAGCACATGAGATACACCATAGGCGCATGGGATACACCATAGGTGCATGAGATACACCATAGGCGCATGAGATATACCATAGGCACATGGGATACACCATAGGCGCATGAGATATACCATAGGCACATGAGATACACCACAGGCATATGAGATACACCAGAGGTGCATCACATATACCATAGGCACATGAGATACACCAGAGCCACAAGAGATACACCATAGGCGCATGAGATGTACCATAGGAGCATGGGATACACCATATGTGCATGAGATACACCATATGCACATAAGATACACCATAGGCACATGAGATACACCAGAGGCACATGATATACACCATTGGCACATGACATATACCATAGGCACATGAGATACACCATATGAACATGACATACACCATAGGCGCATGAGATACACCATAGGCGCACGAGATACACCATTCACGCATGAGATACACCATAGGCACATGCGATACACCATAGATATATGGGATACACCATAAGCGCATGAGTTACACCATAGGTGCATTAGATACTGCATAGGCGCATGAGATACACCATATGCGTTTGAGATACATCATACGCACATGGGATACACCATAGGAACATGAGATACACCATATGTGTATATGAACCATCAAAGGCACATGAGATATACCGTAGGTGCATGTGATACACCATAGGCACAATAGGTACACCATATGCACATAAGATACACCGTAGGCGTAGGATATACACCACAGGCGCATGAGATACACCGTAAGCGCATAAGATACACAATAGGCGCATGAGATACACCATAGGGACATCGTGTACACCATATGCGCATGGGATACACCATACGTACATGAGATACACAATAGGCGCATGAGATACACCACATGCGTACGAGATACACCATAGGGACATGAGATACACCATAGCACACACCAGATATACCATAGGCGCATGCAATACACCATATACACATGAGATACACCATAGGCGCATGAGACACACCATAGGCACATGAGATACACCATAGGCGCATGAGATACACCATAGGCGCATGAGATACACCATAGGAACATGAGATACACCATAGGCGCATGAGATACACCATAGGCACATAAGATACAGCATAGGTAAATGAGATACCCCATAGGCACATACGATACACCATATGCACATGAGATACACCATAGGCACTTGAGCTACACCACGAGTGCATGAGATACACCATATGTATATGATATAGACCATAGGCACATGAGATACACCATAGGCGCATGAGATACACGAACGGAACATGAGATACACCACAGGCGCATGAGATATACCATAGGCACATGAGATACACCATAGGCGCATGAGATACACCAAAGGCGCATGAGACACACCAAACACACATGCGATAAACCATAGGCACATGAGATACACCATAGGTGCATGACATACACGATACGTACATGAGATACACCACAGGCGCATGAGATATACCATAGGCACATGATATATACCATAGGCACATGAGATACAACATGGGCACATGAGATACACCATAGGTACATCAGATACACAATAGGTACATGAGATGCACCAAAGGCACATGAGATACACCACGGGCGGATGAGATACACCATAGGCACATGAGATACACCATGGGCACATGCGATACACCATAGCACACATTATATACACCATAGGCACATGAGATACACCATAGGAACATGAGATACACCATAGGCACATGAGATACACCATAGGCGCATGAGGTACACCATAAGTATATGAGATACACCATAGGGGCATGAGATATACCAAAGGCACATGAGATATACAATAGGTGCATGAGATACACCATAGGTGCATGAGATGCACCATAGGCACATGCGAGACACCATATGCACATGAGATACACCATAGGCACATGACATACACCATGGGAACATGAGATACACCATAGGCACATGGGATGCACCGTAGGCACATGAGATACACCATAGGTGCATGAGATACACCATAGGCGCATGCAATACACCATAGGAGCATGCCATACACCATAGGCGCATGAGATACAATATAGGCGCATGAGATACACCATAGGCACATGCGATACACCATATGCACATGAGATATACCATAGGTACATCATATACACCATAGGCGCATGAGATACACCATATGCACATGAGATACACGATATGAACATGAGATACACCATATGCGCATGAGATACACCATATGCGCATGAGATACACCATAGGTGCATGCGATACACCATAGGCGCATGCGATATACCATAGGCGCATGAGATACACCATATGCACATGGGATATACCATAGGTGCATGAGATACACCATAGGCACATGAGATCCACCATAGGCACATGAGATACACCAAAGGCGCATCAGATACACCATCGGCACATGAGTGTCCCACGTTTGCACTAGAGCGTCACAATTTGGCACTAGCGCGTCCCACGTTTGCACTAGAGCGTCACAATTTGGCACTATAGCGTCACACTTTGGCACTTGAGCGTCACACTCAGGCACTAGAGCTTTACAACTTGACACTAGAGCGTCATGCTTTGGCACTAGAGCTTCACACTTTGGCACCAGAGCATTAAACTTTAGCACTAGAGCTTCACACTTTGGCATTAGAGCGTCACACTTTGGAACTAGAGCGTCACACTTTGGCACTAAAGCGTCACACATTGGCACTATAGCATCACACGTTGGAACTAGAGTTTTGAACTTCGGCACTAGAGCGTCACACTTTCGCACTAGAGTGTCACACTTTGACACAAGATCTTCACACTTTGGCGCTAGAGCTTCACACTCTGGCACTAGAGCATCATACTTTGGCACTAGAGCATCACACTTTGGCACTAGAGCATCACACGTTGGCACTATGTCGTCATCCTTTGGCACAAGAGCGTCACACTCTGGGACTATAGCATCACAATTTGGCACTAGAGTGTCACACTTTGGCACTATAGCGTCACACTTTGGCTGTGGAGCATCACACTTTGGCACTAGAGCGTCACCCTTTGGCACTAGCGCTTCATACTTTGGTACTAGAGCGTCACACTGTGGCACTAGACCTTCACACTTTGGTACTAGAGTGTCACACGTTGGCACTAGAGCGTCATACTTTGGCACTAGAGCCTCACACTTTGGCACTAGAGTTTTTAACTTTGGCACTAGAGCGTCACGCTTTGGCACTAGAGCATCACACTTTTTCAATAGTGTTGCACTTTGGAACTAGAGCGTCACACTTTGGCACAAGAGCGTCACACTTTGGTACTGGAGCGTCACACTTTGGCACAATAGCGTCACACTTTGGCACTAAAGTGTAACACTTTGGCACTAGAGCGTCACACCTTGGCACTAGTGCTTCAAACTGTGGCACTAGAGTGTCAGACTTTGACACTACAGCGTCACACTTTGGCACTAGAGCATCACACCTCGGCACTAGAGTATCACACTTTGGCACTAGAGTTTCAAACTTTGGCACTAGAGCCTTACACTTTGGCACTATAGCGTCACACTTTGGCACAAAAGCGTCACACTTTGGCACTAGAGCGTCACACTTTGGCACTAGAGCGTGACACTTTGGCACTAAAGCGTCACACTTTGGCACTAGAGTGTCACAATGTGGCACTAGCGCTTCACACTTTGGCACTATAGTGTCACACTGTGGCAACAGACCTTCACACTTCGGCAATGGAGTATCACACATGGGCATTAGAGCTTCACACTTTGGCACAAGAGAGTCACACTTTGGCAATAGAGTGGCACACTTTCGTACTAGGGCGTCACATTTGGACACTAGAGTTTTGAACTTGGGCACTAGAGCGTCACACTTTGGCACTAGAGCATCACACCTTGGCACTAGAACATCACACTTTGGCAGTAGAGTGTCACACTTTGGCACTAGAGCATCACACTTTGGCACTAGAGCTCAACACTTTGGCACTGTAGCATCACACTTTGGCACTACAGCATCACACTTTGGAACTAGAGCTCCAAACGTTGGCACTAGAGCGTCACACTTTGGCACTAGAGCTTCACACATTGGCAATCGAGCATCACACTTTGGCAGTAGAGCATCATACTTTGGCAGTAGAGCATCACACTTTGGCACTAGAGCTTCGTACCTTGGCACTAGGGCGTCACACGTTGGCAGTAGAGTTCCACACTTTGGCACTAGAGCGCCACACTTTGACACTAGAGGGTCACACTTTGGCACTAGAGCGTCACACTTTGGCACTAGAGCTTCACACTCTGGCACTAGAGAATCACTCCTTGGAACTAGAGTGCCACACTTTGGCACTAGAGAATCACACCTTGGCACTAGAGCGTCACACATTGGCACTAGAGTTCCGAACTTTGGCACTAGAGCGTGACACATTGGCAATAGAGTGTCACACTTTGGAACTAAAACCTCGCACTTTGGCACTAGAGCACACACTTTGGTACTAGAGCGTCACACATTAGCACTAAAGCATCACATTTTGGCACTAGAGTTCCAAACATTGGCATTCGAGCGTCACACTTTGGCACAAGAGCGACACACTTTGGCACAAGAGTATCACACGTTGGCACTTGAGCGTCACACTTTGGCACTAGAGCTTCACACTTTGGCACTAGAATGTCATACTTTGGCATGAGATCTTCACACTTTGGCACCAGAGTGTTACACTTTGGAACTATAGCTTCACACTTTGGCACTAGATCGTCACACTATGGAACTAGAGCGTCACATTTGGCACATTGTCACACATTGGCATTAGAGCATCACATGTTGGAACTAGAGTTTCAAACATTGGCACTAGAGCGTCACACTGTGGCACTAGGGTGTCACACCTTGACACAAGAGCTTCACACTTTGGCACTATAGCTTCACACATTGGCACTGGAGCATCACACTTTGGCACTAGAGCATCACACGTTGGCACTAGAGCGTCACACTTTGGCACTATAGCGTCATCCTTTGGCACAAGAGCGTCACACTCTGGGACTAGAGCGTCACACTTTGGCACTAGAGCGTCACACTTTGGTACTAGATTATAAAACTTTGCCACTAGGGCGTCACACTTTGGCACTGGAGCGTCACACTTTGGCACTATCGCTTCACACTTTGGTACTAGAGCGTCACACAGTGGCACTATACCTTCATACTTTGGTACTTGAGCGTCACACTTTGGCACTAGATTGTCATACCTTGGCACAAGAGCCTCACACTTTGGCACTAGAGGTTCAAACTTTGGCACTAGAGCGTCACACTCTGGCACTAGATCGTCACATTTGTTCAATAGAGTGTTGCACTTTGGAACTAGAGCATCACACTTTGGCACTAGAGCGTCACACTTTGATACTAGAGCGTCACACTTTGGTACTAGATATACACACTTTGGCACAAGAGCGTCACACTTTGGCACTAAAGTGTAACACTTTGGCTCTAGAGCGTCACACTTTGGCAATAGTGCTTTAACTTTGGAACTAGAGCGTCAGACTTTGGCACTACAGCGTCACACTTTGGCACTAGAGCATCACACCTTGGCACTAGAGCATCACACTTTGGCACTAGAGTTTCAAACTTTGACACTAGAGCCTCATACTTTGGCACTAGAGCGTCACACTTGCGCACTAGAGCTTTCTAAATTGGCACTATAGCGTCACACTTTGGCACAGGAGAGTGACACTTTGGCAATAGAGCGTCACAATTTCGTACTAGAGCGTCACAAATGGGCACTAGAGTTTTGAACTTTGGCACTAGGGCATCACAGTTTGGCACTAGAGCATCACACTTTGGCACTAGCGCATCACTCTTTGGCACTATAGCGTCACACTTTGGCACTAGAGCATCACACATTGGCACTAGAGCTCCACAGTTTGGCACTATGGCGTCATACTTTGGCACTACAGCGTCACACTTTCGTACTAGAGTGTCAGACTTTGGAACTAGAGCTCCAAACGTTGGGACTAGAGCGTCACACTTTGGCCCTAGAGCTTCACACTTTGGCACTCGAGCGTCACACTTTGGCACTAGAACATCCCACTTTTGCAGTAGAGAATCACACTTTAGCACTAGAGCTTCACACCTTGGCACTAGAGCGTCACACTTTGGCACTAGAGTAGCACACTTTGGTAATAGAGCGTCACACTTTGACAGGAGCGTCACACTTAGGCACTGGATCGTCACACTTTGGCACTAGAGCTTCACACTCTGGCACTATAGCGTCATTCCTTGGAACTAGAGCGCCACACTTTGGCACTATATAATCACACTTTGGCACTAGAGCGTCACACTTTGGCACTAGAGTTTCGAACGTAGGCACTAGAGCATCCCATTTTGGCATTAGAGTGTCACACATGGGCAATGGAGTGTCGCACTTTGGAACAAGAGCGTCACACTTTGGCACTGGAGCGTCACACTTTGGTAATAGAGCGGCACACTTTGGCACTAGAGCATCACAGTTTGCCACTAGAGATTCACACTTTGGCACTAGAGTGACACACCTTGGCACTAAAATGTCACACGTTGGCACTAGAGGGTCACACTTTGGCACTAGAGCTTCAAAATTTGGCACTATAGCATCAGACATTGGCACTACAACATCACACGTTTGCACTAGGGCGTCACACTTTGGCACTAGAGCATCACACTTTGGCACTAGAGCTCCACACAATGGCACTAGAGCGTCACAATTTTACACTGCAGCGTCATTCCTTGGCATAAGAGAGTCACACTTTGGCACCAGAGCTCCAAACGTTGGCATTAGAGCGTCACACTTTGACACAAGAGTGTCACACTTTGGCACTATAGCGTCTCACGTTTGGCAATAGAGCATCACACTTTGGCACTAGACCTTCACACTTTGGCACTAGAACGTCACACTTTGGCACTATATCGTCATACTTTGGCACTAGAGCGTCACACTTTGGCACAAGAGCTTCATACTTTGGTACTAGAGCGTCGCACGTTGGCACTCGAGCGTCCCACTTTGGCACTAGAGAGTCACACTTTGGCACTAGGGTGTCATACCTTGGCACTTGAGCACCACACTTTGGCACTAGAGCTGTACACGTTGGCACTAGAGCGTCATACTTTGGCAATAGAGCTTTACACGTTGGCACCAAAGCGTTACATGTTGGCACTAGAGCTTTGCAGATTGGCACTAGAGCGTCACACTTTAGAACTAGAGGTCACACTTTGGCACTAGAGCGTCACACATTGGCACTAGAGCATCACACGTTGGCACTGGAGTTTCAAACTTTGGCACTAGAGCGTCACACTTTGGCACTAGAGCATCACACTTTGACACAATAGCTTCACACTTTGGCACTAGAGGTTCACACTGTGGCACTAGAGCGTCACACACTGGCACAAGAGCATCACACTTTGGTACTAGAGCGTCAGACTTTGGCACTAGAGCGTCACCCTTTGGCACAAGAGTGTCACACGTTGGGACTAGAGCGTCACACTTTCGCACTAGAGGGTTACACTTTGGCACTAGAGCATCACACTTTGGCACAGTTGAGTCACACTTTGGCACTAGAGCATCACATTTTGGCACTAGAGCATCACACTTTGGCACTAGAGCGTCACAATTTGGCGCTAGAGCCTCAAACCTTAGCACTAGAGTTTTAAACTTTGGCACTAGAGCATCACACTTTGGCACTAGAGTGCCACGCTTTTGCAATAGGGTGTAGTACTTTGGACCTAGAGCGTCACACTTTGGCGCTAGAGCGTCACACTTTGGTACTAGAGTGTCACACTTTTGGCACTAGATCGTCACACTTTGACAATACAGGTTCACACTCTGGCACAACAGTGTCACACTTTGGCACTTGAGTATAACTCTTTGGCACTAGAGCGTCACACCTTGGCATTAGAGCTTCAAACGTTTGCACTACAGAGTCAGACTTTGGCACTAGAGCGTCACACTTTGGCACTAGAGCATCACACTTTGGCACTATAATTTCAAACTTTAGCACTATAGCCTCACACGTTGGCACGACAGCGTCACACTTTGGCACTATAGCGTCACACGTTGGCACTAGAGCGTCACACTTTGGCAATAGAGCGTCACACTTTGGCACTAGAGTGTCACACTTTGGTACTAGAGCGTCACACTTTGGCACTAGCGCTTCACACTTTGGCACTAGAGCGTCACACTGCGGCACTAGACCTTTACACATTGGCACTAGAGCGTCACACTTGGGCACTATAGTTTCACACTTTGGCACAAGAGCGTCACACTTTGGCACAGGAGAGTCACACCTCGGCACTAGAGCGTCAAACTTTGGTAGTAGAGCGTCACACTTGGGCACAAGAGTTTCAAACCTTGGCACTAGAGCGTCACACATTGACACTAGAGCGTCACACATTGGCACTAGAGCGTCACACATTGGCACTAGAGTGTCAGACTTTGGCACTAGAGCATCACACTTTGGCACTAGAGCTCCACACTTCGGCACTATAGCATCTCACTTTGGCACAACAGCGTCACACTCTAGCACTAGAGTTTCACACTTAGGAACTAGAGCTCCAAAAATTGACACTAGAGCGTCACACTTTGGCACTTGAGCATCACACATTGGCAGTAGAGCGTCACACGTTTGGCACTAGAGCGTCACACTTTGGCAATATTCCTTCACACTTTGGCACTAGATTGTCACACTTTGGCACTTGAGCGTCACACTTTGGCACTAGAGTGTCACACTTTGGCACTAGAGCTTCACACTTTGGTACTAGAGCGTCACACTTTGGCACTAGAGTGTCCCACTTTGGCACTATATCGTCAACCTTTGGCACTTGACCGTCACATTTAGGCACTTGGGCGTCACACTTTGGCATTAGAGCTTCGGACTTCGGCACTAGAGCGTCACACTTTGGAACTAGAGCATCACACTTTGGCACTATAGCGTCACCCTTTGGCACTATAGTATCACACTCTGGCACTAGAGCATTTCACTTTGGCAATGGAGTGTCACACTTTGGAACTAGAGCATCACACTTTGGCACTAGAGCGTCACACCTTGGTACTAGAGCGTCACACTTTGGCACTGGAGCGTCACACTTTAGCACTAGAGATCCACACTTTGGCACTATAGAATCACACTTTGGCACTAGAGCATCATACTTTGGCACTAGGGCTTCACACTTTGGTACTAGGGCGTTATACTTTGGCACTAGAGCGTCACACTTTGGCACTAGAGCGTCACACTTTGGCGCTAGAGCATCACACTTTGGTACTAGAGTTTCAAACTTTTGGTACTAGAGCCTCAGACTTTGGTACTAGAGCGTCACACTTTGGTACTAGAGCGTCACACTTTGGCACTAGAGCGTAGCAGTTGGGTATTAGAGCGCCGCACTTTTGTACTGGAGCTTCACACTTTGGCACTAGAGCATCACACTTTGGCACAAGAGAGTCACACTTTGGCAATAGAGCGTCACACTTTCGTACTAGAGCGTCACACATGGGCACTAGAGTTTCAAACTTTGGGACTGGAGCATCACACTTTGGCACTAGAGCATCACACTTTGGCAATAGCGCATCACACTTTGGCACTAGAGCGTCACACTTTGGCACTGGAGCATCACAGTTTGGCACTAGAGCGTCACACTTTGGCATTAGAGTATCACACTTTGGCACTAGAGCGTCACACTTTGGCACTAGCGCTTCACACTCTGGCACTAGAGCGTCACACTGTGGCACTAGACCTTCACACTTCGGCACTAGAGCGTCACACTTGGGCACTAGAGCTTCACACTTTAGCACTAGAGCGTCACACTTTGGCACCGGATAGTCACATTTTGGCAATAGAGCGTCACACTTTGTTACTAGAGAGTCACACCTAGGCACTAGTTTTTCGAACTTTGGCACTAGATCGTCACACTTTGGCACTAGAGCGTCACACTTTGGAACTAGAGCTCCAAACGTTGGCACTAGAGCGTCACACTTTGGCATTAGAACATCACACTTTGGCACTAGTGCATCACACATTTAGAACTAGGGCGTCACACATTGGAACTATACCTTCACACTTTGGCACTGGATCGTCACACTTTGGCAATAGAGCGTCACACTTTGGCACTAGAGTGTCAAACATTGGCACTTGAGCTTCACACTTTGGTACTATAGCGTCACTCTTTGGCACTATAGCGTCCCATTTTGGCCATATAGCGTCACACATTGGCTCTAGAGCATCACACTTTGGCACTAGAGCATCACACTTTGGCACTAGAGCTCCACACGTTGGCACTAGAGCGTCGCATTTTGGCACTACATCTTCACACATTGACACTAGAGCGTCACACTTTGGCACTAGAGCTGCAAACGTTGGCATTAGAGGGTTGCACATTGGCACTAGAGCATCACACTTTGGCACTAGAGCGTCACACGTTTGGCACTAGAGCATCACACATTGGCACTAGACCTTCACACTTTGTCACTATAACATTACACTTTGGAACTAGATTGTCACACTTTGGCACTAGAGCGTCACAATTTGGCGCTAGAGCTTCATATTTTGCTATTAGAGAGTCACACTTTAACACTAGAGCGTCCCACATTGGCACTAGAGTGTCACACTTTGGCACTAGAGCATCACATTTTGGCACTTGAGCATCACAGTTTGGCACTAGAGCTTCACACATTGGCACGAGAGCATCATAGTTTGGCACTAGAGCTTCACATCTTAACACCAGAGCGTTACACGTTGGCACTAGAGCTTCACACATTGGCACTAGAGCGTCACACTTTGGAACTAGAGCGTCACACTTTGGCACTAGAGCATCACACATTGGCACTAGAGCATCACATATTGGCATTAGAGTTTCGAACTTTGGTACTATAAAATCACACTTTGGCACTAGAGCGTCACATTATGACACAATAGCTTCACATTTTGGCACTAGAGCTTCACACTTTTGCACAAGAGCGTGTCACTTTGGTACTAGAGCATCACATTTTGGCACTAGAGCGTCATACTTCGGCACTAGAGCGTCACCCTTTGTCACAAGAGTGTCACATTTTGGGACTAGAGCGTCACACTTTGACACTAGAGGATTGCACGTTGGCACTAGAGCGTCGGACTTTGGCACTAGAGTGTCACACTTTGGCACTAGAGCGTCACACTTTGGCACTGGCACTTCACACTTAAGCACTAGAGCGTCACAATGTGTCACTAGACCTTCACACTTTGGTACTAGAGCGTTACACTTTGGCACTTGAGCGTCACACTTTGGCACTAGAGTTTCGAACATTGGCACTAGAGCGTCACACTTTGGCACTAAAGCGTCACACTTTTGCAATAGTGTCAAAGTGTGACACTCTCGTGCCTTCGTGCTGATGCAGGTAGAAAGTGTTACGAGAGTGAAAGATGATGATGGCTGAGCGGGCGCAGGGGCGGACCATGTGTACAGTGGAAAGTTTTGGGCGTGGGTTCAGGTCTTTGCGCAGCGAGCGATGTGACCGGGCCGATCCTTGTACCGAGCGGACGACGTCGCGTAAAGCGGAGGAGCGATTCATGATTGAGTGGGCGCAGGGGCAAGCCACGTGCGTTGATGAAATATAGGGATAGAATGCGGCAAGGGGAAGGTAGGAGCCAATGCGCCACGAGAAATCTGCTGGCGGCATGGGTGCAGGCTGCTGCGAGGCAGGCAGCTAGCTTGTGCAGATCCTTGTGCTGGCCAGAGATACTGATGATGCGGAGACGGATGCTGACACTGATGATGCAGATACAGAATCTGACAGTGATGCACCTATGGTACATCCCATGTGCCTATGGTGTATCTAATATGCCTATGGTGTGTCTCATGTGCTTAGGATGTATCTCATGGACCTATGGTGTATCTCATGTGCCTATGGTGTATCGCATGTTCCTATGCTGTATCTCATGTGCCTATGGTGTATCTCATGTGCATATGGTGTATCTCATGTGCCTATGGCGTGTCTCATTTGCCTACTGTGTTTCTCATGTGCGTATGGTGTATCGCATGTGCCTATGGTGTAGCGCAGTGCATATGATGTATCTAATGCACCTATGGTGTATCTCATGTGCCTATGGTGTATCTCATGCCCCAATGATGTATCGCATGCGCTTATAGTGTGTCTGATGCACCTATGGTGTATCTCATGTGCCTGTGGTCTATCTCGTGCACCTATGGTGTATCTCATGTGCCTATGGTATGTCTCATGTTCCTATGGTGAATCTCATGTGCCTGTGGTGTATCGCATGTGCCTGTGTTGTACCTAATGCACCTGTGGTGTATCGCATGTGCCTATGGTGTATCTCATGTGCATGTGGTGTATCGCATGTGCCCATGGTGTATCTCATGTACCTATGGTGTATCTCATGCGCCTATGGTGTATCTCATGTGCCTATGGTGTACCTCATGTACCTATGGTGTATCCCATGCGCCTATGGTGTATCTCGTGCACCTATGGTGTATCTCATGTGCCTGTGGTGTATCTCATGCACCTATGGTGTATCGGATGTGTCCATGGTGTATCGCATGTGCCTATGGTGTATCTCATGTGCCTATGGTGTATCTGATGTGTTCTATGGTGTATCTCATGCGCATATGGTATATCGCATGCGCCTATGGTGTATTTCATGTGCCTAGGGTATATCACATGCGCCTATGGTGTATCTCATGCGCCCATGGTGTATCTCATGTGCCTATGGTGTATCTCATGTACCTATGGTGTATCTCATATGCCTGTGGTGTATGTCATGTGCCTATGGTGTATCTCATGCGCCTATGGTGTATCTCATGTGCCTATGGTGTACCAAATGTGCCTATGTTGTATCACATGCACCTATGATATATCGCATGGTGCCTATGTTGAACTCCGGCACAACTCTGGCACAACTCTGGCACAACTCTGGCACAACTCTGGCACAACTCTGGCACAACTATCGCACAACTCTGGCACAACTCTGGCACAACTCTGGCACAACTCTGGCACAACTCTGGCACAACTCTGGCACAACTCTGGCACA
>SZWC01000011.1:904363-936912 GCA_023375785.1 Penium margaritaceum | reverse complement strand
TGGTCAGAAACACACTGGTCAGAAACACACTGGTCAGAAACACGAAGGTCAGAAACACAGCGGTCAGAACACAGTGGTCGGAAACACACTGGTCAGAAACACAGTGGTCAGAAACACAGAGGTCAGACACATACTGGTCAGAAACAAAGTGGTCAGAAACACACTGGTCAGAAACACAGGGGTCAGAACCACAGTGGTCAGAAACACACTCGTCAGAAACACACTGGTCAGAAACACAGTGGTCAGAGACAAAGTGGTCAGAAACACACTGGTCAGAAACACAGTGGTCCGAAACACACTGGTCAGAAACACAGTGGTCAGAAACACAATGCTCAGAAACACAGTGGTAAGAAACACACTGGTCATAGACACAGTGGTCAGAAACACACTGGTCAGAAACACAGTGGTCAGAAACACACTGGTCAGAAACACGAAGGTCAGAAACACAGCGGTCAGAAACACAGTGGTCAGACACACACTGGTCAGAAACACACTGGTCGGAAAAACAGTGGTCAGAAACACAGCGGTCAGAAACACAGTGGTCAGACACACACTGGTCAGAAACACACTGGTCGGAAAAACAGTGGTCAGAAACACAGCGGTCAGAAACACAGTGGTCAGACACACACTGGTCAGAAACACACTGGTCGGAAAAACAGTGGTCAGAAACACAGCGGTCAGAAACACAGTGGTCAGACACACACTGGTCAGAAACACACTGGTCGGAAAAACAGTGGTCAGAAACACAGCGGTCAGAAACACAGTGGTCAGACACACACTGGTCAGAAACACACTGGTCGGAAAAACAGTGGTCAGAAACACAGCGGTCAGAAACACAGTGGTCAGACACACACTGGTCAGAAACACACTGGTCGGAAAAACAGTGGTCAGAAACACAGCGGTCAGAAACACAGTGGTCAGAAACGCAGTGGTCAGAAACACCCTGGTCAGAAACACAGTGGTCCGAAGCACACTGGTCAGAAACACAGTGGTCATAAACACACTGGTCAGAAGCACGGTGGTCAGAAACACACTGGTCAGAAACACACTGGCCTGACACACAGTGGTCAAAAACAGAATGGTCAGAAACACACTGGTCAGAAATACGGTGGTCAGAAACACACTTGTCAGAAACACAGTGGTCAGAAACACACTGGTCAGAAACACACTGGTCAGAAACACAGTGGTCAAAAACAGAATGGTCAGAAACACACTGGTCAGAAATACGGTGGTCAGAAACACACTTGTCAGAAACACAGTGGTCAGAAACACACTGGTCAGAAACACACTGGTCAGAAACACATTGGACAGAAATGCACGGGTCATAAACACCCTGGTCAAAAACACACTGGTCAGAAACACAGTGGTCAGAAACAAAGTGGTCAGAAACACAATGGTCAGAAACACACTTGTCAGTAACACAGGGGTCAGAAACACAGTGGTAAGAAACACGGTGGTCGGAAACAAACTGGTCAGAAACACAGTGGTCAGAGCACGGTGGTCGGAAACACACTGGTCAGAAACACACTGGTCGGTAACACACTAGTCAGAAACACTATGGTAAAAAACACATTGGTCATAAAAACACTGGTCAGAAACACGCTATTCAGAAACACATTGGTCAGAAATACAGTGGTCAGAAACACACTGGTCAGAAATACAGTGGTAAAGAACACACTGGTCGGAAACAAACTGGTCAGAAACACACTGGTCAGAAATACAGTGGTAAAGAACACACTGGTCGGAAACAAACTGGTCAGAAACACAGTGGTCAGAAACACAGTAGTCAGAAACACAGTGGTCAGAAACACATTGGTCCGAAACACACTGGTCAGAAACACAGTGGTCAGAAACACACTGGTCAGAAACACAGTGGTCATAAACACACTGGTCAGAAACACAGTGGTCAGAAACAAACTGGTCAGAAACACACTGGTCGGAAACACAGTGGTCAAAAACACACTGGCCAGAAACACAGTGGTCAGAAACACAGTGGTCAGAAACACGGTGGTCAGAAACACACAGGTCAGAAAAAATGTGGTCAGAAACACAGTGGTCAGAAACGCAGTGGTCAGAAACACACTGGTCAGAAACACAGTGGTCAGCAACACACTGGTCAGAGACACAGTGGTCAGAAACACAGTGGTCAGAAACACGGTGGTCAGAAACACACAGGTCAGAAAAAATGTGGTCAGAAACACAGTGGTCAGAAACGCAGTGGTCAGAAACACACTGGTCAGAAACACAGTGGTCAGCAACACACTGGTCAGAGACACAGTGGTCAGAAACACAGTGGTCAGAAACACGGTGGTCAGAAACACACAGGTCAGAAAAAATGTGGTCAGAAACACAGTGGTCAGAAACGCAGTGGTCAGAAACACACTGGTCAGAAACACAGTGGTCAGCAACACACTGGTCAGAGACACAGTGGTCAGAAACACAGTGGTCAGAAACACGGTGGTCAGAAACACACAGGTCAGAAAAAATGTGGTCAGAAACACAGTGGTCAGAAACGCAGTGGTCAGAAACACACTGGTCAGAAACACAGTGGTCAGCAACACACTGGTCAGAGACACAGTGGTCAGAAACACAGTGGTCAGAAACACGGTGGTCAGAAACACACAGGTCAGAAAAAATGTGGTCAGAAACACAGTGGTCAGAAACGCAGTGGTCAGAAACACACTGTTCAGAAACACAGTGGTCAGAAACCCACTGGTCAGAAACAAAATGGATAGAAACACACTGGTAAGAAACACACTGGTCAGAAACATACTGGTCAGAAACACACTGGCCAGAAACACACTGGTCAGAAACACAGTGGTCATAAACACACTGGTCAGAAACACAGTGGTCAGAAAGACATTGGTCAGAAGCACACTGGTCAGAAACACAGTGGCCAGAAGCCCGCTGGTCAGAAACACAGTGGTCAGAAACACAGTGGTCAGAAACACAGTGGTCAGAAACACAATGGTCAGAAACACACTGGTCAGAAACTCACTGGTCAGAAACACACTGGTCGGAAACACAATGGTCAGAAACACACTGGTCAGAAACTCACTGGTCAGAAACACACTGGTCGGAAACACAATGGTCAGAAACACACTGGTCAGAAACTCACTGGTCAGAAACACACTGGTCGGAAACACAATGGTCAGAAACACACTGGTCAGAAACTCACTGGTCAGAAACACACTGGTCGGAAACACAATGGTCAGAAACACACTGGTCAGAAACTCACTGGTCAGAAACACACTGGTCGGAAACACAATGGTCAGAAACACACTGGTCAGAAACTCACTGGTCAGAAACACACTGGTCGGAAACACAATGGTCAGAAACACACTGGTCAGAAACTCACTGGTCAGAAACACACTGGTCGGAAACACAATGGTCAGAAACACACTGGTCAGAAACTCACTGGTCAGAAACACACTGGTCGGAAACACAATGGTCAGAAACACACTGGTCAGAAACTCACTGGTCAGAAACACACTGGTCGGAAACACAATGGTCAGAAACACACTGGTCAGAAACTCACTGGTCAGAAACACACTGGTCGGAAACACAATGGTCAGAAACACACTGGTCAGAAACTCACTGGTCAGAAACACACTGGTCGGAAACACAATGGTCAGAAACACACTGGTCAGAAACTCACTGGTCAGAAACACACTGGTCGGAAACACAATGGTCAGAAACACACTGGTCAGAAACTCACTGGTCAGAAACACACTGGTCGGAAACACAATGGTCAGAAACACACTGGTCAGAAACTCACTGGTCAGAAACACACTGGTCGGAAACACAATGGTCAGAAACACACTGGTCAGAAACTCACTGGTCAGAAACACACTGGTCGGAAACACAATGGTCAGAAACACACTGGTCAGAAACTCACTGGTCAGAAACACACTGGTCGGAAACACAATGGTCAGAAACACACTGGTCAGAAACTCACTGGTCAGAAACACACTGGTCGGAAACACAATGGTCAGAAACACACTGGTCAGAAACTCACTGGTCAGAAACACACTGGTCGGAAACACAATGGTCAGAAACACACTGGTCAGAAACTCACTGGTCAGAAACACACTGGTCGGAAACACAATGGTCAGAAACACACTGGTCAGAAACTCACTGGTCAGAAACACACTGGTCGGAAACACAATGGTCAGAAACACACTGGTCAGAAACTCACTGGTCAGAAACACACTGGTCGGAAACACAATGGTCAGAAACACACTGGTCAGAAACTCACTGGTCAGAAACACACTGGTCTGACACACAGTGGTCAAAAACAGAATGGTCAGAAACACACTGGTCAGAAATACGGTGGTCAGAAACACACTTGTCAGAAACACAGTGGTCAGAAACACACTGGTCAGAAACACACTGGTCAGAAACACAGTGGACAGAAACGCACGGGTCATAAACACCCTGGTCAAAAACACACTGGTCAGAAACACAGTGGTCAGAAACAAAGTGGTCAGAAACACAATGGTCAGAAACACACTTTTCAGTAACACAGGGGTCAGAAACACAGTGGTAAGAAACACGGTGGTCGGAAACAAACTGGTCAGAAACACAGTGGTCAGAAACAAAGTGGTCAGAAACACAATGGTCAGAAACACACTTTTCAGTAACACAGGGGTCAGAAACACAGTGGTAAGAAACACGGTGGTCGGAAACGAACTGGTCAGAAACACAGTGGTCAGAGCACGGTGGTCGGAAACACACTGGTCAGAAACACACTGGTCGGTAACACACTAGTCAGAAACACTATGGTCAAAAACACATTGGTCATAAAAACACTGGTCAGAAACACACTATTCAGAAACACATTGGTCAGAAATACAGTGGTCAGAAACACACTGGTCAGAAATACAGTGGTAAAGAACACACTGGTCGGAAACAAACTGGTCAGAAACACAGTGGTCAGAAACACAGTAGTCAGAAACACAGTGGTCAGAAACACGTTGGTCAGAAACGCACTGGTCAGAAACACAGTGGTCAGAAACACACTGGTCAGAAACACAGTGGTCATAAACACACTGGTCAGAAACACAGTGGTCAGAAACAAACTGGTCAGAAACACACTGGTCGGAAACACAGTGGTCAGAAACACACTGGTCAGAAACACAGTGGTCATAAACACACTGGTCAGAAACACAGTGGTCAGAAACAAACTGGTCAGAAACACACTGGTCGGAAACACAGTTGTCAAAAACACACTGGTCAGAAACACAGTGGTTAGAAACACAGTGGTCAGAAACACGGTGGTCAGAAACACACAGGTCAGAAAAAATGTGGTCAGAAACACAGTGGTCAGAAACGCAGTGGTCAGAAACACACTGTTCAGAAACACAGTGGTCAGAAACCCACTGGTCAGAAACAAAATGGATAGAAACACACTGGTCAGAAACACACTGGTCAGAAACATACTGGTCAGAAACACACTGGCCAGAAACACACCGGTCAGAAACACAGTGGTCATAAACACACTGGTCAGAAACATAGTGGTCAGAAAGACATTGGTCAGAAGCACACTGGTCAGAAACACAGTGGCCAGAAGCCCGCTGGTCAGAAACACAGTGGTCAGAAACACAGTGGTCAGAAACACAGTGGTCAGAAACACAATGGTCAGGAACACACTGGTCAGAAATACGGTGGTCAGAAACACAGTAGTCAGAAACACAGTGGTCGGGAACGCAGTGGTCCGGAACACAGTGGTAAGAAACACAGTGGTCAGAAGCACATTGGTCAGAAACACACTAGTCAGAAACGCAGTGGTCAGAAACACAGTAGTCAGAAACACAGTGGTCGGGAACGCAGTGGTCCGGAACACAGTGGTAAGAAACACAGTGGTCAGAAGCACATTGGTCAGAAACACACTAGTCAGAAACGCAGTGGTCAGAAACACAGTAGTCAGAAACACAGTGGTCGGGAACGCAGTGGTCCGGAACACAGTGGTAAGAAACACAGTGGTCAGAAGCACATTGGTCAGAAACACACTAGTCAGAAACGCAGTGGTCAGAAACACAGCGGTCAGAAACACAGTGGTCAGAAACACACTGGTCAGAAACACAGTGGTCAGAAACACATTGGTCAGACACACACTGGTCAGAAACACGGTGGTCAGAAACAGAATGGTCAGGAACACACTGGTCAGAAACACAGTGGTCGGAAACACAGTGGTCAGAAACACACCGGTCAGAAACACAGTGGTCAGAAACACACTGGTCAGAAACACACTGGTCAGAAACACACTTTTCAGAAATGCTGTGGTCAGAGACACTGTGGCCAGAAACACAGTGGTCAGAAACACACTGGTCGGAAAAACAGTGGTCAGAAACACAGCGGTCAGAAACACAGTGGTCAGAACCACACTGGTCAGAAACACAGTGGTCAGCAACACACTGGTCAGAGACACAGTGGTCAGAAACACAGTGGTCAGAAACACAGTGGTCAGAAACACACTGGTGAGAAACACACTTGTCAGTAACACACTGGTCAGAAACACAATGGTCGGAAACACATTGGTCATAAACACACTGGTCAGAAACACACTAGTCAGAAACACAGCGGTCAGAACCACAGTGGTCAGAAACACACTGGTCATAAATACAGTGGTCAAAAACACACTGGTCAGAAACAAAGTGGTCAGAAACATAGTGGTCAGAAACACAGTGGTCAGAAACACATTGTTCAGAGAAACATTGGTCAGAAACACACTGATCAGAAACACAGTGGTCAGAAACACACTGGTCAGAAACACATTGGTCACAAACACACTGGTCAGAAACACAGTGGTCAGAAACACACTGGTCAGAAACACATTGGTCACAAACACACTGGTCAGAAACACAGTGGTCAGAAACACACTGGTCAGAAACACACTGGTCAGGAACACGGTGGTCAAAAACATACTGGTCAGAAGCACACTGATCAGAAACACACTGGTCAGGAACACACTGGTCAGAAACACACTGGTCACAAACACAGTGGTCACAAACACTGTGGCCAGAAACACAGTGGTCAGAAACACACTTGTCAGAAACACAGTGGTCAGAAACACATTGGTCAGAAACACACTGGTCAGAAACACACTGGTCATACACACAATGGTCAGACACACTCTGGTCAGAAACACAGTGGTCCGAAACGCAGTGGTCAGAAACACCCTGGTCAGAAACACAGTGGTCCGAAGCACACTTGTCAGAAACACAGTGGTCAGAAACACACTGGTCAGAAGCACAGTGGTCAGAAACACACTGGTCAGAAACACACTGGTCAGACACACATTGGTCAAAAACAGAATGGTCAGAAACACACTGGTCAGAAACACGGTGGTCAGAAACACACTTGTCAGAAACACAGTGGTCATAAACACAGTGGTCAGAAACACACTGGTCAGAAACACAGTGGACAGAAACACACGGGTCATAAACACCCAGGTCAAAAACACACTGGTCAGAAACACAGTGGTCAGAAACAAAGTGGTCATAGACACAGTGGTCAGAAACACACTTGTCAGTAACACAGGGGTCAGAAACACAGTGGTCAGAAACACGGTGGTCAGAAACACACTGGTCAGAAACACAGTGGTCAGAAGCACGGTGGTTGGAAACACACTGGTCAGAAACACACTGGTCGGTAACACACTGGTCAGAAACACTATGGTCAGAAACACATTGGTCATAAAAACACTGGTCAGAAACACACTAGTCAGAAACACAGTGGTCAGAAATGCAGTGGTCAGAAACACACTGGTTAGAAATACAGTGGTAAAAAACACACTGGTCGGAAACAAACTGGTCAGAAACACAGTAGTCAGAAACACAGTGGTCAGAAACATATTGGTCAGAAACACACTGGTCAGAAACACGGTGGTCAGAAACACACTGGTGAGACACACAGTGGTCATAAACACACTGGTCAGAAACACAGTGGTCAGAAACAAACTGGTCAGAAACACACTGGTCGGAAACACAGTGGTCAGAAACACAGTGGTCAGAAACACACTGTTCAGAAACACAGGGGTTGGGAGCACAGTGGACAGAAACACATTGGTCAGAAACACACTGGTCAGACACACACTGGTAAGAAACACACTGGTCAGAAACACAGTGGTCAGAAACACAGTGGTCAAAAACACACTGGTCAGAAACACAGTGGTCAGAAACACAGTGGTCAGAAACACGGTGGTCAGAAACACACAGGTCAGAAACAATGTGGTCAGAAACACAGTGGTCAGAAACGCAGTCGTCCGAAACACACTGTTCAGAAACACAGTGGTCAGAAACCCACTGGTCAGAAACAAAATCGTCAGAAACACACTGGTCAGAAACACACTGGTCAGAAACATACTGGTCAGAAACACACTGGCCAGAAACACACTGGTCAGAAACACAGTGGTCAGAAACACGGTGGTCAGAAACACAGTGGTCAGAAAGACATTTGTCAGAAGCACACTGGTCAGAAACACAGTAGCCAGAAGCCCGCTGGTCAGAAACACGGTGGTCAGAAACACACTGGTCAGAAACACACCGGTCAGAAACACAGTGGTCAGAAGCACAGTGGTCAGAAACACACTGGTCAGAAATACAGTGGTCAGTAACACACGGGTCAGAAACAAACTGGTCAGAAACACAGTGGTCAGAAACACGGTGGTCAGAAACACACTGGTCAGAAACACACCGGTCAGAAACACAGTGGTCAGAAGCACAGTGGTCAGAAACACACTGGTCAGAAACACACTGGTCAGTAACACACCGGTCAGAAACACAGTGGTCAGAAGCACATTGGTCAGAAACACACTGGTCAGAAACACACTGGTCAGAAACACAGTGGTAAGAGACACAGTGGTCAGAAACACACTGGTCAGACATACAGTGGTCAGTAACACACGGGTGAGAAACAAACTGGTCAGAAACACAGTGGTCAGAAACACACTGGTCAGAAACACAGTGGTCAGAAAGACATTTGTCAGAAGCACACTGGTCAGAAACACAGTAGCCAGAAGCCCGCTTGTCAGAAACACAGTGGTCAGAAACACAGTGGTCAGAAACACAGTGGTCAGAAACACAATGGTCAGAAACACAGTGGTCAGAAACACACTGGTCAGAAACACAGTGGTCAGAAACACACCGGTCAGAAACACAGTGGTCAGAAACACAATGGTCAGAAACACACTGGTCAGAAACACACTGGTCAGTAACACACCGGTCAGAAACACAGTGGTCAGAAACACAGTGGTCAGAAAGACAGTGGTCAAAAACACAGTGGTCAGAAACACAGTGGTCAGAAAGACAGTGGTCAAAAACACAGTGGTCAGAAACACAGTGGTCAGAAACACACTGGTCAGAAACACACTGGTCAGTAACACACCGGTCAGAAACACAGTGGTCAGAAGCACATTGGTCAGAAACACACTGGTCAGAAACACACTGGTCAGAAACACAGTGGTAAGAGACACAGTGGTCAGAAACACACTGGTCAGAAATACAGTGGTCAGTAACACACGGGTCAGAAACAAACTGGTCAGAAACACAGTGATCAGAAACACAGTGGTCAGAAAGACAGTGGTTAGAAACACATTGGTCAGAAACACACTAGTCAGAAACGCAGTGGTCAGAAACACACCGGTCAGAAACACAGTGGTCAGAAACACAGTGGTCAGACACACACTGGTCAGAAACACGGTGGTCAGAAAAAGAATGGTCAGGAACACACTGGTCAGAAACACGGTGGTCAGAAACACACTGGTCAGAAACACAGTGGTCGGAAACACAGTGGTCAGAAAGACACTGGTCAGAAACAAAGTGGTCAGAAACACACTGGTCAGAAAAACAGTGGTCAGAAACACAGCGGTCAGAAACACAGTGGTCAGAACCACACTGGTCAGAAACACAGTGGTAAGAAACACACTGGTCAGAGACACAGTGGTCAGAAACACAGTGGTCAGAAACACAGTGGTCAGAAACACACTGGTGAGAAACACACTGGTCAGTAACACACTGGTCAGAAACACAGTGGTCGGAAACACATTGGTCATAAACACACTGGTCAGAAACACACTAGTCAGAAACACAGCGGTCAGAAACACAGTGGTCAGAAACACACTGGTCAGAAATACAGTGGTCAAAAACACACTGGTCAGAAACAAACTGGTCAGAAACACAGTGGTCAGAAACACAGTGGTCACAAACACATTGTTCAGAGAAACATTGGTCAGAAACACACTGATCAGAAACACAGTGGTCAGAAACACACTGGTCAGAAACACAGTGGTCATAAACACACTGGTCAGAAACACAGTGGTCAGAAAAACACTGGCCAGAAACACACTGGTCAGGAACACGGTGGTCAGAAACAGACTGGTCAGAAACACACTGGTCAGAAACACAGTGGTAATAAACACACAGGTCAGAAACACAGTGGTCGGGAACACAGTGGTCGGGAACACAGTGGTAAGAAACACAGTGGTCAGAAACACACTGGTCAGAAACACACTGGTCAGAAACACACTGGTCACAAACACAGTGGTCAGAAACACTGTGGCCAGAAACACAGTGGTCAGAAACACACATTTCAGAAACACAGTGGTGATAAACACAATGGTCAGAAACAAAGTAGTAAGAAACACCCTGGTCAGAAACACACTGGTCAGAAACGCATTGGTCAGAAATACAGTGGTCACAACACATTGGTCAGAAACACAGGGGTTCGAAACACAGTGGTCAGAAACACAGTGGTCAGAAACACACTGGTCGGAAACAAACTGGTCAGAAACACACTGGTCCAAAAATCGGTGGTCAGAAACACACTTGTCAGAAACACACTGGTCAGAACACACTGGTCAGAAACACACTGGTCGGAAACACAGTGGATGGAAACACACAGCTCAGAAACACAGTGGTCAGAAACACACCGGTCAGAAACACAGTGGTCAGAAACACACTGGTCAGAAACAAAGTGGTCAGAAACATACTGGTCAGAAACACAGTGGTTAGAAACACAGCCGTCAGAAACACAGTGGTCAGAAACACACCGGTGAGAAACACACTGGTCAGAAACACGATGGTCAGAAACATAGTGGTCAGACACACACTGGTCAGAAACACAGTGGTCACAAACATAGTGGTCAGAAACACACTGGCAAGAAACAAAGTGGTCAGAAACACACTGGTCAGAAAGACACTGGTCACAAAAACAGTGGTCAGAAACACAGTGGTCAGAAACACAGTGGTCAGAAACACACTGGTCAGAAACACAGTGGTCAGAAATACACGGGTGAGAAACACATTGGTCAGAAACGCAGTGGTCAGAATCACTGTGGTCATAATTACGGTGGTCAGAAACACAGTGGTCAGAAGCACATTTGTCAAAAACTCAGTGGTCAGAAACACACTGGTCATAAACACAGTTGTCAGAAACACAGTGTTCAGAAACACAGTGGTCAGAAACACAGTTGTCAGAAACATACCTCAGAAACACAGTGGTGAGAAACACACTAGTCAGAAACACAGTGGTCAGAAACACGGTGGTCAGAAACACAGTGGTTAGAAACACACTGGTCAGAAACACACCGGTCAGAAACACAGTGGTCAGAAATACAGTAGTCAGAAACACACTGCTCAGAAAGACAGTGGTCAGAAACACACTGGTGAAAAACAGATTCGTCGGAAACACAGTGGTCAGAAACACACTGGTCAGAAACACACTGGTCTGAAACACAATGGTCAGAAGCACACTGGTCAGGAACACAGTGGTCAGAGACACACTGGTCAGAAGCACAGTGGTCAGAAACAAACCGGTCACAAACGCACTGGTCAGAAACACACTGGTCATAAACACAGCGTTCACAGAGACAGTGGTCAGAAACAAAATGTTCAGAACACACTGTTCAGAAACACACAGGTCCGAAAGACACTGGTGAGAAACACACTGGTCAGAAACACAGTGGTCGGAAACACACTGGTCACAAAAACACTGGTAAGAAATACAATGGTCAGAAACGCAGTGGTCAGAAACACACTGGTCAGAAACACAGTGGTCAGAAACACAGTGGTCGGAAACACAGTGGTCAAGAACACACTGGTCAGAAAGTCACTGGTCGGAAACACACTCGTCGGAAACACAGTGGTCAGAAACACGGTGGTCAGAAACACAGTGGTCAGAAACACACTGGTCAAGAACACACTGGTCAGAAACACAATGGTCAGAAACACAGTGGTCAGAAACTCAGTGGTCAGAAGCACACTGGTCAGACACACAGTGGTCAGAAACACACTGGTCAGAAAGACAGTGGTCAGAAGCAAAGTGGTCAGGAACACAGTGGTCATAAACACAGTGGTCAGAAACACACTGGTCATAATGTCACTGTTCGGAAACACACTCGTCAGAAACACAGTGGTATAAAACACACTGGTCAGAAACACAGTGGTCAGAAACACACTGGTCAAAAGCACACTGGTCAGAAACACAGTGGTCAGAAACACAATGGTCAGAAACACAGTGGTCAGAAACACACTGGTCAAAAACACAGTGATCATAAACACACTTGTCAGAAGCACAGTGGTCAGAAACACACTGGTCAGAAACACACTGGACGGAAACACAGTCGTCAGAAACACAGTGGTGAGCAACACACTGGTCAGAAACACAGGGGTCGGAAACACAGTGGTCAGCAACTCACTGGTCAGAAACACACTGGTCAGACACACACTGGTCAGAAACACAGTGGCCAGAAACACAGTGGTCAGAAACACAGTGGTCAGAAACACACTGGTCAGAAACACACTGGTCAGAAACACAGTGGTCATAAACACAGTGGTCAGAAACACACAGGTCAGAAACACATTGGTCAGAAACACACTGGTCAGAAACACAGTGGTCAGAAACGCACTGGTCAAAAACACACTGGTAAGAAACACAGTGGTCAGAAACACGGTGGTGAGAAACACACTGGACAGAAACACACTGGTCAGAAACAGAGTGGTCATAAACACACTGGTCAGAAACACAGTGGTCGGAAACATACTTGTCAGAAACACACTGGTCGCAATACAGTGGTCAGAAACACAGTGGTCAGAAACTCGCTGGTCAAAAACACATGGGTTGGAAACACAGTGATCAGAAACACACAGGTCAGAAACACACTGTTCAGAAACACACTAGTCAGAAACACACTGGTCATAATCAAACTGGTCAGAAACACAGTGGTCAGAAACAAACTGGTTAGAAACACAGTCGTCAGAAACACAGTGCTCAGAAACACACTGGTCAGAAACACAGTGGTCAGAAACACACTGGTCAGAACCACAGTGGTCATGCACACACTGGTCAGAACCACAGTGGTCATAAACACACTGGTCAGAAACACACTGGTCAGGAACACAGTGGTCGAAAACACAATGGTCAGAAACACAGTGGTCAGAAACACACTGGTCAGAAACGCAGGGGTCGGAAACACACTGGTCAGAGCACAGTGGTCAGAAACACACTGGTTAGAAACACACTGGTCAAAAACACACTGGTCAGAAACACAGTGGTAAGAAACACACTGGTCAGAAAGACACTGGTCAGAAACACGGTTGTCGGAAACACTGTGGTCAGAGACACTATGGCCAGAAACACAGTAGTGAGAAACACACTGGTCAGAAAACCAGTGGTCAGAAACACATCGGTCAGAAACACAGTCGTCAGAAACACACTGGTAAGAAACACAGTGGTCAGAAATACACTGGTCAGAAACACAGTGGTCAGAAACACAGTGGTCAGAAACACGGTGGTCAAAAAATCACTGGTTAGAAACACACTGGTCAGTAACACACTGGTCAGAAACACAGTGGTCAGAAACACATGGGTCAGAAACACACTGGTCAGAAATACAGTGGTCAAGAACACAATGGTCATAAACAAACTGGCCAGAAACACAGTGGTCAGAAACACAGTGGTCAGAAACACATTGGTCAGAAACACACTGGTCACAAACACAGTGGTCAGAAACACACTTTTCAGAAACACACTGGTCAGAAACACAGTGGTCATAAACACACTGGTCAGAGCACAGTGGTCAGAAACACACTGGTCAGAAACACACTGGTCAGAAACACAGTGGTCACAAACACAGTGGTCAGAAACACACTGGTCAGAAACGCATTGGTCAGAAACGCAGTGGTCAGAAACACATTGGTCAGAAACACACTGGTCAGAAACACACTAGTCAGAAACACACTGGTCATAATCAAACTGGTCACAAACACAGTGGTCAGAAACACACTGGTCAGAAACGCATTGGTCAGAAACGCAGTGGTCAGAAACACATTGGTCAGAAACACACTGGTCAGAAACACACTAGTCAGAAACACACTGGTCATAATCAAACTGGTCACAAACACAGTGGTCAGAAACACACTGGTCAGAAACGCATTGGTCAGAAACGCAGTGGTCAGAAACACATTGGTCAGAAACACACTGGTCAGAAACACACTAGTCAGAAACACACTGGTCATAATCAAACTGGTCACAAACACAGTGGTCAGAAACACACTGGTCAGAAACACACTGGTCAGAAACACACTGGTCAGAAACACAGTGGTCAGAAACACACTTTTCAGAAACACACTGGTCAGAAACACAGTGGTCATAAACACACTGGTCAGAGCACAGTGGTCAGAAACACACTGGTCAGAAACACACTGGTCAGAAACACAGTGGTCACAAACACAGTGGTCAGAAACACACTGGTCAGAAACACAGTGGTCAGCAACACACTTGTCAATAACACCGTGGTCAGAAACACACTGGCCAGAAACACAGTAGTAAGAAATACCCTGGTCAGAAACACACTGTTCAGAAACGCATTGGTCAGAAACGCAGTGGTCAGAAACACATTGGTCAGAAACACAGGGGTCCGAAACACAGTGGTCAGAAACACAGTGGTCAGAAACACACTGGTCAGAAACAAACTGGTCAGAAACACACTGGTCCGAAAATCGATGGTCAGAAACACACTGGTCAGATACACACTGGTCAGAAACACACAGTTCAGAAACCCAGTGGTTAAAAATGCACAGGTCAGACACACAGTGGTCAGAAACACACTGGTCAGAAACACAGTGGTCAGAAACACACTGGTCAGAAACACATTGATGAGAAACGTACTGGTCAGAAACACAGTGGTTAGAGACACGGTCGTCAGAAACACAGTGGTCAGAAACACAATGGCAAGAAACTCAGTGGTCAGAAACACACTGGTCAGAAATACACTGGTCATAAACACAGTGGTAAAATGGACAGTGGTCAGAAACACAGTGGTCAGAAACACACTGGTCAGAAACACAGTGCTCAGAAATACACGGGTCAGGAACATAGTGGTCAGAATCACAGTGGTCAGGATCACAGTGGTCAGAAACACAGTGGTCAGAAACACAGTAGTTAGAAGCACAGTGGTCAGAAACTCGGTGGTCAGAAACACACTGGTCAGGAACACGGTGCTCAGAAACACAGTGCTTAGAAACACAGTGGTCAGAAACACAGTGGTCAGAAACACACTTTCAGAAACACATTGGCCAGGTACACACTGGTCAGAAACACAGTGGTCAGAAACACGGTGGTCAGAAACACAGTGGTTCGAAACACAGTGGTCAGAAACACACTGGTCAGTAACACACTGGTCAGAAACACAGTGGTCAGAAACACATTGTTCAGAAACACATTGGTCAGAAAGACAGTGGTCAGAAACACACTGGTGAGAAACACGGTAGTCAGAAACACAGTGGTCAGAAACACACTGGTCAGAAACACACTGGCCAGAAACACGCTGGTCAGAAACACACTGGTCAAAAACACAATGGTCAGAAACACAGTGGTCAGAAACACAGTGGTCAGAAACACGGTGGTCAGAAACACACTGATCAGACATACACTGGTCAGAAACACAGTGGTCAGAGACACACTGGTCAGAAACACAGTGATCAGAAACACACTGGTCAGAAACCTACTGGTCGGAAACTCACTGGTCAGAAGCACAATGGTCAGAAATACAGTGGTCGGATACACACTGGTCAGAAACACATTGGGCAGAAACACAGTTGTCAGAAACACACTGGTCATAAACACAGTGGTCAGAAACACACTGGTCAGAAACACGGTGGTCAGAAACACATAGATCAGAAACACAGTGGTCAGAAACACAGTGGTCAGAAGCAGACTGGTCAGAAACACAGTGTGTCAGAAACACACTGGTCAGAAACACAGTGGTTAGAAACACAGTGGTCAGAAACGAAGTGGTCAGAAACACACTGGTCAGAAACACAAAGGTCAGAAACACACTTGTCAGAAACATGGTGGTCAGAAACACACTGGTCAGAAACGTGGCGGTCAGAAACACACTGGTCAGAAATACACTGATCAGAATCACAGTGGTCAGAAACACACTGCTCAAAAACACACTGGTCAGAAACATATTGGTCAGACACACACTGGTCAGAAACACTGGTCAGAAACACTGGTCAGAAACACAGCGGTGAGAAACACACTGGTCAGAGACACAGTGGTCAGAAACACAGAGGTCAGAAACATCGTGGTCAGAAACACAGTGGTCAGAAACACACTGGTCATAAACACACTGGTCAGAAACACACTGGTCGGAAACACACTGGTCAGAAACGCAGAGGTCAGAAACACAGTGGTCAGAGCACAGTGGTGGGAAACACACTGGTCAGAAACACAGGGGTCAGAAACATGGTGGTCAAAATCACACTGGTCAAAAACAAACTGCTCAGAAACACAGTGGTCAGAAACACACTGGTCAGAAACACAATGGTCAGAAACACACTGGTCAGAGCAGACTGGTCAGAACCACGCTGGTCAGAAACACAGTGGTCAGAAACAAAGTGGTCAGAAACACACTGGTCCAAAACACAGTGGTCAGAAACACACTGGTCAGAAACACACTGGTCAGAGCAGACTGGTCAGAACCACGCTGGTCAGAAACACAGTGGTCAGAAACAAAGTGGTCAGAAACACACTGGTCCAAAACACAGTGGTCAGAAACACACTGGTCAGAAACACAGTGGTCAGAAACACAGTGCTCATAAACACTATGGTCAGAAACACTCTGGTCAGAAACACAGTGGTCAGAAATACAGTGGTCAGAAACACAGTGGTCAAAAACACACTGGTCAGAGATGCAGTGGTCAGAAACAAACTGGTCAGAAACACAGTGGTCAGAAACACACTGGTCAGAAACACAGTGGTCAGAAACACGGTGGTCAGAAACACACTGGTCAGAAACACAGTGGTCAGAAACACACTGGTCAGAAACACACCGGTCAGAAACACAGTGGTCAGAAACACAATGGTCAGAAACACGGTGGTCAGAAACACACTGGTCAGAAACACACTGGTGACAAACACTGTAGTCAGAAACACAGTGGTCAGAAACACAATGGTCAGAAACACCATGGTCAGAAACACACTGGTCAGAAACACGGTGGTCAGAAACACAGTGGTCAGAAACACACAGGTCAGAAACACAGGGGTCCGAAACACAGTGGTCAGGAACACAGTGGTCAGAAACACACTGGTCAGAAACACAGTGGTCAGAAACCCAGTGGTCGGAGACACACTGGTCAGAAACAAACTGGTGAGGAACACACTGGTCAGGAACACAGTGGTCAGAAACACAGTGGTCGGAAACACAATGGTCAGAAACAAAGTGGTCAGAAACACACTTGTCATAAACACGGTGGTCAGAAACACACTGGTCAGAAACACAGTGGTCAGAAACACACTGGTCAGAAACACAGTGGTCAGGAACACACCGGTCAGAAACACAGTGTTCATAAACACACTGGTCAGAAATACAGTGGTCCGAAACACAGTGGTCAGAAACACAGTGGTCAGAAATACTCTGGTCAGAAACACAGTTGTCAGAAACACACTGGTGAGAAATACACCAGTCAGGAACACACTGGTCAGAAAGATGGTGGTCAGACACACACTGGTCAGCAACACAGTGGTCAGAAACACAGTGGTCCAAAACACGCTGATCGGAAACACACTAGTCAGACACACACTGGTCAGAAACACACTGGATAGAAACACACTGGTCAGAAACACACTGGTCAGAAACACACTGGTCATAAACACATTGGTCAGAACCACGGTGGTCAGAAACACACTGGTCAGAAACACACTGGTCAGAAACACAGTGGTCAGAAACACACTGGTCAGAAACACACTGATCAGAAACACAGTGGTCTGAAACACACTGATCAGAAACACAGTGGTCTGAAACACAGTGGTTAGAAACACACTGGTCAGAAGCACACTGGTCAGAAACACAGTGGTCAGAAATACACTGGTCAGAAACATCGTGGTGAAAAATAGACTGGTGAGAAACACACTGGACAGAAACACACTGGTCAGAAACACAGTGGTCAGAAACACGGTGGTCAGAAACACATTGGTCAGAAACACAGTGGTCAGAAACACACTGGTCAGAAACACAATGGTCAGAAACACCATGGTCAGAAACACACTGGTCAGAAACACGGTGGTCAGAAACACAGTGGTCAGAAACACACAGGTCAGAAACACAGGGGTCCGAAACACAGTGGTCAGGAACACAGTGGTCAGAAACACACAGGTCAGAAACACACTGGTCAGAAACACACCGGTCAGAAACACAGTGGTCAGAAACACAATGGTCAGAAACACCATGGTCAGAAACAGACTGGTCACAAACACGGTGGTCAGAAACACAGTGGTCAGAAACACAATGGTCAGAAACACCATGGTCAGAAACACACTGGTCAGAAACACGGTGGTCAGAAACACAGTGGTCAGAAACACACAGGTCAGAAACACAGGGGTCCGAAACACAGTGGTCAGGAACACAGTGGTCAGAAAAACACAGGTCAGAAACACAGTGGTCAGAAACCCAGTGGTCGGAAACACACTGGTCAGAAACAAACTGGTGAGGAACACACTGGTCAGGAACACAGTGGTCAGAAACACAGTGGTCGGAAACACAATGGTCAGAAACAAAGTGGTCAGAAACACACTTGTCATAAACACGGTGGTCAGAAACACACTGGTCAGAAACACAGTGGTCAGAAACACACTGGTCAGAAACACAGTAGTCAGGAACACACCGGTCAGAAACAAAGTGTTCATAAACACACTGGTCAGAAATACAGTGGTCCGAAACACAGTGGTCAGAAATACTCTGGTCAGAAACACAGTTGTCAGAAACACACTGGTGAGAAATACACCGGTCAGGAACACACTGGTCAGAAAGATGGTGGTCAGACACACACTGGTCAGAAACACAGTGGTCAGAAACACAGTGGTCCAAAACACGCTGATCGGAAACACACTAGTCAGACACACACTGGTCAGAAACACACTGGATAGAAACACACTGGTCAGAAACACACTGGTCAGAAACACAGAGGTCAGAAACACGGTGGTCAGAACACAGTGGTCAGGAACACAGTGGTCAGAAACACATCGGTCATAAACACAGTGGTCAGACACACACTGGTCAGAAACAAAATGGTCAGAAACACACTGGTCATAAACACATTGGTCAGAACCACGGTGGTCAGAAACACACTGGTCAGAAACACACTGGTCAGAAACACAGTGGTCCGAAACACACTGGTCAGAAACACACTGGTCAGAAACACACTGGTCAGAAACACAGTGGTCTGAAACACAGTGGTCAGAAACACACTGGTCAGAAGCACACTGGTCAGAAACACAGTGGTCATAAACACACTGGTCAGAAACACAGTGGTAAGAAACACACTGGTCAGGAACACACTGGTGGGAAACACAGTGGTCAGAGACACTGTGGTCAGAAACACACTGGTCAGAAACACACTGGTCAGACACAATGTGGTCAGAAACGCAGTGGCCAGAAACACACAGGCCAGAAACACAAAGGTCAGAAACACACTGGTCAGAAACAGAGTGGTCAGAAACACACTGGTCAAAAACACACTGGTTAGAATCACAGTGGTCATAAACACAATGGCCATAAACACAGTGGTCAGAAACACACTGGTCAGAAATACAGTGGTCAGAAACCCACTGGTCAGAAACGCAGTGGTCAGAAACACACTGGTCAGAAACACACTGGTCAGAAACACAGTGGTCGGAAACACACTGGTCATAAACACAGTGGTCAGAAACACAGTGGTCAGAAACACACTGGTCATAAGCACAGTGGTCAGAAACACATAGGTAAGAAACACACTGGTCGGAAACACGGTGGACAGAAACACAGTGGTCAGAAACACAGTGGTCAGAAACACAGTGGTCAGAAACACGCTGGTCAGAGACAAACTGGTCAGAAACACACCGGTCAGAAACACATTTGTCAGAAACGCGGTGGTCAGAAACACACTGGTCAGAAACACACTGGTCAGTAACACGCTGGTCAGAAACACAGTCGTCACGAACACATTGGTCAGAAACACACTGGTCAGAAACACTCTGGTCAGAAACACAGTGGCCAGAAACACAGTGGTCAGAAACACACTGATCAGAAATACTGTGGTCAGAAACACACTGGTCAGAAACAAGCTGGTCAGAAACACTGTGGTCAGAAAAAAATTGGTCAGAAACACAGTGGTCGGAAACACACTGGTCAGAAACACTGCGGTCAGAAACACACTGGTCAGACACACAATGCTCAGAAACACACTGGTCAGAAACACGGTGGTCATAAACACACTGGTCAGAAACACAGTGGTCAGAAACACAATGGTCAGGAACACAGTGGTCAGAGCTAGACTGGTCAGAAACACAGTGGTCAGAAACACAGTGGTCAGAAATACACTGGTCAGAAACACAGTGGTCAGAAAGACAGTGGTCAGAAACACACTGGTCAGAAACACAGTGGTCAGAAACATACTGGTCAGAAACACTGTGGCCAGAAACACAGTGGTCAGAAACACACTGGTCAGAAACACACTGGTCAGAAACACAGTGGTCAGAAGCACAGCAGTGAGAAACACCCTGGTCAGAAACACATTGGTCAGAAACACAGTGGTCAGAAACACACTAGTCATAAACACAGGGGTAAAAAACACAGTGGTCAGAAACACAGTGGTCAGAAACACACTGGTCAGAAGCACAGTGGTCAGAAACACTGTGTTCAGAAACACACTGGTCTGAATCAAACTGGCCAGAATCACACTGGGCAGAAATGCGGTCATCAGGAACACGCTGGTCAGAAACACACTGGTCAGAAACACAGTGTTTCGAAACACACTGGTCAGAAACACGGTGGTTAGAAACACGGTGGTCAGAAACCCAGTGGGCAGAAACACATTGGTAAGAAAAACAGTGGTCCAAAACACACTGGTCAGAAACACAGTGGTCAGAAACCCACTGGTCAGAAGCAGGGTGGCCAAAAACACACTGGTCAGAAACACACTGGTCAGAAACACATTGGTCAAAAACAGACTGGTCAGAAACACACTGGTCGGAAACACAGTGGTAAGAAACACAGTGGTCAGAAGCAGAATGGTCAGAAACACGGTGGTCAGAAACACACTGGTCAGAAACACAGTGGTTAGAACCACAGTGGTCAGAAACAAAGTCGTCAGAAACACACTGGTCAGAAACACAGTGGTCAGAAACACACTGGTCAGAAACATGGTGGTCAGAAACACACTGGTCAGAAACATGGTGGTCAGAAACACACTGGTCAGAAATACACTGATCAGAAACACAGTGGTCAGAAACGCACTGCTCAGAAACACACTGGTCAGAAACTAAGTGGTCAGACACACACTGGTCAGAAACACTGGTCAGAAACACAGTGGTGAGAAACACACTGGTCAGAGACCCAGTGGCCGGAAACACAGAGGTCAGAAACATCGTGGTCAGAAACACAGTGGTCAGAAACACGCTGGTCATGAACACACTGGTCAGAAACACACTGGTTAGAAACACACTGGTCGGAAACACACTGGTCAGAAACACAGAGGTCAGAAACACAGTGGTCAGAACACAGTGGTGGGAAACACACTGGTCAGAAACACAGTGGTCAGAAACACAGTGGTCATAAACACACTGGTCAAAAACAAACTGCTCAGAAACACACTGGTCAGAAACACATTGGTCATAAACACACTGGTCACAAACACAATGGTCAGAAACACACTGGTCAGAGCACACTGGTCAGAACCACACTGGTCAGAAACACAGTGGTTAGAAACAAAGTGGTCAGAAGCACACTGGTCAGAAACACACTGGTCAGAACCACACTGGTCAGAAACACAGTGGTCACAAACACTTTGGTCAAAAACACACTGGTCAGAAACACAGTGGTCAGAAATACAGTGGTCAGAAACACAGTGGTCAGAAACACACTGGTCAGAGATGCAGTGGTCAGAAACAAACTGGTCAGAAACACAGTGGTCAGAAACAAACTGGTCAGAAACACAGTGGTCATAAACACGCTGGTCAGAAACACACTGGTCAGAAACACACTGGGCAGAAACATAGTGGTCAGAAAAACAGCGGTCAGAAACACACTGGTCACAAACACAGTGGTCCGAAACACACTGGTCGGAATCAAAGTGGTCAGAAACCCACTGGTCAGAAGCACAGTGGTCAGAAACACACTGGTGAGAAACACACTGGTCAGAAACATAGTGGTAAAAAATAGACTGGTCAGAAACACACAGGTTAGAAACACACTTGTCAGAAACACAGTGGTCAGAAACACGGTGGTCAGAAACACACCAGTCGGAAATGCAGTGGTCAGAAACACACTGGTCAAAAACACACTGGTGAGAAACACCATGGTCAGAACACACTGGTCAGAAACACAGTGGTCAGAAACACAGTGGTCAGAAACACACTGGTCAGCAACACAGGGGTCAGAAACACAGTGGTCAGAAACACATTGGTCAGAAACACACTGGTCAGAAACACAGTGCTCAGAAACACAGTGGTCAGAAACACACTGGTCAGAAACAAACTGGTGCGGAACACACTGGTCAGAAACACAGTGGTCACAAACACAGTGGTCGGAAACACACTGGTCAGAAACAAAGTGGTCAGAAAAACACTAGTCAGAAACACGTCGGTCAGAGACACGCTGGTCAGAAACACAGTGGTCAGAAACACACCGGTCAGAAACACAGTGGTCATGAACACACCGGTCAGAAACACAGTGTTCAGAAACACACTGGTCAGAAACACAGTTGTCCAAAACACAGTGGTCAGAAACACAGTGGTCAGAAACACACTGGTCAGAAACAAAGTGGTCAGAAACACACTGGTCAGAAACACAGTGGTCAGAAACACTCTGGTTAGAAACACGATTGTCAGCAACACAGTGGTGTGAAATACACCGGTCAGGCACACACTAGTCAGAAAGATGGTGGTCAGACACACACTGGTCAGAAACACATTAGCCAGAATCTCAGTGGTCCGAAACACGCTGGTCGGAAACACACTAGTCAGAAACACACTGGTCAGAAATACACCGGATAGAAACACACTGGTCAGAAACACACTGGTTAGAAACACACTGGTCAGAAACACAGAGGTCAGAAACACGGTGGTCAGAACACAGTGGTCAGGAACACAGTGGTCAGAAACACATCGGTCAGAAACACAGTGGTCAGACACACACTGGTTAGAAACAAACTGGTCAGAACACACCGGTCAGAAACACATTGGTCAGAACCACGGTGGTCAGAAACACACTGGTCAAAAACACACTGGTCAGAAACACAGTGGTCAGAAACACAGTGGTCATAAACACACTGGTGAGAAACACAGTGGTAAGAAACACACTGGTCAGAAACACACTGGTCGGAAACACAGTGGTCAGACACACAGTGGTCAGAAACACACTGGTCAGAAACACACTGGTCAGAAACACTGTGGTCAGAAACACAGTGGTCAGAAACACACAGGTCAGAAACACAGAGGTCAGAAACACACTGGTCAGAAACAGAGTGGTCAGAAACACACTGGTCAAAAACACACTGGTTAGAAACACAGTGGTCAGAAACACAATGGTCATAAACACAGTGGTCAGGAACACACTGTTCAGAAACACAGTGGTCAGAAACCAACTGGTCAGAAACACAGTGGTCAGAAACACAATGGTGAGAAACACACTGGTCAGAAACATAGTGGTCAGAAACACACTGGTCAGAAACACACTGGTCAGAAACACAGTGGTTGGAAACACGCTGGTCAGAAACACAGTGGTCAGAAACACAGTAGTCAGAAACACACTGGTCATTAACACAGTGGTCAGAAACACAATGGTCAGGAACATAGTGGTCAGAAGTAGACTGGTCAGAAAGACACTGGTCAGAAACACAGTGGTCAGAAAAACACTGGTCAGAAATACAGTGGTCAGAAACACAGCGGTCAGAAACACACTGGTCCGAACCACAGTGGTCAAAAACATACTAGTCAGAAACACTGTGGCCAGAAACACAGTGGTCAGAAACATAGTGGTTAGAAACACACAGGTCAGAAACACACTGGTCAGAAACACAGTACTGATAAACACCCTGGTCAGAAATACACTGGTCAGAAACACATTGGTCAGAAACTCAGTGATCAGAAACACACTAGTCATAAACACAGGGGTCAAAAACACAGTGGTCAGAAACACAGTGGTCAGAAACACACTGGTCAGAAGCACAGTAGTCAGGAACACTGTGGTCAGAAACACACTGGTCAGAATCAAACTGGCCAGAAACACACTGGGCATAAATACGGTCATCAGAAACACGCTGGTCAGAAACACACTGGTCAGAAACACACTGGTCAGAAACACAGTGATCCGAAACACACTGGTCAGACACACAGTGGTTAGAAACACAGTGGTTAGAAACACAATGGTCATAAACACAGTGGTCAGAAACACACTGGTCAGAAACACACTGGTCAGAAACCCACTGGTCAGAAACACAGAGGTCAGAAACACACTGGTCAGAAATACAGTGGTCAGAAACACACTGGTCAGAAACAAGCTGGTCAGAAACATTGTGGTCAGAAACACATTGGTCAGAAACACAGTGGTCAGAAATACATTGGTCAGAAACACACTGGTCAGAAACACAGTGGTCAGAAACACACTGGTCAGAAACACAGTAGTCAGAAACACTCTGGTCAGAAACACAGTGGTCAGAAACACACTGGTCAGAAACTCAGTGGTGAGAAACACAATGGTCAGGAACACAGTGGTCAGAAAGACACTGGTCAGAAACACAGTGGTCATAAAAACACTGGTCAGAAACACAGGGGGCAGAAACACAGCGATCAGAAACACACTCGTCAGAACCACAGTGGTCAGAAACATACTGGTCAGAAACACCGTGGCCAGAAACACAGTGGTCAGAAACACAGTGGTCAGAAACACACTGGTCAGAAACACAGTGGTCAGAAACACAGTAGTGATAAACACCCTGGTCAGAAACACACTGGTCAGAAACACATTGGTCAGAAACTCGGTGGTCAGAAACACACTAGTCATAAACACAGGGGTCAAAAACAATTGGTCAGAAACACATTGGTCAGAAACACACTGGTCAGAAGCACAGTGGTCAGGAACACTGTGGTCAGAAACACACTGGTCAGAATCAAACTGGCCAGAAACACACTGGGCAGAAATACGGTCATCAGAAACACGCTGGTCAGAAACACACTGGTCAGAAACACACTGGTCAGAAACACAGTGGTCAGAAACACACTGGTCAGAAACATAGTGGTCAGAAACACATTGGTCAGAAACACACTGGTCAGAAGCACAGTGGTCAGGAACACTGTGGTCAGAAACACACTGGTCAGAATCAAACTGGCCAGAAACACACTGGGCAGAAATACGGTCATCAGAAACACGCTGGTCAGAAACACACTGGACAGAAACACACTGGTCAGAAACACAGTGATCCGAAACACACTGGTCAGAGACACAGTGGTTAGAAACACGGTGGTCAGAAAAAACAATGGTCATAAACACAGTGGTCAGAAACACACTGGTCAGAAACACAGTGGTCAGAAAGCCACTGGTCAGAAACACAGTGGTCAGGAACTCTGTGGTCAGAAACAAACTGGTCATAATCAAACTGGCCAGAAACACACTGGGCAGAAATACGGTCATCAGAAACATGCTGGTCAGAAACACACTGGTCAGAAACCCACTGGTCAGAAACACAGTGATCCGAAACACACTGGTCAGAAACACAGTGGTTATAAACACAGTGGTCAGAAAGACAATGGTCATAAACACAGTGGTCAGAAACACACTGGTCAGAGACACACTGCTCAGAAACCCACTGGTCAGAAACACAGTGGTCAGAAACACACTGGTCATAAACACACTGGTCAGAAACATAGTGGTCAGAAACACACTGGTCAGAAACACACTGGTCAGAAACGCAGTGGTCGGAAACACACTGGTCAGAAGCACAATGGTCAGAAACACAGTGGTCAGAAACACACTGGTCATAAACACATTGGTCAGAGACACACTGGTCAGAAACACACTGGTCGGAAACACGGTGTACATAAACACAGTGGTCAAGAACACAGTGGTCAGAAACACAGTGGTCAGAAACACACTGGTCAGAGACAAACTGGTCAGAAACACAGTGGTCAGAAACACAGTGGTCAGAAACACGGTGGTCAGAAACACACTGGTCAGAAACACACTGGTCAGCAACACACTGGTCAGAATACAGTCGTCACAAACACATTGGTCAGAAATACACTGGTCAAAAACACACTGGTCAGAAACACAGTGGCCAGAAACACAGTTGTCAGAAACACACCGGTCAGAAATACAGTGGTCAGAAACACACTGGTCAAAAACAAGCTGGTAAGAAACAATGTGTTCAGAAACACAGTGGTCAGAAACGCAGTGGTCAGAAACACATTGGTCAGAAACACACTGGTCAGAAACACAGTGGTCAGAAACACACTGGTCAGAAACACAGTGGTCAGAAACACACTGGTCAGGAACACAGTGGTCAGAAACACACTGGTCAGAAACACAGTGGTCAGAAACACAATGGTCAGGAACACAGTGGTCAGACCTAGACTGGTCAGAAACACTCTGGTCAGAAACACAGTGGTAAAAAAAAACACTGGTCAGAAACACAGTGGTCAGAAACACACTGGTCAGAAACACAGTGGTCAGAAACACAATGGTCAGGAACACAGTGGTCAGACCTAGACTGGTCAGAAACACTCTGGTCAGAAACACAGTGGTAAAAAAAAACACTGGTCAGAAACACAGTGGTCAGAAACACACTCGTCAGAACCACCGTGATCAGAAACATACTGGTCAGAAACACTGTGGCCAGAAACACAGTGGTCAGAAACACACTGGTCAGAAACACACTGGTCAGAAACACATTGGTCAGAAACACAGTAGTAAGAAACACCCTGGTCAGAAACACACTGGTCAGAAACACATTGGTCAGAAGCACAGTGGTCAGAAACACACTAGTCATAAACACAGGGGTCAAAACCAGAGTGGTCAGAAACACAGTGGTCAGAAACACACTGGTCAGAAGCACAGTGGTCACGAACACTGTGGTCAGAAACACACTGGTCAGAATCAAACTGGCCAGAAACAAACTGGGCAGAAATACAGTCATCAGAAACACGCTGGTCGGAAACACACTGGTCACAAACACACTGGTCAGAAACACATTGAACCGAAACACACTGGTCAGAAACACAGTGGCTAGAAACACGGTGGTCAGAACCCCAGTGGGCAGAAACACACTGGTCAGAAACACAGTAGTCCAAAACACACTGGTCAGAAACACAGTGGTCAGAAACCCACTGGTCAGAAGCACGGTGGCCAGAAACACACTGGTCATAAACACACTGGTCAGAAAAACAGTGGTCAATAACAGACTGGTCAGAAACACGCTGGTCAGAAACACAGTGGTCAGAAACACACCTGTCAGAAACACAGTGGTCAGAAACACAGTGGTCAGAAACACACTAGTCAGAAACACAGTGGTCAGAAACACACTGGTCATAAACACACTGGTCAGAAACACCCTGGTCAGAGAACACTGGTCAGAAACACAGTGGTCAGAAACACAGTTGTCAGAAACACACTGGTCAAAAACACAGTGGTCAGAAACACAGTGGTCGGAAACACACTGGTCAGAAACAAACCGGTGAGGACCACAGTGGTCAGAAACACAGTGGTCGGAAACACAGTGGTCAGAAACATGCTGGTCAGAAACACAGTGGTCAGAAACACACTGGTCAGAAACACAGTGGTCAGAAACACACTGGTGAGAAACACAGTGGTCCGAAATACAGTGGTCAGAAACACAGTGGTCAGAAACACACTGGTGAGAAACACAGTGGTCAGAAACACACTGGTCAGAAAGACAGTGGTCAGAAACACACTGGTCAGAAACACTGTGGTCAGAAACACACTGGTCAGAAACACAGTGGTCAGAAACACACTGGTCATAAACACAGTGGTCAGAAATATACTGGTCAGAAACACAGTGGTCAGAAACACACTGGTGAGAAACACAGTGGTCAGAAACACTCTGGTCAGAAACACAGTGGTCATAAAAACACTGGTCAGAAACACAGTGGTCAGAAACACAGCGGTCAGAAACACACTGGTCAGAACCACAGTGGTCAGAAACATACTGGTCAGAAACACCGTGGCCAGAAACACAGTGGTCATAAACACAGTGGTCAGAAACACACTGGTCAGAAACACAGTGGTCAGAAACACAGTAGTGATAAACACCCTGGTCAGAAACACACTGGTCAGAAACACATTGGTCAGAAACTCGGTGGTCAGAAACACACTAGTCATAAACACAGGGGTCAAAAACACATTGGTCAGAAACACATTGGTCAGAAACACACTGGTCAGAAGCACAGTGGTCAGGAACACTGTGGTCAGAAACACACTGGTCAGAATCAAACTGGCCAGAAACACACTGGGCAGAAATACGGTCATCAGAACCACGCTGGTCAGAAACACACTGGTCAGAAACACACTGGTCATAAACACAGTGATCCGAAACACACTGGTCAGAGACACAGTGGTTAGAAACACGGGGGTCAGAAACACAATGGTCATAAACACAGTGGTCAGAAACACACTGGTCAGAAACACAGTGGTCAGAAAGCCACTGGTCAGAAACACAGTGGTCAGGAACACTGTGGTCAGAAACACACTGGTCAGAGTCAAACTGGCCAGAAACACACTGGGCAGAAATATGGTCATCAGAAACATGCTGGTCAGAAACACACTGGTCAGAAACCCACTGGTCAGAAACACAGTGATCCGAAACACACTGGTCAGAAACAGAGTGGTTATAAACACAGTGGTCAGAAACACAATGGTCATAAACACAGTGGTCAGAAACACACTGGTCAGAAACACACTGGTCAGAAACCCACTGGTCAGAAACACAGTGGTCAGAAACACACTGGTCAGAAACACACTGGTCAGAAACATAGTGGTCAGAAACACACTGGTCAGAAACACACTGGTCAGAAACACAGTGGTCAGAAACACACTGGTCAGAAACACACTGGTCAGAAACATAGTGGTCAGAAACACACTGGTCAGAAACACACTGGTCAGAAACACAGTGGTCGGAAACACACTGGTCAGAAGCACAGTGGTCAGAAACACAGTGGTCAGAAACACACTGGTTATAAGCACAGTGGTCAGAGACACACTGGTCAGAAACACACTGGTCAGAAACATGGTGGACATAAACACAGTGGTCAGAAACACAGTGGTCAGAAACACAATGGTCAGAAACACACTGGTCAGAGACAAACTGGTCAGAAACACACTGGTCAGAAACACAGTGGTCAGAAACACGGTGGTCAGAAACACACTGGTCAGAAACACACTGGTCAGCAACACACTGGTCAGAAATACACTCGTCACAAACACATTGGTCAGAAATACACTGGTCAGAAACACACTGGTCAGAAACACAGTGGCGAGACACACAGTTGTCAGAAACACACTGGTCAGAAATACAGTGGTCAGAAACACACTGGTCAAAAACAAGCTGGTAAGAAACACTGTGGTCAGAAACACATTGGTCAGAAACACAGTGGTCAGAAAAACATTGGTCAGAAACACACTGGTCAGAAACACAGTGGTCAGAAACACACTGGTCAGAAACACAGTGGTCAGAAACACACTGGTCAGAAACACAGTGGTCAGAAACACAATGGTCAGGAACACAGTGGTCAGACCTAGACTGGTCAGAAACACTCTGGTCAGAAACACACTGGTCAGAAACACAGTGGTCAGAAACACACTGGTCAGAAACACAGTGGTCAGAAACACAATGGTCAGGAACACAGTGGTCAGACCTAGACTGGTCAGAAACACTCTGGTCAGAAACACAGTGGTAAAAAAAAAACACTGGTCAGAAACACATTGGTCAGAAACACACTGGTCAGAACCACAGTGATCAGAAACATACTGGTCAGAAACACTGTGGCCAGAAACACAGTGGTCAGAAACACACTGGTCAGAAACACACTGGTCAGAAACACAGTGGTCAGAAACACAGTAGTGAGAAACACCCTGGTCATAAACACACTGGTCAGAAACACACTGGTCAGAAGCACAGTCGTAAAAAACACACTAGTCATAAACACAGGGGTCAAAAACACAGTGGTCAGAAACACAGTGGTCAGAAACACACTGGTCAGAAGCACAGTGGTCAGGAACACTGTGGTCAGAAACACACTGGTCAGAATCAAACTGGCCAGAAACAAACTGGGCAGAAATACGGTCATCAGAAACACGCTGGTGAGAAACACACTGGTCATAAACACACAGGTCAGAAAAACAGTGAACCGAAACACACTGGTCAGAAACACAGTGGTTAGAAACACGGTGGTCAGAACCCCAGTGGGCAGAAACACACTGGTCAGAAACACAGTAGTCCAAAACACACTGGTCAGAAACACAGTGGTCAGAAACCCACTGGACAGAAGCACGGTGGCCAGAAACACACTGGTCATAAACACACTGGTCAGAAACACAGTGGTCAAAAACAGACTAGTCAGAAACACGCTGGTCAGAAACACAGTGGTCAGAAACACACCTGTCAGAAACACAGTGGTCAGAGACATTGTGGTCAGAAACACACTAGTCAGAAACACAGTGGTCAGAAACACACTGGTCATAAACACATTGGTCAGAAACACCCTGGTCAGAGAACACTGGTCAGAAACACAGTGGTCAGAAACACAGTTGTCAGAAACACACTGGTCAGAAACACAGGGGTCAGAAACACAGTGGTCAGAGACACAGTTGTCAGAAACACACTGGTCAGGAACACAGTGGTCAGAAACACAGTGGTCGGAAACACACTGGTCAGAAACAAACCGGTGAGGACCACACTGGTCAGAAACACAGTGGTCGGAAACACAGTGGTCAGAAACATGCTGGTCAGAAACACAGTGGTCAGAAGCACACTGGTCAGAAACACAGTGGTCAGAAACACACCGGTCAGAAACACAGTGGTCCGAAATACAGTGGTCAGAAACACAGTGGTCAGAAACACACTGGTGAGAAACACAGTGGTCAGAAACACACTGGTCCAGTATTGACCTGGCCACCCCGAACCCCGGCACATCGATGTGCACCTCGGCACATCGATGTGATCCCCCCCCACATCGGCCACCTCGGAACATCGGGCCTTACTGGGGTGCACTGTACATTTTTATGGCTAGTCCTAGGCGCGGAATACACACTAAAGTGCCTTTTTTTCACATACAGACGTGGGTCGACTCCGTCGTCGCACTCATTTTCTCATCATCGCGTGGTCATCCGCACTGACTCACGATCGCAGCATTCCACGTGTCACAAACAGCGTGGAATGCTGCCGACGCTGCCTATCTTCACACTTTTACTTGCCAGGTGGCAAGTAAAAGTGCGAAGAATGTTTTTACTTTTTCTGTCACAAATCGAGTTTTGGTTATCAAAGTGATGCACGCGGAATCTCGAGCCCGGATGTCAAAAACCAAACCTCGCTACTCCATGTTCGAGAATCAAAGTTTGAGTGCAAATACGATTGCGGAGTTTACTTCTCAAAATGTTTCATTTGAGAAGCTCGGCTTTCGAAGTTCCGAATCGGACATCGAAACTGAGTTGAAGTTTGATTTTAGAAGTTTGACGTTTGATGTTCGGACTTGGACATCGATTTTCAAACTTTGGTAATCGACGTTTGAAGTTCAAGAATGATGATTTCTAATTTCTAGTTTGATTTCTGAATTGTAGGTTTCACCTGCAAAACGTCTAGGTTTGGAGTTACAAGAGAGTGAAACATCTTCGTAAGCACGCAAACCCCTTCTACTCTGGTATTCGAACCGACCGGGGTTTGATGGGGATGGGAGGAGGGGGGGGTTCCCAATTTTTTGGAAGCGGCACAAAATTACTCGCTGTGTCAGACATGGTCGGTGGTCAAGGTTGCGAAGGGGGGGGGGGGGAGGGGGGGGGGGGGGGG
>SZWC01000011.1:879407-890127 GCA_023375785.1 Penium margaritaceum | reverse complement strand
TGGTCAGAAACACAGTGGTCAGAAACACAGTGGTCCGAAACACGCTGGTCAGAAACACACAGGTCAGAAACACACTGGTCAGAAACACATTGGTCAGAAACACGGTGGTCAGAAACACAGTGGTCAGAAACACACTGGTCAGAAACACACTGGTCGGAAACACACTGGTCAGAAACACACCGGTCAAAAATACAGAGGTCAGAAACACAGCGGTCAGAACATAGTGGTCAGAAACACACTGGCCGGAAACACAGTGGTCAGAAACACAGTAGTCAGACACACACTGGTCAGAAACAAACGGGTCAGAAACACACTGGTCAGAAACACAGGGTTCAGAACCACAGTGGTCAGAAACACACTGGTCAGAAACACACTGGTCAGAAACACAGTGGTCAGAAACAAAGTGGCCAGAAACACACTGGTCAGGAACACAGCGGTCAGAAACACACTGGTCAGAAACAGAGTGGTCATAAACACAATGGTCAGAAACACACTGGTCAGAAACACAGTGGTCAGAAACACACTGGTCAGAAACACAGTGGTCCGAAACACACTGGTCATAAACACAGTGGTCAAAAACACAATGGTCAGAAACACAGTGGTCAGAAACACACTGGTCATAGAATCAGTGGTCAGAAACACACTGGTCAGAAACACAGTGGTCAGAAACACGCTGGTCAGAAACACGGTGTTCAGAAACACACTGGTCAGAAACACACTGGTTAGAAACACAGTGGTCAGACACATTGGTCAGAAACACACTGGTCATAAACACAGAGGTCGGACACACACTGGTCAGAAACACAGTGGTCCGAAACGCAGTGGTCAGAAAAACGCTGGTCAGAAACATACTGGTCAGAAACACACTGGTCAGAAGCACTGTGGTCAGAAACACACTGGTCAGAAACACACTGGTCACAAACACAGTGGTCATAAGCAAATAGGTCAGAAACACAGTGGTCAGAAACACACTTGTCAGTAACACAGGGGTCAGAAACACATTGTTCAGAAACACACTGGTCAGAAAGACAGTGGTCAGAAGCACAGTGGTCGGAAACACACTGGTCAGAAACAAACTGGTGAGAAACATATCGGTCAGAAACACAGTGGTCAGAAACACAGTGGTCAGAAACACAGTGGTCAGAAACACACTGGTCAGAAACACGGTGGTCAGAAACACACTGGTCGGAAATACAGTGGTCAGAAACACACTGGACAGAAACACAGTGTTCAGAAACACTCTGGTCATAAACAAAGTGGTCGGAAACACAGTGGTCAGGTACTCAGTGGTCAGAAAGACAGTGGTCAGAAACACACTGGTCAGAAACACACTGGTCATAAACACAGCCGAAAGAAACACAGTGGTCAGAAACACACTGGTCATAAACAAACTTGTAAGAAACACACTGGTCAGAAACACACTGGTCAGAAACACACTGGTCAGAAACACTGTGGTCTGAAGCACACTGGTCAGAAACACTGATGTCGGAAACACACTGGTCAGAAACGCAGTGGTCAGAAACACAGTGGTTAGAAACACAGTGGTCAGAAGCACACTGGTCAGAGACACAGTGGTCAGAAACACACTTGTCAGAAAGAAAGTGGTGAGAAACACACTGGTCAGAAACACAGTGGTCAACACACTGGTCAGAAACACACTGGTCAGAAACACAGTGGTCAGAAACACAGTGTTCAGAAACACACTGGTCAGAAACACAGTGGTCCGAAACACACTGGTTAGAAACACAGTGGTCAGAAACAAACTGGTCAGAAGCACAGTGGTCAGAAACACACTGGTCAGAAACACACTGGTCAGAAACACAGTGGTAAAAAACAGACTGGTCAGAAACACACTGGTCAGAAACACGGTGGTCAGAAACACACTTGTCAGAAACACAGTGGTCAGAAACACAGTGGTAGGAAACACACTGGTCAGAAACACAGGGGTCAGAAACACAGTGGTCAGAAATACAGTGGTCAGAAACACACTTGTCAGAAACACATTGGTCAGAAACACAGTGGTCGGAAACACACTGGTCAGAAACAAAATGGTGAGAAACTTACTGGTCAGAAACACAGTGGTCAGAAACACAGTGGTCATAAACACACTGGTCAGAAACACACTGGTCAGAAACCAAGTGGTCAGAAACACACTCGTCAGAAACACGGTGGTCAGAAACACACTTGTCAGAAACACAGTGGTCAGAAACACACTGGTCAGAAACACAGTGGTCAGAAACACACTGGTCAGAAACACAGTGTTCATAAACACACTGGTCAGAAACACAGTGGTTTGAAACACAGTGGTCAGAAACACAGTGGTCAGAAACACAGTGGTCAAAACACACTTATGAGAAACACAGTTGTCAGAAACACACTGGTCAGAAACACAGTCAGCAGAAACACACTGGTTAGAAATGCACCGGTCAGAAACACAGTGGTCAGAAACACACTGGTCAGGAACACACTGGTCAGAAACATAGTGGTCAGACACACACTGGTCAGAAACGCAGTGGTCAGAAACAAAGTGGTCAGAAACACAGTGGTCAGAAACACGCTGGTCAGAAACACACAGGCCAAAAACACACTGGTCAGAAACACACTGGTCAGAAACACACTGGTCAGAAACACGGTGGTCGGATACACTGTGATCATAAACAAAGAGGTCAGAAACATGGTGGTCAGAAACACAGTGGTCAGAAACACACTGGTCAGAAACACACTGGTCAGAAACACACTGGTCAGAAACACAGAGGTCAGAAACACAGCGGTCAGACCACAGTGGTCAGAAACACACTGGTCAGAGACACAGTGGTCAGAAACACAGTGGTCAGACACACACTGGTCAGAAACAAACTGGTCAGAAACACACTGGTCAGAAACACAGGGGTCAGAACCACAGTGGTCAGAAACACAGTGGTCAGAAACACACTGCTCAGAAACACAGTGGCCAGAAACACAGTGGTCAGAAACACACTGGTCAGAAACACTGCGGTCAGAAACACACTGGTCAGAAACACAGTGGTCATAAACACAGTGGGCAGAAACCCACTGGTCAGAAACACATTGGTCAGAAACACACTGGTCAGACACACAGTGGTCCGAAACACACTGGTCAGAAACACAGTGGTCAGAAACACGTTGGTCAGAAACACAGTGGTCAGAAACACACTGGTCATAGACACAGTGGTCAGAAACACACTGGTCAGAGAAAGAGTGGTCAGAAACACAATGGTCAGAAACACAGTGGTCAGACACCCACTGGTCAGAAGCACAGTGGTCAGAAACACACTGGTCAGAAATACACTGGTCAGAAACACAGTGGTAAAAAACAGACTGGTCAGAAACACACTGGTCAGAAACACACTGGTCAGAAACACACTGGTCAGAAACACACTGGTTAGAAACACAGTGGTCATAAACACACTGGTCAGAAACACACTGGTCAGAAACACCCTGGTCAGAAACACACCGGTCAGAAACACAGTGGTCAGAACCACAGTGGTCGGAAACACACTGGTCAGAAACACAGGGGTCAGAAACACAGTGGTCAGAAACACAGTGGTCAGGAACACACTGGCCAGAAACACAGTGGTCAGAAACACAATGGTCGGAAACACACTGGTCAGAAACAAAATGGTGAGAAACACACTGGTCAGAAACACGTTGGTCAGAAACACAGTAGTCAGAAACACACTGGTCAGAAGCACACTGGTTAGAAACCCAGTGGTCAGAAACACACTCGTCAGAAACACGGTGGTCAGAAACACACCGGTCAGAAACATAGTGGTCAGAAACACACTGGTCATAAACACATTGGTCAGAAACACACTGCTCAGAAACACAGTGTTCAGAAACACACTGGTCAGAAACACAGTTGTTCCAATCACAGTGGTCAGAAACACGGTGGTCAGAAACACGGTGGTCAGAACCACGGTGGTCAGAAACACACTGGTAAGAAACACAGTTGTCATAAACACACTGGTCAGAAACACAGTCAGCAGAAACACACTGGTCAGAAATACACCGTTCAGAAACACAGTGGTCAGAAACACACTGGTCAGGAACACACTGGTCAGAAACATAGTGGTCAGACACACACTGGTCAGAAACGCAGTGGTCTGAAACACAGTGGTCAGAAACATAGTGGTCAGAAACACGCTGGTCAGAAACACACAGGCCAAAAACACACTGGTCAGAAACACACTGGTCAGAAACACACTGGTCAGAAACACAGTGGTCAGATACACAGTGGTGAGAAACAAAGAGGTCAGAAACACGGTGGTTAGAAACACAGTGGTCAGAAACACACTGGTCAGAAACACACAGGTCAGAAACACACTCGTCAGAAACACACTGTTCATAAACACAGAGGTCAGAAACACAGCGGTCAGAACACAGTGGTCAGAAACACACTGGTCAGAAACACAGTGGTCAGAGACACAGTGGTCAGACACACACTGGTCACAAACAAACTGGTAAGATACACACTGGTCAGAAACACATGGGTCAGAACCACAGTGGTCAGAAACACACTTGTCAGAAACACACTGGTCAGAAACACAGTGGTCAGAAACACAGTGGTCAGAAACACACTGGTCAGACACACAGTGGTCCGAAACACACTGGTCAGAAACACGGTGGTCAGAACCACGGTGGTCAGAAACACACTGGTAAGAAACACAGTTGTCATAAACACACTGGTCAGAAACGCAGTTGTCAGAAACACAGTGGTCAGAAACATAGTGGTCAGAAACACAGTGGTCAGACACACACTGGTCAGAAACAAACTGGTCAGAAACACACTGGTCTGAACCACACTGGTCAGAAACACACTGGTCAGAAACACACTGGTCAGATACACACTGGTCAGAAACACATGGGTCAGAACCACAGTGGTCAGAAACACACTTGTCAGAAACACACTGGTCAGAAACACAGTGGTCAGAAACACAGTGGTCAGAAACACACTGGTCAGGAACACAGCGGTCAGAAACACACTGGTCAGAAACACAGTGGTCATAAACACAGTGGTCAGAAACACACTGGTCAGAAACACATTGGTCAGAAACACACTGGTCAGAAACACAGTGGTCCGAAACACACTGGTCAGAAACACAGTGGTCAGAAACACAGTGGTCAGAAACACAGTGGTCAGACCACACTGGTCATAGACACAGTGGTCAGAAACACACTGGTCAGAGAAACATTGGTCAGAAACACACTGGTCAGAAACACAGTGGTCAGAAACACACTGGTCAGAAACACAGTGGTGAGAAACACACTGGTCAGAAACACAGTGGTCAGAAACACACTGGTCAGAAACACACTGGTCAGAAATACAGTGGTCAGAAACACACTGGTCAGAAACACAGTGGTCAGAAATACACTGGTCAGATACACACTGGTCAGAAACACACTGGTCAGAAATACAGTGGTCAGAAACACACTGGTCAGAAACACAGTGGTCAGAAATACACTGGTCAGATACACACTGGTCAGAAACACACTGGTCAGAAATACAGTGGTCAGAAACACACTGGTCAGAAACACAGTGGTCAGAAATACACTGGTCAGATACACACTGGTCAGAAACACACTGGTCAGAAATACAGTGGTCAGAAACACACTGGTCAGAAACACAGTGGTCAGAAATACACTGGTCAGATACACACTGGTCAGAAACACACTGGTCAGAAACACAGTGGTCAGAAACACAGTGGTCAGGAACACACTGGTCAGAAACACAGTGGTCAGAAACACACTGGTCAAAAACAGACTGGTCAGACCCACACTGGTCAGAAACACAGTGGTCAGAAACAAAGTGGTCAGAAACACACTGGTCAGAAACACAGTGGTCAGAAACACAGTGGTCAGAAACACACTGGTCAGAAACAAAGTGGTCAGAAACAAGCAGGTCAGAAACACAGTGGTCAGAAACACAGTGGTCAGAAACACACTGGTCAGAAACACACTGGTCAGAAACACACTGGTCAGAAATACAGTGGTCAGAAACACACTGGTCAGAAACACAGTGGTCAGAAACACAGTGGTCAGAAACACACTGGTCAGAAACACACTGGTCAGAAACACACTGGTCAGAAATACAGTGGTCAGAAACACACTGGTCAGAAACACAGTGGTCAGAAATACACTGGTCAGATACACACTGGTCAGAAACACACTGGTCATAAACACCCTGGTCAGAAAAACACTGGTCAGATACACAGTGGTCAGAAACACAGTCGTCAGAGACACAGTGGTCAGAAACACAGTAGTCAGATACACACTGGTCAGAAACACAGTTGACAGAAACACAGTGGTAAGAAACACAGTGGTCATAACACATTGGTCATAAACACAGTGGTCAGAAACACAGTGCTCAGAAACACAGTGGTCAGAAACACAGTGGCCACAAACACAGTGGTCAAAAACACACTGGTCAGAAACACACTGGTCAGAAACACAGTGGTCAGAAACACAGTGGTCAGAAACACACTGGTCAGATACACACTGCTCCGAAACACACTGGTCAGAAACACCCTGGTCAGAAATACCCTGGTCAGATACACAGTGGTCAGAAACACAGTGGTCAGAAACACACTGGTCAGAAACACACTGGTCAGAAACACATTCTTCATAAACACAGTGGTCAGAAAAACACTGGTCAGAAACACAGTGGTCAGAAACACTCTGGTCAGACACACACTGGTCAGAAACAAACTGGTCAGAAACACACTGGTCAGAAAAAAGAGGGGTCACAACCACAGTGGTCAGAAACACACTGGTCAGAAACACACTGGTCAGAAACACTATGGTCAGAAACACAGTAGTCAGAAACACACTGGTCAGAAACACAGCATTCATAAACACACTGGTCAGAAACACACTGGTCAGAAACACAGTGGTCAGAAACACACTGGTCAGAAACACAGTGGTCAGGAACACATTGGTCAGAAACACACTGGTAATAAACACACTGGTCAGAAACACAGTGGTCAGAAACACACTAGTCAGAAACACACTGGTCAGAAACACAGTTGTCAGAAACACACTGGTCAGAAACACAGTGGTCAGAAACACACTGGTCAGAAACACGGTGGTCAGGAACACAATGGTAAGAAACACAGTGGTCAGAAAACACACTGGTCAGAAACACACTGGTCAGAAACACATTCGTCAGAAACACAGTGGTCAGAAACACAATGGTCAGAAACACACTGGTCAGAAACACAGTGGTCATAAACAAACTGGTCAGAAACACGGTGGTCAGAAACACACAGGTCAGAAACACTGTGGTCAGAAACACACTGGTCAGAAACACAGTGGTCAGAAACACACTGGTCAGATACACACTGGTCAGAAACACACTGGTCAGATTCACCCTGGTCAGAAACACACTGCTCAGATACACATTGGTCAGAAACACAGTCGTCAGAAACACAGTGGTCAGAAACACAGTGGTCAGAAACACACTGGTTAGAAACACAGTTGACATAAGCACAGTGGTCAGAAACACAGTGGTCAAACACACTGGTCAGAAACACAGTGGTCAGAAACACAGTGGTCAGAAACACAGTGATCAGAAACACATTGATCATAAACACAGTGGTCAGAAACACGGTGGTCTGAAACACACTGGTCAGAAACACACTGATCAGAAACACAATGGTCAGAAACACAGTGGTCAGAAACACAGTGGTCAGAAACACAATGGTCAGATACACACTGGTCCGAATCACAGTGGTCAGAAACACCCTGGTCAGAAACACACTGGTCAGATACACTGTGGTCACAATACCCAGTCGTCAGAAACACAGTAGTCAGAAACACTGTGGTCAGAAACACAGTGGTCAGAAACACAGTGGTCAGAAGCACACTGGTCAGAAACACACTGGTCAGAAACACACTGGTCAGAAACACAGTGGTCAGAAACACAGTGGTCAGGAACACACTGGTCAGAAACACAGTGGTCAGAAATACACTGGTCAGAAACACGGAGGTCAGAAACACACTGGTCAGAAACACAGTGGTCAGAAACACACATGTCAGAAACGCACAGGTCAGAAACACAGTGGTCAGAAACACACTGGTCAGAAACACACTGGTCAGAAACACACTGGTCAGAAACACAGTGGTCAAAAACACAGTGGTCAGGAACACACTGGTCAGAAACACAGTGGTCAGAAATACACTGGTCAGAAACACGGTGGTCAGAAACACACTAGTCAGAAACACTGTGGTCAGAAACACACTGGTCAGAAACACACTGGTCAGAAACACAGTGGTCAGAAACATAGTGGTGAGAAACACAGTGGTCAGAAACACGCTGGTCAGATACACACTGGTCAGAAACACACTGGTCAGAAACACCCTGGTCAGAAACACACTGCTCAGATACACATTGGTCAGAAACACAGTCGTCAGAAACACAATGGTCAGAAACACAGTGGTCAGAAACACACTGGTCAGAAACACAGTTGACAGAAGCACAGTGGTCAGAAACACAGTGGTCAGAACACACTGGTCAGAAGCACAGTGGTCAGAAACACAGTTATCAGAAACACAGTGGTCGGAAGCACAGTGGTCAGAAACACAGTGGTCATAACTCACTGGTCCGAAGCACAGTGGTCAGAAACACAGTGGTCAGAAACACAGTGGTCAGAAACACAGTGGTCGGAAAAACAGTGGTCAGAAACACAGAGGTCAGAATCACACTGGTCATAAACACACTGGTCAGAAACGCAGTTGTCAGAAACACAGTGGTCAGGAACACACTGGTCAGACACACAGTGGTCGGAAATACACTGGTCAGAAACATGGTGGTGAGAAACACACTGGTCAGAAACACAGTGGTCAGAAACACACATGTCAGAAACGCACAGGTCAGAAACATAGAGGTCAGAAACACAGTGGTCAGAAAGACACTGGTCAGAAACACACTGGTCAGAAACACACAGGTCAAAAACACGCTGGTCAAAAACACACTGGTCAGAAACACAATGGTCAAAAACACATTGGTCAGAAACACAGTGGTCAGAAACACAGTGGTCAGAAACACACTTGTCAGAAACACAGTGGACAGAAACATACTGGTTTGAAACACACTGGTCAGGAACACAGTGGTCAAAAACACAGTGGGTAGAAACACAGTGGTCAGAAACACACTGGACAGAAACACACTGGTCAGAAACACATTTTTCAGAAACACACTGGTCAGAAACACAGTGGTCGAGAAGACACAGGTAAGAAACACAGTGGTCAGAACACAGTGGTCAGAAACACAGTGGTCAGAAGCACACTGGTCAGAACCACAGTGGTCAGAAACACGGTGGTCAGAAACACACTGGTTAGAAACAGAGTGGTCAGAAACACACTGGTAAGAAACACAGTGGTCAGAAACACAGCGGTCGGAAACACAGTGGTCAGAAACACACTGGTCAGAAACGCAGTGGTCAGAAACACACTGGTCAGAAATACACTGGTCAGAAACACACTGGTCAGAAACACAGTGGTCAGGTACCAGTGGTCAGAAACACACTGGTCAGAAACACACTGGTCCGAAACACACTGGTCAGAAACACACCGGTCAGAAGCACACTGGTCAGAAACACACTGGTCAGAGACACACTGGTCAGAAACACAGTGGTCAGGTACCAGTGGTCAGAAACACACTGGTCAGAAGCACACTGGTCAGAACCACAGTGGTCAGAAACACGGTGGTCAGAAACACACTGGTTAGAAACAGAGTGGTCAGAAACACACTGGTCAGAAATACACTGGTCAGAAACACACTGGCCAGAAACACAGTGGTCAGGTACCAGTGGTCAGAAACACACTGGTCAGAAACACAGTGATCAAAAACACACTGGTCAGAAACACACCGGTCAGAAGCACACTGGTCAGAAACACAGTGGTCAGAAACACACTGGTCAGAAACACAGTGGTCAGAAACACAGTGGTCAGATACACAGTGGTCAGAAACACAGTGGTCAAAAACACACTGGTCAGAAACACAGTGGTCAGAAACACACTGGTCAGAAGCACACTGGTCAGAAACAAACTGGTCAGAAACACACTGGTAAGTAACATAGTGGTCAGAAACACAGTGGTCAGAAACACAGTGGTCAGAAACACACTGGTCAGTAACACACTGGTCAGAAACACACTGGTCAGTAACACACTGGTCAGGAACACTGTGGTCAAAAACACGCGTCAGAAACGCACAGGTCAGAAACACAGTGGTCGCAAACACATTGGTCAGAAATACAGAGGTCAGAAACACAGTGGTCAGAACACAGTGGTCAGAAACACACTGGTCAGAAACACAGTGGTCAGGAACACACTGGTCAGAAACACAGTGGTCAGAAACACACTGGTCAAAAACAGACTGGTCAGACCCACACTGGTCAGAAACACAGTGGTCAGAAACACACTGGTCAAAAACAGACTGGTCAGACCCACACTGGTCAGAAACACAGTGGTCAGAAACAAAGTGGTCAGAAACACACTGGTCAGAAACAGAGTGGTCAGGAACACAGTGGTCAGAAACACACTGGTCAGAAACACACTGGTCAGAAACACAGTGGCCAGAAACAAACAGGTCAGAAACACAGTGGTCAGAAACACACTGGTCATAAACACAGTGGTCAGAAACACACTGGTCAGAAACACACTGGTCAGAAACACAGTGGTCAGAAACACAGTGGTCAGAAACACA
>SZWC01000011.1:841091-853205 GCA_023375785.1 Penium margaritaceum | reverse complement strand
TGGTCAGAAACACAGTGGTCAGAAACACAGTGGTCAGACACACACTGGTCCGAAACACAGTGGTCAAAAACACGCTGGTCAGAAACACACTGGTCAGAAAGACCCTGGTCAGAGCACAGTGGTCAGAAACACAGTGGTCAGAAACACAGTGGTCAGAAACACACTGGTCAGAAACACAGTGGTCAGAAACACAGTTGTCAGAAATACACTGGTCAAAATCACAGTGGTCAGAAACACAGTGGTCGGAAACACACTGGTCAGAAACAAACTGGCGAGGAACACACTGGTCAGAAACACAGTAATCAGAAACAAAGTGGTCAAAAACATGCTGGTCAGAAACACAGTGGTCAGACACACACTGGTCAGAAGCACGGTATTCAGGAACACACTGGTCAGATACACAGTGGTCATAAACACAGAGGTCAGAAACACATTGGTCAGAAACACAGTGGTCAGCATCACACTGCCTGGAAACACACTGGTCAGAAACACACTGGTCAGAAACACACTGGTCAGAAACACAGAGGTCAGAAACACAGTGGTCAGAAACACAGTGGTCAGAAACACAGTGGTCAGACACACACTGGTCAGAGACAACCTGGTCAGAAACACACTGGTCAGAAACACAGTGGTCAGAACCACAGTGGTTAGAAACCCACTGGTCAGAAACACACTGGTCAGAAACACAGTGGTCACAAACATAGTGGTCAAATACACACTGGTCAGAAACACAGTGGTCAGAAACACAGTGGTCGAAACACACTGGTCAGAAACACACTGGTCAGAAACACAGTGGTCATAAATACACTGGTGAGCAAAACACTGGTCAGAGACGCAACGGTCAGAAACACTGTGGTCAGAACTATAATGGTCAGAAACACACTGGTCAGAAGCACAGTGGTCAGAAAAACACTGGTCAGAAACACAGTGTTCAGGAACACACTGGTCAGAAACACAGTGGTCAGAAACACACAGGTCAGAAACACACTGGTCAGAAACACACTGGTCAGAAACATAGTGGTCAGAAACACTGTGGCCAGAAACACAGTGGTCAGAAACACACTGGTCAGAAACACAGTGGTCAGAAACACACAGGTAAGAAACACAGTAGTCAGAAACACCCTGGTCAGAAACACACTGGTCAGAAGCACAGTGGTTAGAACCACAGTGGTCAGAATCACACTGGTCATAAACAGACTGGTCAGACACACAGTGGTCAAAAACAGAATGGTTAGAAACACACCGTTCAGAAACACAGTGGTCAGAAACACACTTGTCAGAAACACAATTGTCAGAAAGACAGTGGTCAGAAGCACACTGGTGAGAAACACAGTGGTCAGAAACACACTGGTCATAAATACCCTGGTCAAAAACACATTGTCAAACACAGTGGTCAGAAACAAAGTGGTCAGAAACACAGTGGTCAGAAACACACTTGTCAGTAACACAGGGGTCAGAAACACAGTGGTCAGAAACACACATGTCAGAAGCACAGTGGTCAGAAGCACAGTGGTCGGAAACACACTTGTCAGAAACAAACTGGTGAGAAACATATCGGTCAGAAACACAGTGGTCAGAAACACAGTGGTCAGAAACACAGTGGTCAGAAACACACTGGTCAGAAACACAGTGGTCAGAAACACACTGGTCAGAAACACACTGGTCAGAAACAAACGTATCTGAAACACACTGGTCAGAAACACAGTCGTCAGAAACACACTGGTCAGAAACACGGTGGTCAGAAACACACTGGTCAGAAACACAGTGGTCAGAAGCACAGTGGTCGGAAACACACTTGTCAGAAACAAACTGGTGAGAAACATATCGGTCAGAAACACAGTGGTCAGAAACACAGTGGTCAGAAACACAGTGGTCAGAAACACACTGGTCAGAAACACGGTGGTCAGTAACACACTGGTCGGAAACACACTGGTCAGAAACAAACGTATCTGAAACACACTGGTCAGAAACACATTGGTCAGAAACACATTGGTCAGAAACACACTAGTCAGAAACACACTGGTGAGAAACACAGTGGTCAGAAACACAGTGGTCAGAAACACACTGGTCATAAACACAGTGGTCATAAACACACTTGTCAGAAACACAGTGGTCAGAAACACACTGGTCAGAAACACAGTCGTCAGAAACACACTGGTCAGAAACACAGTGGTCAGAAACACACTGGTCATAAACACACCAGTCAGAAACACAGTGGTAAAAAACACACTGGTCAGAAACACACTGGTCAGAAACACAGTGGTCAGACACACACTGGTCATAAACACAGTGGTCAGGAACACATTGGTCAGAAACACACTGGTCAGAAACACAGTGGTCAGAAACACAGTGGTCAGAAACACACTGGTCAGAAACACACTGGTCAGAAACACAGTGGTCAGAAACACAGTGGTCAGAAACACACTGGTCAGAAACACAGTGGTCAGAAACACAGTGGTCAGAAACACACTGGTCAGAAACACACTGGTCAGAAACACAGTGGTCAGAAACACAGTGGTCAGAAACACACTGGTCGGAAACAAACGTATCAGAAACACAGTGGTCAGAAACACAGTGGTCAGAAACACATTGGTCAGAAACACAGTGGTCTGAAACACACTGGTCAGAAACACAGTGGTAAGAAACACACTGGTCATAAACACAGTGGTCAGGAACACAGTGGACAGAAACACAGTGGTCAGAAACACACTGGTCAGAAACACACTGGTCAGAGAAACATTCATCAGAAACACGGTGGTCAGAAACACACTGGTCAGAAACACAGTGGTCAGAAACAAACTGGTCAGAAACACAGTGGTCAGAAACACACTGGTCAGAAACACAGTGGTCAGAAACACACTGGTCAGAAACAATCTTATCAGAAACACACTGGTCAGAAACACATTGGTCAGGAACACATTGGTCAGAAACACACTAGTCAGAACCACAGTGGTCAGAAACACGGTGGTTAGAAACACAGTGGTCAGAAACACAGTGGTCATAAACACAGTGGTCAGAAACACACAGGTCAGAAACACAGTGATCGGAAACACACTGGTCAGAAACGCAGTGGTCAGAAACACACTGGTCAGAAACACACTGGTCAGAAACACATTTGTCAGAAACACAGTGGTCAGAAACACAGTGGTCAGAAACACAGTGGTCAGAAACACAGTGGCCAGAGAAAACTGGTCAGAAAAACACAGTGGTCAGAAACACACTGGTCAGAAACATGGTGGTCATGAACACAGTGGTCAGAAACACAGTGGTCAGAAACACAGTGATCAGAAACACACTGGTCAGAAACGCAGTGGTCAGAAACACACTGGTCAGAAACACACTGGTCAGGAACACACTGGTCAGAAACACAGTGGTCAGAAACACAGTGGTCAGAGAAAACTGGTCAGAAAAACACAGTGGTCAGAAACACACTGGTCAGAAACATGGTGGTCATGAACACAGTGGTCAGAAACACACTGGTCAGAAACACACTGGTCAGGAACACATTGGTCCGAAACACATTGGTCAGAAACACACTAGTCAGAAACACACTGGTCAGAAACACAGTGGTCAGAAACACAGTGGTCAGAAACATACTGGTCACAAACACAATGGTCAGAAACACACTGGTCAGAAACACAGTGGTCAGGAACACACTGGTCAGAAACAAAGTGGTCAGAAACACACTGGTCAGAAACACACTGGTCAGAAACACAGTGGTCAGAAACACAGTGGTCAGAAACACACTGGTCAGAAACACGCGGGTCAGAAATACAGTGGTCAGAAACACAGTGATCAGAAACACACTGGTCAGAAACACACTGGCCAGAAACACACTGGTCATTAACACAGTTGTCAGAAACACAGTTGTCAGAAACACGCGTCAGAAACGCAGAGGTCAGAAACACAGTAGTCAGAAACACAGTGGTCAGAAAGACACTGGTCAGAAACGCACTGGTCAGAAATGCACTGGTCAGAAACAGACCGGTGAAAAACACACTAGTGAGAAACACAATGGTCATAAACACAGTGGTAAAAACACAGTGATCAGAAACACACTGGTCAGAAACACAATCGTCGGAAACACATGGGATAGAAACACACTGGTAAAAAACACACTGATCAGGAACAATGTGGTAAAGAACACAGTGGTCAGAAACACAGTGGTCAGAAACAATGTGCTCATAAACACAGTGGTCAGAAACACACTGGTCAGAAACACAGTGGTCAGAAACACGGTGGTCAGAAACACACTGGTCAGAAAAACAGTGGTCAGAAACACACTGGTCAGAAACACAATGGTCAGAAACACAGCGGTCGGAGACACAGTGGTCAGAAACACACTGGTCAGAAACACAGTGGTAATAAACATACTGGTAAGAAACACACTGGTCACAAACACAGTGGTCCGAAACACAGTGGTCAGGAACACAGTGGTCATAAACACACTGGTCAGAAACACGCTGGTCAGAAACACAGTGGTCAGGTACACAGTGGTCAGAAACACAGTTGTCAGAAACAAACTGGTCAGAAACACAGTGGTCAGAAGCACACTGGTCAGAAACACACTGGTCAGGAACACACTGGTCAGAAACACACTGGTCAGAAACACAGTGGTCAGAAACGCACTGGTCTGGAACACATTGGTCAGAAACATAGTGGTCAGACACACACTGGTCAGAAACACAGTGGTCAGAAACACACAGGTCATAAACACACCGGTCAGAAACACATTGGTTAAAAACACACTGGTCAGAAACACACTGGTCAGAAACACAGTGGTCAGGAAAACAGTGGTCAGGAGCACAGTGGTCAGAAACACAGTGGTCAGAAACACACTGGTCAGAAACACACTGGTCAGAATCACGCTGGTCAGAAACACAGTGGTCAGAAACACGCCGGTCAAAAACACACTGGTCAGAAACACACTGGTCAGAAACACACTGGTCAGAAAGACACTGGTCAGAAAGACAGTGGTCAGAAACGCACTGGTCAGAAACACAATGGTCAGAAACATAGTGGTCAGACACACACTGGTCAGAAACACAGTAGTCGGAAACACAGCGGTCAGAAACACACTGGTCAGAAACACAGTGGCAGAAAAACACTGGTCAGAAATACAGTGGTCAGAAACACGGTGGTCAGAAACACAGTGGTCATAAACACAGTGGTCACAAACACAGAGGTCAGGAACACAGTGGTCAGAAACACAGTGGTCAGAAACACTCTGGTCATAAACACACTGGTCTGAAACACAGTGGTCAGAAACACAGTGGTCATAAACACAGTGGTCAGAAACAAACTTATCAGAAACATACTGGTCAGAAACACATTGGTCAAAAACACATTGGTCAGAAACACACTAGTCAGAAACACACTGGTCAGAAACACAGTGGACAGAAACACAGTGGTAAGAAACACACTGGTCAGAAACACAGTGGTCAGAAACACATTGGTCAGAAACACAGTGGTCAGGAACACACTGGTCAGAAACACAGTGGTCAGAAACACACTGGTCAGAAACACAGTGGTCAGATACACAGTGGTCAGAAACATAGAGGTCAGAAACACGGTGGTCAGAAACACAGTGGTCAGAAACACAGTGGACAGAAACACAGTGGTAAGAAACACACTGGTCAGAAACACAGTGGTCAGATACACAGTGGTCAGAAACATAGAGGTCAGAAACACGGTGGTCAGAAACACAGTGGTCAGAAATACAGTGGTCAGAAACACAGTGGTCAGAAACACGGTGGTCAGAAACACAGTGGTCAGAAATACAGTGGTCAGAAACACAGTGGTCAGAAACACGGTGGTCAGAAACACAGTGGTCAGAAACACACTGGTCAGAAACACAGTGGTCAGATACACAGTGGTCAGAAACATAGAGGTCAGAAACACGGTGGTCAGAAACACAGTGGTCAGAAACACAGTGGTCAGAAACACAGTGGTCAGAAACACACAGGTCAAAAACACACTGGTCAGAAACACAGTGGTCATAAAACAGTGGACAGAAAAAGAGTGGTCAGAAACACACTGGTCATAACCACACTCTTCGGAAACACAATGGACATAAACACACTGGTCAGAAACACACTGGTCATGAACACAGTGGTCAAAAACACAGTGGTCAGAAACACAGTGGTCAGAAACACACTGGTCAGAAACACATTGGTCAAAAACACACTGGTCAGAAACACGGTGGTCAGAAACACAGTGGTCAGAAACACATTGGTCAGAAGCATACTGGTCAGAAACACAGTGGTCAGAAACACAGTGGTTGGAAACACAGAGGTCAGAAACACAGTGGTCATACACACATTGGTCAGAAACACGCTGGACATAACCACACTGCTAAAAAACACACTGGTCAGAAACACACTGGTCAGAAACACAGAGGTCAGAAACACAGTGGTCAGGACACAGTGGTCAGAAACACACTGTTCAGAAACATAGTGGTTAGGAACACACTGGTCAGAAACACACTGGTCAGAAACACTCTGGTGAAAAACAGACTGGTCAGACTCACACTGGTCAGAAACACAGTGGTCAAAAAGAAAGTGGTCAGAAACACACTCGTCAGAAACAAACTAATCAGAAACACACTGGTCAGCAACACATTGGTCAGAAACACATTGGTCAGAAACACACTAGTCAGAAGGACACTGATCAGAAACACAGTGGTCAGAAACACACTGGGTAGAAACACAGTGGTCAGAAACACACTGGTCAGAAACACACAGGTCAGAGATACACTGGTCAGAAACACACTGGTCAGAGACACATTCGTCAGAAACACAGTGGTCAAAAACACAGTGGTTAGAAACACAGTGGTCAGAAACACAGTGGTCAGAAACAAGCTGGTCAGAAACACAGTGGTCGGAAACACAGTGGTCAGAATTACAGTGGTCAGAAACACACTGGTCAGAAACACAGTGGTCAGAAACACAGTGATCAGAAACACACTGGTCAGAAACACACTGGCCAGAAACACACTGGTCAGAAACACACTGGTCATTAACACAGTGGTCAGAAACACAGTTGTCAGAAACACACGTCAGAAACGCAGAGGTCAGAAACACAGTAGTCAGAAACACAGTGGTCAGAAAGACACTGGTAAGAAACGCACTGGTCAGAAATGCACTGGTCAGAAACAGACCGGTGAAAAACACACTGGTGAGAAACACAATGGTCATAAACACAGTGGTAAAAACACAGTGATCAGAAACATACTGGTCAGAAACATGATCGTCGGAAACACAGTGGACAGAAACACGCTGGTAAAAAACACACTGGTCAGGAACACAGTGGTAAAGAACACAGTGGTCAGAAACAAAGTGGTCAGAAACAATGTGCTCATAAACACAGTGGTCAGAAACACACTGGTCAGAAACACAGTGGTCAGAAACACACTGGTCATAAACATGGTGGTCAGAAACACAGTGGTCAGAAACAAAACGGTCAGAAGCACAATGGTCAGAACCACAGTGGTCAGAAACACGGTGGTCAGAAACACACTGGTCAGAAAAACAGTGGTCAGAAACACACTGGTCAGAAACACAGTGGTCAGAAACACAGCGGTCGGAGACACAGTGGTCAGAAACACACTGGTCAGAAACACATTGGTAAGAAACACACTGCTAAGAAACACACTGGTCACAAACACAGTGGTCCAAAACACAGTGGTCAGGAACACAGTGGTCAGAAACACAGTAGTCAGAAACAAACTGGTCAGAAACACAGTGGTCAGAAGCACAGTGTTCAGAAACACACTGGTCAGGAACACACAGGTCAGAAACACACTGGTCAGAAACACAGTGGTCAGAAACGCACTGGTCAGAAACACATTGGTCAGAAACACAGTGGTCAGACACACACTGGTCAGAAACACAGTGGTCAGAAACACACAGGTCATAAACACACCGGTCAGAAACACATTGGTGAAAAACACACTGGTCAGAAACACACTGGTCAGAAAGACACTGGTCAGAAACACAGTGGTCAGAAACACAGTAGTCAGAAACACACTGGTCAGAAACACAGTGGTCAGGGACACAGTGGTCAGAAACACACTGGTCATAAACACAGTGGTCAGAAACACACTTGTCAGAAACACACTGGTCAGAAACACACTGGTCAGGAACACAGTGGTCAGGAACACAGTGGTCAGGAGCACAGTGGTCAGAAACACAGTGGTCAGAAACACGCTGGTCAAAAACACACTGGTCAGAAACACACTGGTCAGAAAGACACTGGTCAGAAACACAGTGGTCAGAAACACAGTAGTCAGAAACACACTGGTCAGAAACACAGTGGTCAGGAAAACAGTGGTCAGGAGCACAGTGGTCAGAAACACAGTGGTCAGAAACACACTGGTCAGAAACACACTGGTCAGAATCACGGTGGTCAAAAACACAGTGGTCAGAAACACGCCGGTCAAAAACACACTGGTCAGAAACACACTGGTCAGAAAGACACTGGTCAGAAACACAGTGGTCAGAAACACACATCATAAATGCACAGGTCAGAAACACAGTAGTCACAAACACAGTGGTCAGAAAAACACTGGTCAGAAACACAGTCGTCGGAAACACAGTGGACAGAAACACACTGGTCACAAACACACTGGTCAGAAACACAGTGGTCAAAAACACAGTGGTCAGAAACACAGTGGTCAGAAACACAATGGTCAGAAACACAGTGGTCAGAAACACACTGGTCAGAAACGCAGTGGTTAAAAACACACTGGTCAGAAACAAAGTGGCCAGAAACACAGCGGTCAGAAACACGGTGATCAGTAACACACTGGTGAGAAACACAGTGGCAAGAAACACACTGATCAGAAACTTAGTGGTCCGAAACACAGTGGTCAGAAACACAGTGGTCAGAAATACACTGGTCATAAACACGCTGGTCAGAAACACGGTGGTCAGGTACACAGTGGTCAGAAACACAGTGGTCAGAAACAAACATGTCAGAAACACAGTGGTCAGAAACACACTGGTCAGAAACTCACTGGTCAGAAACACAATGGTCAGAAACATAGTGGTCAGACACACACTGGTCAGAAACACAGTGGTCAGAAACACAGCGGTCAGAAACACACTGGTTAGAAACACAGTGGCAGAAAAACACTGGTCAGAAATACAGTGGTCAGAAACACGGTGGTCAGAAACACAGTGGTCATAAACACAGTGGACACAAACACAGAGGTCAGGAACACGGTGGTCAGAAACACAGTGGTCAGAAACACAGTGGTCAGAAACACTCTGGTCATAAACACACTGGTCAGAAACACAGTGGTCAGAAACACAGTGGTCAGAAACACAGTGGTCAGAAACAAACTTATCAGAAACATACTGGTCAGAAACACATTGGTCAAAAACTCATTGGTCAGAAACACACTAGTCAGAAACACACTGGTCAGAAACACAGTGCTCAGAAACACAGTGGTAAGAAACACACTGGTCAGAAACACAGTGGTCAGAAACACAGAGGTCAGGAACACACTGGTCAGAAACACAGTGGTCAGAAACACAGTGGTCAGAAACACACTGGTCAGAAACACAGTGGTCAGATACACAGTGGTCGGAAACGTAGAGGTCAGAAACACGGTGGTCAGAAACACAGTGGTCAGAAACACAGTGGTCACAAACACACTGGTCAAAAACACACTGGTCAGAAACACAGTGGTCATAAAACAGTGGACAGAAACACAGTGGTCAGAAACACACTGGTCAGAACCACACTCTTCGGAAACACAGTGGAAATAAACACACAGGTCAGAAACACACTGGTCAGGAACACAGTGGTCAAAAAAACAGTGGTCAGAAACACAGTGGTCAGAAACACACTGGTCAGAAACACATTGGTCAAAAACGGACTGGTCAGAAACATGGTGGTCAGAAACACAGTGGTCAGAAACACATTGGTCAGAAGCATACTGGTCAGAACCACAGTGGTCAGAAACACGATGGTCAGAAACACACTGGTATGAAACACAGTGGTAAGAACCACACCGGTCAGAAACACGGTGGTCCGAAACACAGTGGTCAGCAACACACTGGTCAGAAACACACTGGTCAGAAACACAGTGGTCAGAAACACAGTGGTTGGAAACACAGAGGTCATAAAAAATTGGTCATACACACATTGGTCAGAAACACGCTGGACATAAACACACTGGTCAGAAACACACTGTTCAGAAACACACTAAACAGAAACACAGAGGTCAGAAACACAGTGGTCAGGACACAGTGGTCAGAAACACACTGTTCAGAAACATAGTGGTCAGGAACACGCTGGTCAGAAACACACTGGTCAGAAACACACTGGTGAAAATTAGACTGGTCAGACCCACACTGGTCAGAAACACAGTGGTCAAAAAGAAAGTGGTCAGAAGCACACTGGTCAGAAACAAACTAATCAGAAACACACTGGTCAGAAACAAATTGGTCAGAAACACATTGGTCAGAAACACACTAGTCAGAAAGACACTGGTCAGAAACACAGTGGTCAGAAACACACTGGTCAGAAACACAGTGGTCAGAAACACACTGGGCAGAAACACAGTGGTCAGAAACACACTGGTCAGAAACGCACAGGTCAGAGATACACTGGTCAGAAACACACTGGTCAGAGACACATTTGTCTGAAACACAGTGGTCAGAAACACAGTGGTCAGAAAGACACAGGTCAGAAACACAGTGGTCAGAAACAAACTGGTCAGAAACACAGTGGTCGGAAACACAGTGGTCAGAATTACAGTGGTCTGAAACACACTGGTCATAAACACACTGGTCAGAAACACAGTGGTCAGAAACACAGTGGTCAGAGACACACTGGTCAGAAACACAGTGGTCAGAAACACACTGGTCAGAAATAGAGTGGTCTGAAACACAGTGGTCAGAAACACAGTGGTCATAAACACAGTGGTCACAAACGCAGATGTCAGGAACACAGTGGTCAGAACCACAGTCGTCAGAAACACACTGGTCATAAACACACTGGGCAGAAACACACTGGTCAGAAACACACTGGTCAGAAACACACTGGTCATAAACACACTGGTCAGAAACACAGTGGTCATAAATACAGTGGTTTTAGACACAGTGGTCAGAAACACAGTGGTCAGAAACACAGTGGTCAGAAACACACCGGTCAGAAACACACTGGTCAGAAACACACTGGTCAGAAACTCACTGGTCAGAAACACAGTGGTCAGAAACCCACTGGTCAGAAACACACTGGTCAGAAACACACTGTTCAGAAACACACTGGTCAAAAACACACTGGTCAGAAACACGCTGGTCAGAAACACAGTCATCGGAAACACGCGTCAGAAACACACAGGTCAGAAACACAGCAGTCATAAACACAGTGGTCAGAAAGACACTGGTCAGAAACACACTGGTCAGAAACACACTGGTCAGAAACAGACTGGTCAAGAACACACTGGTCAGAAACACAGAGGTCATAAACACAGTGGTCAGAAAGACAGCGGTCAGAAACACACTGGTCAGAAACACACTCGTCGGAAACATAGTGGACAAAAACACACTGGTCAGGAACACTGTGGTCAAAAACACTGTGGTTAGAAACACAGTGGTCAGAAACAAAGTGGTCAGAACCACAGTGGTCAGAAACACACAGGTCAGAAACACTGTGATCGGAAACACACTTGTCAGAAACACGGTGGTCAGAAACACAGCGGTCGGAAACACAGTGGTCAGAAACACACTGGTCAGAAACACAGTGGTCCAAAACACAGTGGTCAGAAACACAGTTGTCATAAACACACCGGTCAGAAACACGCTGGTCAGAAACACAGTGGTCAGGTACACAGTGGTCAGAAACACACTGGTCAGAAACACACTGGTCAGAAACACACTGGTCAGAAACACAGTGGTCAGAAACACAGTGGTTGGAAACACAGAGGTCAGAAACACAGGGGTCAGTAACACATTGGTCAGAAACACACGCGTCATAAACACACTGGTCAGAAACACACTGGTCAGAAACACACTGGTCAGAAACACAGTGGTTAGAAACACAGTGGTCAGAACCACACTGGTCAGAAACACACTGGTCAGAAACACACTGGTCAGAAACACA
>SZWC01000011.1:828076-838534 GCA_023375785.1 Penium margaritaceum | reverse complement strand
TGGTCAGAAACACAGTGGTCAGAAACACACTGGTCAGAAACACAGTGGTCAAGACCACACTGGTCAGAAGTACAGTGGTCAGAAACACACTGGTCAGAAACACAGTGGTGAAGAACACACTGGTCAGAAACAAAGTGGTAAGAAACACAGTGGTCAGAAACACAGTGGTCAGAAAGACACTGGTCAGAACCACAGTGGTCAGAAACACGGTGGTCAGAAACACACTGGTCAGAAACACAGTGGTCAGAAATGCACTGGTAAGAAACACAGTGGTCAGAATTACAGTGGGCGGAAACACAGTGGTCAGAAACACACTGGTCAGAAACGCAGTGGTCAGACACACAGTGGTCAGAAACACGGTGTTCAGAAACACACTGGCCAGAAACACACTGGTCAGAAACACAGTGGTCAGGTCCACAGTGGTCAGAAACACACTGGAAAGAAACACACTGGTCCAAAACACAGTGGTCAGAAACACAGTGGTCGGAAACACGGAGGTCAGAACCACAGTGGTCAGAAACACAGTGGTGAGAAACACACTCGTCATAAAGACTCTGGTCATAAACACACTGGTCAGAAACACACTGGTCAGAAACACAGTGGTCAGAAATAAAGTGGTCAGAAACACAGTGGTCAGAAACAAAGTGGTCAGAAACACAGTGGTCAGAAACACACCGGTCATAAACACACTGGTCAGAAACGCACTGGTCAGAAACACAGTGGTCAGAAACCCACTGGTCAGAAACACACTGGTAAGAAACACACTGTTCAGAAACACACTGGTCAGAAATTCACTGGTCAGAAACACGCTGGTCAGAAACGCAGTGGTCAGAAACACGCGTCAGACACGCACAGATCATAAACACAGCAGTCAGAAACATAGTGGTCAGAAAGACACTGGTCAAAAACACACTGGTCAGAAACACACTGGTCAGATACAGACTGGTCAAAAACACACTGGTCACAAACACAGCGGTCATAAACACAGTGGTCAGAAAGACAGCGGTCAGAAACACACTGGTCAGAAACACACTTGTCGGAAACATAGTGGAAAGAAACACACTGGTTAGAAACACACTGGTCAGGAACACAGTGGTCAAAAAACACAGTGGTCAGAAACACAGTCGTCATAAACAAAGTGGTCAGAAACACAGTGGTCAGAAACACACAGGTCAGAAACACTGTGGTCGGAAACACACTTGTCAGAAACACGGTGGTCAGAAACACAGTGGTCAGGAGCACAATGGTCAGAACCACAGTGGTCAGAAACACGGTGGTCAGAAAGACACTGGTCAGAAACACAGTGGTCAATAACACAGTGGTCAGAAACACGGTGGTCAGAAACACATTGGTCAGAAACACAGTGGTCAGAAGCACACTGGTCAGAACCACAGTGGTCAGAAACACGGTGGTCAGAAACACACTGGTCAGAAACACAGTGGTCAGAAACACAATGGTCAGAAGCACGGTGGTCAGAAACACAGCGGTCGGAAACACAGAGGTCAGAAACACACTGGTCAGAAACACAGTGGTCAGAAACACAATGGTCAGAAACACAGTGGTCTGAAACACAGTGGTCAGAAACACAGTGGTCATAAACACACCGGTCAGAAACACGCTGGTCAGAAACACAGTGGTCAGGTACACATTGGTCATAAACACACTGGTCAGAAACACACTGGTCAAAAACACAGTGGTCAGAAACACAGTGGTTGGAAAAACAGAGGTCAGAAACACAGGGGTCAGAAACACATTGGTCAGAAACACACTGGACATATACACACTGGTCAGAAACACACTGGTCAGAAACACACTGGCCAGAAACAAAGTGGTCAGAAAGACAGTGGTCAGAACCACACTGGTCAGAAACACACTGGTCAGAAACACACTGGTCAGGAACACACTGGTCAGAAACACACTGGTCATAAACACAGTGGTCAGAAACACGCGTCAGAAACGCACAGGTCAGAAACACAGCAGTCAGAAACACAGTGGTCAGAAAGACACTGGTCAGAAACCTACTGGTCAGAAACACACTGGTCAGAAACAGACTGGTCAAAAACACACTGGTCAGAAACACAGTGGTCATAAACACAGTGGTCAGAAACACAGCGGTAAGAAACACACTGGTCAGAAACACACTCGTTGGAAACACAGTGGACAGAATCACACTGGTCAGAAACACACAGTTCAGGAACACAGTGGTAAAAAACGAAGTGGTCAGAAACACACTGGTCAGAAGCACAGTGGTCAGAAACACACTGGTCAGAAACACAGTGGTCAGAAACACACTGGTCAGAAACACCGTGGTCAGAAACACACTGGTCAGAAACACGGTGGTCAGAAACACAGTGGTCAGAAACACAGTGGTCAGAAGCACACTGGTCAGAACCACAGTGGTCAGAAACACAGTGGTCAGAAACACACTGGTCAGAAACACAGTGGTCATAAACACAATGGTCAGAAACACAGTGGTCAGAAACACAGCGGTCAGAAACACATTGGTCAGAAATACAGAGGTCAGAAACACAGTGGTCAGAACACAGTGGTCAGAAACAAACTGGTCAGAAGCATAGTGGTCAGGAACACACTGGTCAGAAACAATGTGGTCAGATACACACTGGTCAAAAACAGACTGGTCAGACCCACACTGGTCAGAAACAGAGTGGTCATAAACAAAGTGGTCAGAAACAAACTTATCAGAAACAAACTGGTCAGAAACACATTGGTCAGAAACACATTGGTCAGAAACACACCAGTCAGAAACACACTGGTCAGAAACACAGCGGTCAGAAACACAGTGGTCATAAACACGCTGGTCAGAAACACAGTGGTCAGAAACACACTGGTCAGAAATACAGTGGTCAGAAACACACTGGTCAGAAACGCAGTGGTCAGAAACACACTGGTCAGAAACACACTGGTCAGAAACACATTTGTCATAAACAAAGTGTTCAGAAACACGGTGGTCAGGACCACAGTGGTCAGAAACACAGTGGTCGGAAAAAACTGGTCAGAAACACAGTGGTCAGAAACACACTGGTCAGAAACACGGCGGCCATAAACACAGTGGTCAGAAACAAACTGGTCAGAAACACAGTGGTCAAAACACACTGGTCACAAACACACTGGTCAGAAACACAGGGGTCAGACACACACTGGTCAGAAACACGGTGGTCAGAAACACAGTGGTCAGAAACACACTGGTCAGAAACACAGTGGTCAGAAACATAGTGGTCAGAAACACAGTGGTCAGAAACAGACTTATCAGAAACACACTGGTCAGAAACACATTGGTCAGAAACACATTGGTCAGAAACACACTAGTCAGAAACACACTGGTCACAAACACAGTGGTCAGAAACACACTAGTCACAAACACAGTGGTCAGAAACACACCGGTCAGAAACACAGTGGTCAGGAACACACTTCACAAACACAGTGGTCAGAAACACATTGGTCAGAAACTCTCTGGTCAGAAACACAGTGGTCAGAAACACAGTGGTCAGAAACACACTGGTCAGAAACACATTGGTGAGAAACACAGTGGTTAGAAACACAGTGGTCAGAAACACACTGGTCAGAAACGCACTGGTCAGAAACACACCGGTCAGAAACAGACTGGTCAAAAACACACTGGTCAGAAACACAGTGGTAATAAACACACTGGTCACAGACACAGTGGTCCGAAACTCATTGGTCAGAAACACAGTGGTCAGAAACACACTGGTCAGAAACACGCTGGTCAGAAACACATTGGTCAGGTACACAGTGGTCAGAAACACAGTGGTCAGAAACAAACTGGTCAGAAACACAGTGGTTAGAAACACACTGGTCAGAAACACACTGGTCAGAAACACACTGGTCAGAAACACACTGGTCAGAAACACAGTGGTCAAAAACACACTGGCCGGAAACACACTGGTCAGAAACACAGTGGTCAGAAACACAGTGGTTAGAAACACACTGGTCAGAAACACACTGGTCAGAAACACACTGGTCAGAAACACACTGGTCAGAAACACAGTGGTCAAAAACACACTGGCCGGAAACACACTGGTCAGAAACACAGTGGTCATACACACACTCGTCAGAAACACAGTGGTCAGGAACACAGTGGTCAGAAATACAGTGGTCAGAAACACGGTGGTCAGGCACACACTGGTCAGAAACAAACATATCAGAAACACACTGGTCAGAAACACATTTGTCAGAAACACACTAGTCAGAAACACACTGGTCAGAAACACAGTGGGCAGAAACACGGTGGTCAGAAACACACTGTTCAGGAACACAGTGGTCAGAAAAACACTGGTCAGAAAGACAGTGGTCAGGAGCACACTGGTCAGACATGCAGTGGTCAGAAAGACACTGGTCAGAAACACACTGGTCAGAAACACATTCGTCATAAACACAGTGGTCAGAAACACAGTGGTCAGAAACACACTGGCCGTAAACACAGTGGTCAGAAACAAACTGGTCAGAAACACAGTGGTCAGAAACACACTGGTCAGAAACACGGTGGTCGGAAACACACTGGTCAGAAACACACTGGTCAGAAACACAGTGGTCAGAAACACACTGGTCAGAAACACACTGGTCAGATACACAGTGGTCAGAAACACAGTGGTCAGAAACACAGTGGTCAGAAACACAGTGGTCAGAAACACAGTGGCCAGAAACACAGTGATCAGAGATTCACTGGTCAGAAACTCACTGGTCAGAAACACAGTGGTCAGAAACACACTAGTCAGAAACACAGTGGTCAGAAACACACTGGTCAGATACACACTGGTCAGAAACACAGTGGTGGGAAACACAGTGGCCAGAAACACACTGGTCAGAAAGACAGTGGTCAGAAACACTGGTCAGAAACACAGTGGTCAGAAACACAGTGGTCAGAAACACACTGGTCAGAAAGACAGTGGTCAGAAACACACTGGTCCAAAACACAGTTGTCAGAAACAGTGGTCAGAAATACAGTGTGTTGAAACACTATGGTCACAAACACAGTGGTCAGAAACACAGTCGTCAGAAACACACTGATCAGAAACACAATGGTCAGAAACACACCGGTCAGACACACATTGGTCTGAAACGCAGTGCTCATAAACACACTGGTCAGAAACACAGTGGTCATAACCACACTGGTCAGAAACACACTGGTCAGAAACACAGTGGTCAGAAACACAGTGGTCAGGAACACAATGGTCAGAAACACAGTGGTCAGAAATACACTGGTCAGAAACACCGTGGTCAGAAACACATTGGTCAGAAACACAGTGGTCAGAAACACACATGTCAGAAACGCACGGGTCAGAAACATAGTGGTCATAAACACAGTGGTCAGAACCAAAAGTGTCAGAAACACACTGTTCAGAAACACACTGGTCAGGAACACTGTGGTCATAAACAAAGGGGTCAGAACACAGTGGTCAGAAATATAGTGGTCAGAAACACAGTGGTCAAAAACACACTGGTCAGAAACACAGTGGTCAAGAACACACTGGTCAGAAACAGTGGTCAGAAACACAGTGGTCAGAAACACAGTGGTCAGAAACACAGTGGTCAAAAACACACTGGTCAGAAACACAGTGGTCAAGAACACACTGGTCAGAAACAGTGGTCAGAAACACAGTGGTCAGAAACACAGTGGTCAGAAGCACACTGGTCAGAACCACAGTGGTCAGAAACACACTGGAAAGAAACACAGTGGTCAAAAACACAGCGGTCAGAAACACAGTGGTCAGAAACACAGTGGTCAGAAACACAGTGGTCAGAAACACAGTGGTAAGAAACACAGTTGTCAGAAACACACTGGTCAGAAACAGAGTGGTCGGAAACACAGTGGTCAGGTACACAGTGGTCAGAAACACACTGTTCAGAAACACATTGGTCAGAAACACTGTGGTCAGAAACGCAGTGGTCGGAAACACAGAGGTCAGAAACACACTGGTCTGAAACACAGTGGTCAGAAACACACTGGTCATAAACACAGTGGTCAGAAACACGCTGCTCAGAAACACACTGGTCAGAGACACAGTGGTCAGAAACACAGTGGTCAGAACACAGTGGTCTGAAACACACTGGTCAGAAACACAGTGGTCAGAAACACAGTGGTCATAAACACACTGGTCAGAAACACACTGGTCAGAAACACAGTGGTCAGAAACACAGTGGTCAGAAACACACTGGTTAGAAACATACTGGTCAGAAACACACTGGTCAGAAACACACTGGTCCGAAACACACTCGTCAGAAACACACTGGTCAGAAACACAGTGGTCAGAAACACAGTGGTCAGAAACGCACTGGTCAGAAACACACTGGTCAGAAACACAGTGGTCAGAAACACAGTGGTCAGAAACGCACTGGTCAGAAACACACTGGTCAGAAGCACAGTGGTCGGAAACACACTGGTCAGAAACACACTGGTCAGAAACACAGTGCTCAGAAACACACGTCAGAAACGCACAGGTCAGAAACACAGTAGTCAGAAACAAAGTGGTCAGAAAGACACTGTTCAGAAACACACTGGTCAGAAACACATTGGTCAGAAACAGACTGGTTAAGAATACAGTGGTCAGAAACACAGTGGTCAGAAACACAGTCGTCAGTAACACAGTGGTCAGAAACACACTGGTCAGAAACACAGTGGTCGGAAACACACTGGTTAGAAACACGGTGGTCAGAAACACAGTGGTCAGAAGCACAGTGGTCAGAAGCACACTGGTCAGAACCACAGTCGTCAGAAACAGGGTGGTCAGAAACACACTGGTCAGAAACACATTGGTCAGAAACACAATGGTCAGAAACACAGTGGTCAGAAACACAGCGGTCGGAAACACAGTGGTCAGAAACACACTGGTCATAAACACATTGGTAAGAAACACACTGGTCAGAAACACAGTGGTCCGAAACACAGTGGTCAGAAACACAGTGGTCAAAAACACACTGGTCAGAAACACGCTGGTCAGAAACACAGTGGTCAGGTACACAGTGGTTAGAAACACACTGGTCAGAACCACACTGGTCGAAAACACAGTGGTCATAAACACAGTGGTTGGAAACGCAGAGGTCAGAAACACAGTGGCCAGAAACACATTGGTCAGAAACATACTCGTCATAAACACCCTGGTCAGAAACACTCTGGTCGGAAACACATTGGTCAGAACACATAGGTCGGAAACAAAGTGGTCAGAACACAGTGGTCAGAAACACACCGGTCAGAAACACAGCGCTCAGGAACACACTGGTCAGAAACACAGTGGTCATAAACACACTGGTCAAAACCAGACTGGTCAGACCCACACTGGTCAGAAACACAGTGGTCGGAAACAAAGTACTCATAAACACACTGGTCAGAAACAAACTTATCAATAACACACTGGTCAGAACCACATTGGTCAGAAACACATTGGTCAAAAACACACTAGTCAGAGACACACTGGTCAGAAACACAGTGGTCAGAAACGCAGTGGTCAGAGACACACTGGTGAGAAACACAGTGGTCAGAAACACACTGGTCAGAGAAACAGTGGTCAGAAACACACTGGTCAGAAACGCAGTGGTCAGAAACACACTGGTCAGAAACACACAGTTCAAAAACACATTTGTCAGAAACACAGTGGTCAGAAACACAGTGGTCTGAAACACAGTGGTCAGAAAAAAACTGGTCAGAAACACGGTGGTCAGAAACACATTGGTCAGAAACACAGTGGTCAGAAACACACTGGTCAGAAACACACAGGTCAGAAACACAGCGGTCAGAAACGCACTGGTCAGAAACACACTGGTCAGAAACACAGTGGTCAGACACTCACTGGTCAGAAACACAGTGGTCAGAAACACACTGGTCAGAAATACAGTGGTCAGAAACACGGTGGTCAGAAACACAGTGGTCACAAACAAAGAGGTCAGGAACACAGTGGTCAGAAACACAGTGGTCAGAAATACAGTGGTCAGAAACAGAGTGGTCAGAAACACACTGGTTAGAAACACAGTGGTCAGAAACGCAGTGGTCAGAAACACACTGGTCATAAACAAACTTATCAGAAACACACTGGTCAGAAACACATTGGTCATAAACACATTGGTCAGAAACACACTGGTCAGAAATACACTGGTCAGAAACACAGTGGTCAAAAACAGACTGGTCAGAAACACACTGGTTAGAAACACGGTGGTCAGAAACACACTTGTCAGAAACACGGTGGTCAGAAACATACTGGTCAGAAACACAGCGGTCATAAACACACTGGTCAGAAAGACACTGGTCAGAAACACCCTGGTCAGAAACACACCGGTCAGAAACACAGTGGTAAGAAACACAGTGGTGGGAAACACACTGGTCAGAAACACAGGGATCAGAAACACAGTGGTCATAAGCACAGTGGTCAGAAACACACTGGACAGAAACACAGTGGTCAGAAACACAGTGGTCAGAAACACTGGTCAGAAATAAAACGGTGAGAAACACACTGGTCAGAAACACATTGGTCAGAAACACGGTGGTCAGAAACACCCTGGTCAGAAACACACTGGTCAGAAACCCAGTGGTCAGAAACACACTCGTCAGGAACACGGTTGTCAGAAACACACTGGCCAGAAACACAGTGGTCAGAAACAAACTGGTCAGAAACACAGTGGTCAGAAACTCACTGGTCAGAAACACAGTGCTCAGAAACACACTGGTCAGAAACACAGTGGTTTGAAACACAGTGGTCAGAAACACAGTGGTCAGAAACACAGTGGTCAGAAACACACTGGTCAGAAACACAGTTGTCAGAAACACACTGGTCAGAAACACAGTCAGCAGAAACACACTGGTCATAAATACACTGGTCAGAAACACAGTGGTCAGAAACACACTGGTCAGGAACACACTGGTCAGAAACATAGTGGTCAGACACACACTGGTCAGAAACGCAGTGGTCAGAAACACAGTGGTCAGAAACACAGTGGTCAGAAACACGCTGGTCAGAAACACACAGGCCAGATACACACTGGTCAGAAACACAATGGTCAGAAACACACAGGTCAGAAACACAGTGGTCAGATACACAGTGGTCAGAAACAAAAAGGCCAGAAACACGGTGGTCAGAAATACAGTGGTCAGAAACACACTGGTCAGAAACACAGTGGTCAGAAACACACTGGTCAGAAACACACTGGTCAGAAACACACTGGTCAGAATCACAGAGGTCAGAAACACAGCGGTCAGAACACAGTGGTCAGAATCACAGTGGTCAGAAACACAGTGGTCAGAAATACGCCGGTCAATAACACACTGGTCAGAAACACACTGGTCACAAACACACTTGTCAGAAAGACACTAGTCAGAAAGACAGTGGTCAGAAACGCACATCATAAATGCACGGTGGTTAGAAAAACACTGGTCAGAAACACACTCGTCGGAAACACAGTTGACAGAATCACGCTGGTCACAAACACATTGGTCAGAAACACAGTGGTCAAAAATACAGTGGTCAGAAACACAGTGGTCAGAAACACAGTGGTCAGAAACAGAATGGTCAAAAACACACTGGTCAGAAACACGGTGGTCAGAAACACAGCGGTTGGAAACACGGTGATCAGTAACACACTGGTAAGAAACACAGTGGCAAGAAACACACTGATCAGAAACTTAGTGGTCCGAAACACAGTGGTCATAAACACAGTGGTCAGAAATACAGTGGTCATAAACACGCTGGTCAGAAACACGGTGGTCAGGTACACAGTGGTCAGAAACACAGTGGTCAGAAACAAACATGTCAGAAACACAGTGGTCAGAAACACCCTGGTCAGAAACTCACTCGTCAGAAACACAATGGTCAGAAACATAGTGGTCAGACACACACTGGTCAGAAACACAGTGGTCGGAAACACAGCGGTCAGAAACACACTGGTCAAAAACACAGTGGCAGAAAAACAGTGGTCAGAAATACAGTGGTCAGAAACACGGTGGTCAGAGACACAGTGGTCATAAACACAGTGGTCACAAACACAGAGGTCAGGAACACAGTGGTCAGAAACACAGTGGTCAGAAACACAGTGGTCAGAAACACTCTGTTCATAAACACACTGGTCTGAAACACAGTGGTCAAAAACACAGTGGTCATAAACACAGTGGTCAGAAACAAACTCGTCAGAAACATACTGGTCAGAAACACATTGGTCAAAAACACATTGGTCAAAAACACACTAGTCAGAAACACACTGGTCAGAAACACAGTGGTCAGAAACACAGTGGTAAGAAACACACTGGTCAGAAACACAGTGGTCAGAAACACATTGGTCAGAAACACAGTGGTCAGGAACACACTGGTCAGAAACACAGTGGTCAGAAACACAGTGGTCAGAAACACACTGGTCAGAAACACAGTGGTCAGATACACAGTGGTCAGAAACATAGAGGTCAGAAACACGGTGGTCAGAAACACAGTGGTCAGAAACACA
>SZWC01000011.1:804443-817498 GCA_023375785.1 Penium margaritaceum | reverse complement strand
TGGTCAGAAACACACTGGTCAGAAACACACTGGTCAGAAACAGACTGGTCAGAACACATTGGTCAGAAACACAGTGGTCATAAAAACAGTGGACAGAAACACAGTAGTCAGGAACACACTGGTCAGGAACACAGTGGTCAGAAACACGCTGGTCAGAAACACGCTGGTCAGAAACACAGTGGTCAGCTACACAGTGGTCAGAAACACAGTAGTCAGAAACAAACTGGTCAGAAACACAGTGGTCAGAAATACACTGTTCAGAAACACAATGGTCAGAACCACACTGGTCACAAACACAGTGGTCAGAAACGCACTGGTCAGAAACACTCTGGTCAGAAACATAGTGGTCAGACACACACAGGTCAGAAACACAGTGGTCAGAAACACGGCGGTCAGAAACACACTGGTCAGAAACACAGTGGACAGAAACACACTGGTCAGAAATACAGTGGTAAGAAACACAGTGGTCATAAACACAGTGGTCAGGAACACAGCGGTCAGAAACACAGTGGTCGGAAAAACACTGGTCAGAAACACAGTGGTCAGATACACAGTGGTCAGAAACACAGAGGTCAGAAACACAGTGGTCACAAGCACAGTGGTAAGAAACACATTGGTCAGAAACACACTGGTCAGAAACACACTGGTCAGAAACAGACTGGTCTAAAACACACTGGTCAGAAACACAGTGGTCATAAACACAGTGGTCAGAAACACAGTGGTCAGAAACACACTGGTCATAAACACACTCGTCGGAAACACAGTGGACATAAACACGCTGGTCAGAAACACACTGGTCAGGAACACAGTGGTAAAAAAGACAGTGGTCATAAACATAGTGGTCAGAAACACACTGGTCAGAAACACGCTGGTCAGAAACACGGTGGTCACGTACACAGTGGTCAAAAGCACACAGGTCAGAAACACACTGGTCAGAAACACAGCGGTCAGAAACACAGTGGTTGGAAACACAGAGGTCAGAAACACAGTGGTCAGAAAAACATTGGCCAGAAACACACTGGTCATAAACACACTGGTCAGAAACACAGTGGTCATAAACACACTGGTCAGAAACACAGAGGTCAGAAACACAGTGGTCTGAACACAGTGGTCATAAACACACTGGTCAGAAACACAGTGGTCAAAAACACACTGGTCAGAAACACAGTGGTCAGAAAAAAACCGGTCAAAAACATACTGGTCAGACCCACACTGGTCAGTAACACAGTGGTCAAAATCAAAGTGGTCAGAAACACTCTGGTCAGAAACAAACTTATCAGAAACACACTGGTCAGAAACACATTGTTCAGAAACACATTGGTCAGATACACACTAGCCAGAAACACAGTGGTCAGAAACACAGTGGTCAGAAACATACTGGTCAGAAACAAAGTGGTCAGAAACACACTGGGCAGAAACACAGTGGTCAGAAACACACTGGTCAGATACACACTGGTCAGAAACACACTGGTCAGAAACACACTGCTCACAAAAACATTCGTCAGAAACACAGTGGTCAGAAACACAGTGGTCAGAAACACACTGGTTAGATACACAGTGGTCAGAAACACTATGGTCAGAAACACAGTGGTTAGAAACACAGTGGTCAGAGACACACTGGTCAGAAACACACTGGTCAGAAACACAGTGGTCAGAAACAGAGTGGTCGGAAACACACTGGTCAGAAACACACTGGTCAGAATTACGGTGGTCAGAAACACAGTGGTTAGAAACACACCCGTCAGAAACACACTGATCAGAAACACACTGGTCATAAACACACTGGTCAGAAACGCACTGGTCGGAAACACAGTGGTCAGAAACAAAAGTCAGAAATGCACAGGTCAGAAACACAGTAGTCAGAAACACAGTGGTCAGAAAGACACTAGTCAGAAACACACTGGTCAGAAACACACTGGTCAGAAACAGACTGGTCAGAACACATTGGTCAGAAACACAGTGGTCATAAAAACAGTGGACAGAAACACATCGGTCAGAAACACAGTGGTCAGAAACACAGCGGTCAGAAAAACAGTGGTCAGAAACACACTGGTCAGAAACACGGTGGTCAGAAACACAGCCGTCAGAAACACAGTGATCAGTAACACACTGGTCAGAAACACAGTGGTAAGAAACACACTGGTCAGAAAAACAATGGCCCGAAACACAGTGGTCAGGAACACAGTGGTCAGAAACACACTGGTCAGAAACACGCTGGTCAGAAACACAATGGTCAGCTACACAGTGGTCAGAAACACAGTAGTCAGAAACAAACTGGTCAGAAACACAGTGGTCAAAAACACACTGTTCAGAAACACAGTGGTCAGAAACACACTGGTCAGAAACACACTGTTCAGAATTACAGTGGTCAGAAACGCACTGGTCAGAAACACACTGGTCAGAAACATAGGCGTCATACACACACTGGTAAGAAACACAGTGGTGAGAAACACAGCAGTCAGAAACACGCTTGTCAGAAACACAGTGGTCGGAAACACAGTGGTCACAAACACAGAGGTCAGAACACAGTGGTCGGAAACACAGTGGTCAGAAACACAGTGGTCAGGAACACAGTGGTCAGAAACACACTGGTCAGAAACACAGTGGTCAGAAAAGCAGTGGTCAGAAACACACTGGTCAGAAACAAACTTATCAGTAACATACTGGTCAGAAACACATTGGTCAGAAACACATTGGTCAGAAACACACTAGTCAGAAACACAATTGTCAGAAACACAGTGGTCAGAAGCACAGTGGTCAGAAACACACTTGTCAGAAACACACTGGTCAGAAACACACTGGTGAGAAATAGACCGGTCAAAAACACACTGGTCAGAAACACAGTGGTCATAAACTCAGTGGTCAGAAACACACTGGTCAGAAACACACTGGTCAGGAACACAGTGGTCAAAAACACAGTGGTCAGAAACACGGTGGTCAGAAACACAGTGGTCAGAAACAGAGTGGTCAGAAAGACACTGGTCAGAAACACAGTGGTCAAAAACACACTGGTCAGAAACACGGTGGTCATAAACACAGTGGTCAGAAGCACAGTGGTCAGAAACATACTGGTCAGAGCCACGCTGGTCAGAAACACGGTGGTCAGAAACACACTGCTCACAAACACGGTGGTAAGAAACATGCCGGTCAGAAGCACAGTGGTCCGAAACACAGTGGTCAGAAACACAGTGGTCAGACACACACTGGTCAGAAACACGCTGGTCAGAAACACATAGGTCAGAAACACAGTGGTCAGAACACAGTGGTCAGAAACACACTTGTCAGAAACACAGTGGTAAAAAACACACTGGTCAGAAACACAGTGGTCAGAAACACACTGGTCAAAAACAGACTGGTCAGACCCACACTGGTCAGGAGCACAGTGGTCAAAATCAAAGTGGTCAGAAACACACTGGTCAGACACAAACTTATCCGAAACACACTGGTCAGAAACACATTGGTCAGAAGCACATTGGTCAGAAACATAGTGGTCAAAAACACAGTGGTCAGAAACACACCGGGCAGAAACACAGTGGTCATAAACACACTGGTCAGAAACACACTGGTCAGAAACACACTGGTCAGAAACACACTGGTCATAAACACATTCGTCAGAAACACAGTGGTCAGAAACACAGTGGTCAGAAACACAATGGTCAGAAACACAGTGGTCAGAAACACAGTGGCCAGAAAAACAGTGGTCAGAAACACAGTGGTCAGAAACACGGTGGTCAGAAACACAGTGGTCAGAAACACACTGGACAGAAACACACTGGTCAGAAACACACTGGTCAGAAACACACTGGTCAGAAACACACTGGTCATAAACACATTCGTCAGAAACACAGTGGTCAGAAACACAGTGGTCAGAAACACAATGGTCAGAAACACAGTGGTCAGAAACAAACTGGTCAGAAACACAGTGGTCGCAAACACACTGGTCAGAAACACAGTGGTCAGAAACACACTGGTCAGAAACACACTGGTCAGAAACACAGTGGTCAGAAATACACTGGTTAGAAACACACTGGTCAGAAACATAGCGGTCAGACACACAATGGTCAGGAACACAGTGGTCAGAAACACAGTGGTAAGAAACACACTGGTCAGAAACACAGTGGTCAGAAACACACTGGCCAGAAATACAGTGGTCAGAAACACGGTGGTCAGAAACACAGTGGTCAGAAACACAGTGGTCACAAACACGGATGTCAGGAACACAGTGGTCAGAAACACAGTGGTCAGAAACACACTGGGCAGCAACACACTGGTCAGAAACACACTGGTCAGAAACACAGTAGTCATAAACACACTGGGCAGAAACACACTGGTCAGAAAGACAGTGGTCAGAAACACACTGGTGAAAAACACAGTGGTCAGAAACACAGTGGTCATAAACACAGTGGTCAGAAACACGGTAGTCAGAAACACAGTGGTCAGAAACGCAGTGGTCAGAAACATACTGGTCAAAGACACACTGGTCAGAAACACACTGGTCAGAAAGACAGTGGTCAGAAACACACTGGTCAGAAACACAGTCGTCAGAAACACAGTGGACATAATCACACTCGTCAGAAACACACTGGTCAGAAACACACTGGTCGGAGACACATTGGTCAGAAACACACTGGTCAGAAACACATTCGTCAGAAACACAGTGGACAGAATCACACTGGTCAGAAACACACTGGTCAGAAACAGAGTGGTCAAAAACACACTCGTCAGAAACAAAGTGGTCATAAACACGGTGGTCAGAAAGACAGTGGTCAGAAACACACTGGTCAGAAACACAGTCGTCAGAAACACAGTGGACATAATCACACTCGTCAGAAACACACTGGTCAGAAACACACTGGTCGGAGACACATTGGTCAGAAACACACTGGTCAGAAACACATTCGTCAGAAACACAGTGGACAGAATCACACTGGTCAGAAACACACTGGTCAGAAACAGAGTGGTCAAAAACACACTCGTCAGAAACAAAGTGGTCATAAACACGGTGGTCAGAAAGACAGTGGTCAGAAACACACTGGTCAGAAACACATTCGTCAGAAACACAGTGGACATAATCACACTGGTCAGAAACACACTGGTCAGAAACACACTGGTCAGGAACACAGGGGTTAAAAAACACAGTGGTCAGAAACACAGTGGTCAGAAACACAGTGGTCAGAAATACAGTGGTCGGAAACACACTGGTCAGAAACACAGTGGTCAGAAATACAGTGGTCAGGAACACAGTGGTCAGAAGCACACTGGCCAGAACCACAGTGGTCATAAACACAGTGGTCAGAAACACACTGGTCAGAAACACAGCGGTCAGAAACACAGCGGTTGGAAACACAGTGTTCAGAAACACACTGGTCAGAAACACAATGGTAAGAAACACATTGCTCAGAACCACAGTTGTCAGAAACACAGTGGTCAGAAACACTGTGGCCAGAAACACACTGGTCAGAAACACGCTGGTCAGAAACACAGTGGTCAGGTACACAGTGGTCAGAAACACAGTGGTCAGAAACACACTGGTCAAAAACAGACTGGTCAGACCCACACTGGTCAGGAACACAGTTGTCAGAATCAAAGTGGTCAGAAACACACTGGTCAGAAACACACTGGTCAGAAACACACTGGTCATAAACACATTCGTCAGAAACACAGTGGTCAGAAACACAGTGGTCAGAAACACACTGGTCAGAAACACACTGGTCAGAAACACACTGGTCATAAACACATTCGTCAGAAACACAGTGGTCAGAAACACAGTGGTCAGAAACACAATGGTCAGAAACGCAGTGGTCAGAAACAAACTGGTCAGAAACACAGTGGTCGCAAACACACTGGTCAGAAACTCAGTGGTCAGAAACACACTGGTCAGAAACACACTGGTCAGAAACACAGTGGTCAGAAATACACTGGTCAGAAACACACTGGTCAGAAACATAGCGGTCAGACACACAATGGTCAGGAACACAATGGTCAGAAACACAGTGGTAAGAAACACACTGGTCAGAAACACAGTGGTCAGAAACACACTGGCCAGAAATACAGTGGTCAGAAACACGGTGGTCAGAAACACAGTGGTCAGAAACACAGTGCTCACAAACACGGATGTCAGGAACACAGTGGTCAGAAACACAGTGGTCAGAAACACACTGGGCAGCAACACACTGGTCAGAAACACACTGGTCAGAAACACAGTAGTCACAAACAAACTGGGCAGAAACACACTGGTCAGAAAGACAGTGGTCAGAAACACACTGGTGAAAAACACAGTTGTCAGAAACACAGTGGTCATAAACACAGTGGTCAGAAACACGGTAGTCAGAAACACAGTGGTCAGAAACGCAGTGGTCAGAAACATACTGGTCAAAGACACACTGGTCAGAAACACACTGGTCAGAAAGACAGTGGTCAGAAACACACTGGTCAGAAACAGATTGGTCAAAAACACACTCGTCAGAAACAAAGTGGTCAGAAACACGGTGGTCAGAAAGACAGTGGTCAGAAACACACTGGTCAGAAACAGATTGGTCAAAAACACACTCGTCAGAAACAAAGTGGTCAGAAACACGGTGGTCAGAAAGACAGTGGTCAGAAACACACTGGTCAGAAACAGATTGGTCAAAAACACACTCGTCAGAAACAAAGTGGTCAGAAACACGGTGGTCAGAAAGACAGTGGTCAGAAACACACTGGTCAGAAACAGATTGGTCAAAAACACACTCGTCAGAAACAAAGTGGTCAGAAACACGGTGGTCAGAAAGACAGTGGTCAGAAACACACTGGTCAGAAACAGATTGGTCAAAAACACACTCGTCAGAAACAAAGTGGTCAGAAACACGGTGGTCAGAAAGACAGTGGTCAGAAACACACTGGTCAGAAACAGATTGGTCAAAAACACACTCGTCAGAAACAAAGTGGTCAGAAACACGGTGGTCAGAAAGACAGTGGTCAGAAACACACTGGTCAGAAACAGATTGGTCAAAAACACACTCGTCAGAAACAAAGTGGTCAGAAACACGGTGGTCAGAAAGACAGTGGTCAGAAACACACTGGTCAGAAACAGATTGGTCAAAAACACACTCGTCAGAAACAAAGTGGTCATAAACACGGTGGTCAGAAAGACAGTGGTCAGAAACACACTGGTCAGAAACACATTCGTCAGAAACACAGTGGACATAATCACACTGGTCAGAAACACACTGGTCAGGAACACAGGGGTTAAAAAACACAGTGGTCAGAAACACAGTGGTCAGAAACACAGTGGTCAGAAACACACTGGTCGGAAACACACTGGTCAGAAACACAGTGGTCAGAAATACAGTGGTCAGGAACACAGTGGTCAGAAGCACACTGGCCAGAACCACAGTGGTCATAAACACAGTGGTCAGAAACACAGCGGTTGGAAACACAGTGTTCAGAAACACACTGGTCAGAAACACAGTGGTAAGATACACATTGCTCAGAACCACAGTTGTCAGAAACACAGTGGTCAGAAACACTGTGGCCAGAAACACACTGGTCAGAAACACGCTGGTCAGAAACACAGTGGTCAGGTACACAGTGGTCAGAAACACAGTGGTCAGAAACACACTGGTCAAAAACAGACTGGTCAGACCCACACTGTTCAGGAACACAGTTGTCAAAATCAAAGTGGTCAGAAACACACTGGTCAGAAACAAACTTATCTGAAACACACTGGTCAGAAAAACATTGGTCAGAAACACACTAGTCGGGAACACAGTGGTCAGAAACACAGTGGTCAGAAACACAGTGGTCAGAAACATACTGGTCAGAAACACAGTGGTCAGAAATACAATGGGCAGAAACACAGTGGTCAGAAACACACTGGTCAGAAACACACTGGTCAGAAACACACTGGTCAGAAACACACTGGTAACAAACACATTCGTCAGAAACAGAGTGGTCAGAAATACAGTGGTCAGAAACACAATGGTCAGAAACACAGTGGTCAGAAACAAACTGGTCAGAAACACAGTGGTCAGACACACAATGGTCAGGAACACAGTGGTCAGAAACACAGTGGTAAGAAACACACTGGTCAGAAACACAGTGGTCAGAAACACACCGGCCAGAAATACAGTGGTCAGAAACACGGTGGTCAGAAACACAGTGGTCACAAACACAGTGGTCACAAACACGGATGTCAGGAACACAGTGGTCAGAAACACAGTGGTCAGAAAAACACTGGGCAGTAACACACTGGTCAGAAACACACTGGTCAGAAACACAGTAGTCAGAAACACACTGGGCAGAAACACACTGGTCAGAAAGACAGTGGTCAGAAACACACTGGTGAAAAACACAGTGGTCAGAAACACAGTGGTCAGAAACACAGTGGTCAGAAACACGGTAGTCAGAAACACAGTGGTCAGAAACGCAGTGGTCAGAAACATACTGGTCAAAGACACACTGGTCAGAAACACACTGGTCAGAAACACAGTGGTCAGAAACACGGTAGTCAGAAACACAGTGGTCAGAAACGCAGTGGTCAGAAACATACTGGTCAAAGACACACTGGTCAGAAACACACTGGTCAGAAACACTTTGGTCAGAAACATGCTGGTCAGATACACTGTGGTCAGAAAGACAACGGTCAGAAACACAGTGGTCAGAAACACAGTGGTCAGAAACACAGTGATCATAAATACACTGGCCAGAAAGTCACTGGTCAGAAACACAGTGGTCAGAAACACACTAGCCAGAAACACAGTGGTCAGAAACACAGTGGTCAGAACCACAGTGGTTTAAAACACGGTGGTCAGAAACACATTGGCCAGAAACACACCGGTCGGAAACACAGTGGTCAGAAACACACTGGTCAGAAACACACTTGTCAGAAACACAGTGGTCAGAAACACAGTGGTCAGAAACACACTGGACAGAAACACACTGGTCAGAAACACAGTGGTCAGAAACACAGTGGTCAGAAACACACTGGACAGAAACACACTGGTCAGAAACACAGTGGTCAGAAACACACTGGTCAGAAACACAGTGATCAGAAACGCAGTGGTCAGAAACACACTGGTCAGAAACACAGTGGTCAGAAACACGGTGGTCATAAACACTCTGGTCAGAAACACAGGGCTCAAAAACACGGTGGTCATAGACACACTCCTCAGAAACACACTGGTCAGAAACACAGTGGTCAGAAACACGGTGGTCATAAACACTCTGGTCAGAAACACAGGGCTCAAAAACACGGTGGTCATAGACACACTCCTCAGAAACACAGTGGTCAGAAGCACAGTGGTCAGAAACACAGAAGTCATAAACACAGTGGTCAGAAACACAGTGCTCAGAAAGACACTGGTCAGACACACACTGGTCAGAAACACACTGGTCAGAAACAGACTGGTCAAAAACACACTCGTCAGAAACACAGTGGTCATAAACACAGTGGTCAGAAAGACAGTGGTCAGAAACACACTGGTCAGAAACACATTCGTCAGAAACACAGTGGACATAATCACACTGGTCAGAAACACACTGGTCAGGAAAACAGGGGTTCAAAAACACAGTGGTCAGAAACACAGTGGTCAGAAACACAGTGGTCAGAAACACAGTGGTCGGAAACACACTGGTCAGAAACACAGTGGTCAGAAATATAGTGGTCAGGAACACAGTGGTCAGAAGCACACTGTCCAGAACCACTGTGGTCATAAACACGGTGGTCAGAAACACACTGGGCAGAAACACAGTCGTCAGATACACACTGGTCAGAAACACAGCGGTCAGAAACACAGCGGTTGGGAACACAGTGTTCAGAAACACACTGGTCAGAAACACAGTGGTAAGAAACACACTGCTCAGAACCACAGTTGTCAGAAACACAGTGGTCAGAAACACTGTGGCCAGAAACACACTGGTCAGAAACACGCTGGTCAGAAACACAGTGGTCGGGTACACAGTGGTCAGAAACACAGTGGTCAGAAACACAGAGGTCAGAAACACAGTGGTCAGAAACACATTGGTCTTGAACAAACTGGTCATAAACACACTGGTCAGAAACACACTGGTCGGAAAAACACTAGTCAGAAACACAGAGGTCAGAAACACAGTGGTCAGAACACAGTGGTCAGAAACACAGTGGTCAGAAACACAGTGGTCAGAAACACACTGGTCAGAAACAGAGTGGTCAGAAACACAGTGGTCAGAGACACAGTGGTCATAAACACACTCGTCAGAAACACAGTGGTCAGAAGCACAGTGGTCAGAAACACAGAAGTCATAAACACAGTGGTCAGAAACACAGTGGTTAGAAACACAGTGGTCAGAAACACACTGGTCAGAAACACACTGGTCAGAAACACAGTGGTCAGAAACAGAGTGGTCAGAAACACACTGGTCAGAAACACACTGGTCAGAATCACGGTGGTCAGAAACACAGTGGTCAGAGACACACCGGTCAGAAACACACTGATCAGAAACACACTGGTCAGAAACACAGTGGTAAGAAACGCACTGGTCATAAATACACTGGTCAGAAACATAGTGGTCAGACCAACACTGGTCAGAAACACAGTGGTCAGAAACAAAGTGGTCAGAAACACACCGGTCAGAAACAAACTTATCATAAACACACTGGTCAGAAAGACATTGGTCCGAAACACATTGGTCAGAAACACACTAGTCAGAAACACACTGGTCAGAAACACACTGGTCAGAAACACACTGGTCAGAAACACACTGGTCAGAAACACACTGGGCAGAAACACACTGGTCAGAAACACAGTGGTCGGAAACACACTGGTCAGAAACACACTGGTCAGAAACACAGTGGTCAGAAACACACTGGTCAGAAACACACTAGTCAGAAACACACTGGTCAGAAACACACTGGTCAGAAACACACTGGTCAGAAACACACTGGTCAGAAACACACTGGGCAGAAACACACTGGTCAGAAACACAGTGGTCATAAACACACTGGTCAGAAACACAGTGGTCAGAAACACAGTGGTCAGAAACACAGTGGTCAGGAACACAGTGGGCAGAAACACAGTGGTCAGAAACACAGTGGTCAGAAACACAGTGGTCAGAAACACACTGGTCAGAGACACACTGGTCAGAAACACACTGGTCATAAACACACTGGTCAGACACACGCTGGTCAGATACACAGTGGTCATAAACACAATGGTCAGAAACACAGTGGTAAAAAACACAGTGCTCAGAAACACACTGGTCAGAAACAGACTCGTCGGAAACACAGTGGACGGAAACACACTGGTCAGAAACACACTGGTCAGGAACACACTGGTCAAAAACACAGTGGTCAGAAACACGCTGGTCAGAAACACAGTGGTCAGAAACATAGTGGTCAGAAACACACTGGTCAGAAACACAGTGGTCAGAATCACACTGGTCAGAAACACGGTGGTCAGGAACACACAGGTCAGAAACACAGTGGTCAGAAACACAGTGGTCCGAAACACAGTGGTCAGAAGCACACTGGTCAGTACCACAGTCGTCAGAAACACGGTGTTCACAAACACGGTGGTCAGAAACACAGTGTCCGGAAACACACTGGCCAGAAACACGGTGGTCAGAAACACAGTGGTCAGAAACACAGTGCACTGAAACACACTGGTCAGAAACACGCTGGTCAGAAACACAGTGGTCAGAAACACACATGTCAGAAACGCACAGGTCAGAAACACAGTGGTCAGAAACACACTGCTGAAAAAGAGACTGGTCAGACACACACTGGTCAGGAACACACTGGTCAGAAACGGACTGGTCAAAACACACTGGTCAGAAACACAGTGGTCATAAACACAGTGGTCAGAAACACACTGGTCCGAAACACACTCGTCAGAAACGCAGTGGACATAATCATAATGGGCAGAAACACACTGGTCAGGAACACATTGGTAAACAACACAGTGGTCAGACACAGTGGTCAGAAACACAGTGGTCATAAACACAGTGGTCAGAAACAAACTGGTCAGAAACACAGTGGTCAGAAACACACTGGTCAGAACCACAGTGGTCAGAAACAAGGTGGTCAGAAACACACTGGTCAGAAACACAGTGGTCAGAAACACACTGGTCAGAAACACAGTGGTCAGAAACACGGTGGTCAGAAACACACTGGTCAGAAACACAGTGGTCAGAAACACGGTGGTCAGAAACACACTGGTCAGAAACACAGTGGTCAGAAACACGGTGGTCAGAAACACACTGGTCAGAAACACAGTGGTCAGAAACACGGTGGTCAGAAACACACTGGTCAGAAACACAGTGGTCAGAAACACGGTGGTCAGAAACACACTGGTCAGAAACACAGTGGTCAGAAACACGGTGGTCAGAAACACACTGGTCAGAAACACAGTGGTCAGAAACACACTGGTCAGAACCACAGTGGTCAGAAACAAGGTGGTCAGAAACACACTGGTCAGAAACACAGTGGTCAGAAACACACTGGTCAGAAACACAGTGGTCAGAAACACTGCGGTCGGAAACACAGTGGTCAGAAACACAGTGGTCAGAAACAGAGTGGTCGGAAACACAGAGGTCAGAAACACAGTGGTCAGAAACACAGTGGTCAGAAACACACTGGTAAAAAACACACTGGTCATAAACACACAGGTCCGAAACACACTGGTCAGAAATACAGTGGTCAGAAATACAGTGGTTTGAAACACAGTGGCCAGAAACACAGTGATCAGAAACACACTGGTCAGAAACACAGTGGTCAGAAACACACTGGTCAGAAACACAGTGGTCAGAAACGCAGTGGTGAGAAACACACTGGTCAGAAACACAGTGGTCAGAAACACAGTGGTCAGAAACACACTGGTCAGAAACACAGTGGTCAGAAACACAGGGTCAGAAACACAGTGATCAGAAACACAGTGGTCAGAAACACACTGGTCAGAAATACATTGGTCAGAAACACAGAGGTCAGAAACACGGTGGTCAGAAACATACTGGTCAGAAACACACTGGTCAGAAACGCACTGGTCAGAAACACACTGGTCAGAAACACAGTGGTCAGAAACACAGTGGTCAGAAACACA
>SZWC01000011.1:788921-799170 GCA_023375785.1 Penium margaritaceum | reverse complement strand
TGGTCAGAAACACAGTGGTCAGAAACACACTGGTGAGAAACACAATGTTCAGAAACACACTGTTTCGAAACACACTGGTCAGAAACACAGTGGTCAGAAACACACTGGTTAGAAACACAGTGGTCAGAAACACAGTGGTCAGAAACACAGTGGTCAGAGACACACTGGTCAAAAACAGACTGGTCAGACCCACACTGGTCAGAAACAAGATGGTCAGAAACAAAGTGGTCAGGAGCACAGTGGTCAGAAACACACCGGTCCGATACACGGTGGTCAGAAACACACTGGTCAGAAACACAGTGGTCAGAAACACACTGGTCAGAAACACAGTGGTCAGAAACACACTGGTCAGAAACACAGTGGTCAGAACCACACTGGTTAGAAACACAGTGGTCAGAAACACAGTGGTCAGAGACACACTAGTCAACACCGGTCAGACACACACTGGTCAGAAACACAGTGGTCAAAAACACAGTGGTCAGAAACACACTGGTCAGAAACACAGTGGTCCGAAACACACTGGTCTGAAACACACTGGTCAGAAACACACTGATCAGAAGCACAGTGGTCAGAAACCCACTGGTCAGAAACATTCTGGTCAGAAACACGATGGTCAAAAGGAGACTGGTCAGAAACACACTGGTCAGAAACACAGTGGTAAGAGACACACTTGTCAGAAACACAGTGGTAGGAAACACAGTGGTGGGAAACACACTGGTCAGAAACACAGTGGTCAGAAACACAGTGGTCAAAAACACACTGGTCAGAAACACACAGGTCAGAAATACAGTGGTCAGAAACACACTGGTCAGAAACACAGGGGTCAGAAACACAGTGGTCAGAAACACCGTGGTCAGAAGCACACTGGTCAAAAACACAGTGGTCAGAAACACAGTGGTCGGAAACACACTGGTCAGAAACAAACAGGTGAGAAACACACCGGTCAGAAACACAGTGGTCAGAAACACAGTGGTCAGAAACACACTGGTCAGAAACATAGTGGTCAGAAACACAGTGGTCAGAAACGCACTGGTCAGAGACACACAGGTCGGAAACACAGAGGTCATAAACACACTGGTCAGAAACACAGTGGTCAGAAAGACACTGGTCAGAAACACTGTGGTCAGAAACGCACTGGTTAGAAACACTGAGGTCCGAAACACAGTGGTCAGAAACACAGTGGTCAGAAACACGCTGCTCAGAAACACAATGGTCAGAAACACACTGGTCAGAAACACAGTGGTCAGAAACACATTGGTCAGAAACACAGTGGTCAAATACACTGGTCAGAAACACAGTGGTCAGAAACACACAGGTCAGAAATATACTGGTCAGAAACACAGTGATTAGAAACACACTGGTCGGGAACACACCGGTCAGAAACATAGTGGTCAGACACACACTGGTCAGAAACATAGTGGTCAGAAACACAGTGGTCAGAAGCACACTGGTCAGAAACACACTGGTCAGAAGCACACTGGTCAGAAACACAGTGGTCAGATACACATTGGTAAGAAACATAGAGGTCAGAAACACAGTGGTCAGGAACACAGTGGTCAAAAACACAGTGGTCAGAAACACACTGGTCCGGCACACACTGGTCAGAAACACGCTGGTCAGAAACAGAGAGTTCAGAAACACACTGGTCAGGACCACACTGCTCGGACACACAGTGGTCAGGAACACAGTGGTCAGAAACACACTGGTCACAAACACAGTGGTTTTTAATACACTGGTCAGAAACATCCTGATAAGAAAGACACTGGTCGGAAATACAGTGGTCAGGAACACACTGCTCGGACACACAGTGGTTAGAAACACAGTGGTAAGATACACACTGGTCAGAAACACGGTGGTCATAATCACACTGGTCAGAAACACACTGGTCAGAAACACACTGGTCAGAAACACAATGGTCATAAACACAGTTGTCGGAAACACAGTGGTCAGAAACACAGTGGTCAGAAACACAGTGGTCAGAAACACACTGGTGAGAAACACACTGGTCAGAAACACAGTGGTCAGGTACACAGTGGTCAGAAACACAGTGGTCAGGTACACAGTGGTCAGAAACACAGTGGTCAGGTACACAGTGGTCAGAAACACAGTGGTCAGGTACACAGTGGTCAGAAACACAGTGGTCAGAAACACACTGGTCAGAAACACAATGGTCATAAACACAGTTGTCGGAAACACAGTGGTCAGAAACACAGTGGTCAGAAACACAGTGGTCAGAAACACACAGGTCAGAAACACCGTGGTCAGAAACACACTGGTCAGAAACACGGTGGTCAGAAACACAGTGGTCAGAAACACACTGGTCAGAAACACAGTGGTCAGAAACACGGTGGTCAGAAACACACTGGTCAGAAACACAGTGGTAAGAAACACACGGTAGAGAAACACGCTGGTCAGAATTACACTGGTCAGAAACACAGTGGTCAGAAATACACTGGTCAGAAAAACACTGGTCAGAAACACAGTGGTCAGAAACACGGCGGTTGGAAACACAGTGGTCAAAAACTCACTAGTCAGAAACACAATGGTAAGAAACACACTGGTCAGGAACACAGTGGTCAGAAACATAGTGGTCAGAAACACATTGGCCAGAAACACACTGGTGAAAAACACACTGGTCAGAAACACAGTGGTCAGGTACACAGTGGTCAGAAACACAGTGGTCAGGTACACAGTGGTCAGAAAAACAGTGGTCATAAACACAGTGGTCAGAAACACGGTGGTCAGAAACACAGTCGTCATAGACACAGTGGTCAGAAACACAGTGGTCAGAAACACAGTGGTCATAAACACACTGGTCGGAAACACACTGGTCAGAATCACAGTGGTCAGAAACACACTGGTGAGAAACACAATGTTCAGAAACACACTGTTCCTAAACACACTGGTCAGAAACACAGGGGTCAGAAACACACTGGTTAGAAACACAATGGTCAGAAACACAGTGGTCAGAAACACAGTGGACAGAAACACACTGGTCATAAACACAGTGGTCAGAGACACACTGGTCAAAAACAGACTGGTCAGACCCACACTGGTCAGAAACAAGATGGTCAGAAACAAAGTGGTCAGAAACACAGTGGTCAGAAACACAGTGTTCAGAAACACACTGGTAAGAAGCACAGTGGTCAGAAACACACTGGTCAGAAACACTGTTGTCAGTAACACACTGGTCAGAAACACAGTGGTCAGAAACACAGTGGTCAGAAACACAGTGGTCAGAAAGACACCGGTCAGATACACAGTGGTCAGAAACACACTGGTCATAAACACAGTGTTCATAAACACACTGGTCAGAAACACAGTGGTCAGAACCACACTGGTTAGAAACAAAGTGGTCAGAAACACAGTGGTCAGAGACACGCTGGTCAGAGACACACTGGTCAGACACACACTGGTCAGAAACACAGTGGTCAAAAACACAGTGGTCAGAAACACACTGGTCAGAAACACAGTGGTCCAAAACAAAGTGGTCAGAAACACAGTGGTCAGAGACACGCTGGTCAGAGACACACTGGTCAGACACACACTGGTCAGAAACACAGTGGTCAAAAACACAGTGGTCAGAAACACACTGGTCAGAAACACAGTGGTCCAAAACACACTGGTCAGAAACACAGTGGTCAAAAACACACTGGTCAGAAGCACAGTGGTCAGAAACCCACTGGTCAGAAACATGCTGGTCAGAAACACGGTGGTCAAAAACCGACTGGTCAGAAACACACTGGTCAGAAACACAGTGGTCAAAAACACACTGGTCAGAAGCACAGTGGTCAGAAACCCACTGGTCAGAAACATGCTGGTCAGAAACACGGTGGTCAAAAACCGACTGGTCAGAAACACACTGGTCAGAAACACAGTGGTAAGAAACACACTTGTCAGAAACACAATGGTCGGAAACACAGTGGTCAGAAACACACTGGTCAGAAACACAGTGGTCAGAAACACAGTGGTCAGAAACACACTGGTCAAAAACACCCTGGTCAGAAAAACACAGGTCAGAAATACAGGGGTCAGAAACACAGTGGTCAGAAACACAGTGGTCATAAGCACACTGGTCAGAAACACAGTGGTCGGAAACAGAGTGGTCAGAAACACACTGGTCAGAAACACACAGGTCGGAAACAGAGAGGTCATAAACACACTGGTCAGAAACACAGTGGTCACAAACACAGTGGTCAGAAACACTGTGGTCAGAAATACACTGGTCAGAAACACTGTGGTCCGAAACACAGTGGTCAGAAACACAGTGGTCAGAAACACGCTGGTCAGAAACACGCTGGTCAGAAACACACTGGTCAGAAACACAGTGGTCAGAAACACAGTCGTCAGAAACACACTGGTCAGAAATATACTGGTCAGAAACACAGTGATTAGAAACACACTGTTCGGGAACACACCGGTCAGAAACATAGTGGTCAGACACACAGTGGTCAGAAACAAAGTGGTCAGAAACACAGTGGTCAGAAACACACTGGTCAGAAACACACTGGTCAGAAGCACACTGGTCAGAAACACAGTGGTCAGATACACATTGGTCAGAAACATAGAGGCCAGAAACACAGTGGTCAGGAACACAGTGGTCAGAAACACAATGGTCAGAAACACACTGCTCAGGCACACACTGGTCAGAAACACGCTGGTCAGAAACACAGAGTTCAGAAACACACTGGTCAGGACCACACTGCTCGGACACACAGTGGTCAGAAACACGGTGGTCAGAAACACACTGGTCACAGACACAGTGGTTATTAATACACTGGTCAGAAACACACTGATCAGAAACAAACTGGTCAGAAACACAGTGGTCAGGAACACACTGCTCGGACACACATTGGTTAGAAACACAGTGGTCAGATACACCCTCGTCAGAAACACGGTGGTCAGAATCACACTGGTCAGAAACACACTGGTCAGAAACACACTGGTCAGAAACACACTGGTCAGAAACACACTGGTCAGAAACACAGTGGTCATAAACACAGTTGTCGGAAACACAGTGGTTAGAAACACAGTGGTCAGAAACACACAGGTCAGAAACACCGTGGTCAGCAACACACTGGTTAGAAACACGGTGGTCAGAAACACAGTGGTCAGAAACACACTGGTCATAAACACAGTGGTCAGAAACACAGTGGTCAGAAACACACTGGTCAGAAACACAATGGTAAGAAACACACTGGTCAGGAACACAGTGGTCAGAAACACAGTGGTCAGAAACACAGTGGCCAGAAACACACTGATGAAAAACACACTGGTCAGAAACACAGTGGTCAGAAACACACTGGTCAGAAACACAATGGTAAGAAACACACTGGTCAGGAACACAGTGGTCAGAAACACAGTGGTCAGAAACACAGTGGCCAGAAACACACTGATGAAAAACACACTGGTCAGAAACACAGTGGTCAGGCACACAGTGGTCAGAAACACAGTGGTCAGGTACACAGTGGTCAGAAACACATTGGTCATAAACACACTGGTCAGAAACCCGGTGGTCAGAAACACAGTGGTCATAGACACAGTGGTCAGAAACACAGTGGTCAGAAACACAGTGGTCAGAAACACCCGGGTCAGAAACACACTGGTCAGAAACACACTGGTCAGAAACACAGTGGTCAGAAACACACTGGTGAGAAACACAATTTTCAGAAACACACTGTTCCGAAACACACTGGTCAGAAACACAGTGGTCAGAAACACACTGGCTAGAAACACAGTGGTCAGAAACACAGTGGTCAGAAACACAGTGGTCAGAAACACACTGGTCAGAGACAGAGTGGTCAGAGACACACTGGTCAAAAACAGACTGGTCAGACCCACACTGGTCAGAAACAAGATGGTCAGAGACAAAGTGGTAAGAAACACAGTGGTCAGAAACACAGTGTTCAGAAACACACTGGTAAGAAGCATAGTGGTCAGAAACACACTGATCAGAAACACTGTTGTCAGTAGCACACTGGTCAGAAACACAGTGGTCAGAAACACAGTGGTCAGAAACACAGTGGTCAGAAACACACGGGTCAGATACACAGTGGTCAGAAACACACTGGTCAGAAACACAGTGGTCAGAAACACACTGGTCAGAAACACAGTTGTCAGAACCACACTGGTTAGGAACACAGTGGTCAGAAACACAGTCGTCAGAGACACACTGGTCAGAGACACACTGGTCAGACACACACTGGTCAGACACACGGTTGTCAAAAACACAGTGGTCAGAAACACACTGGTCAGAAACACAGTGGTCTCAAACATACTGGTCAGAAACACAGTGGTCAGAAACACACTGGTCAGAAGCACAGTGGTCAGAAACCCATTGGTCAGAAACATGCTGGTGAGAAACACGGTGGTCAAAAACAGACTGGTCAGAAACACACTGGTCAGAAACACAGTGGTGAGAAACACACTTGTCAGAAACACAGTGGTCGGAAACACAGTGGTGAGAAACACACTGGCCGAAAACACAGTGGTCAGAAACACACCAGTCAAAAACATCCTGGTCCGAAACACATAGGTCAGAAATACAGTGGTCAGAAACATACTGGTCAGAAACACAGGGGTCAGAAAAACAATGGTCAGAAACACAGTGGTCATAAGCACACTGGTCAGAAACACAGTGGTCGGAAACACAGTGGTCGGAAACACACTGGTCAGAAACAAACAGGTGAGAAACACACCGGTCAGGAACACAGTGGTCAGAAACACACTGGTCAGAAACACACTGGTCAGAATCATAGTGGTCAGAAAGACAGTGGTCAGAAACACACTGGTCAGAAACACACAGGTTAGAAACACAGAGGTCAGAAGCACACTGGTCAGAAACACAGTGGTCAGAAACACACTGGTCAGAAACACTGTGGTCAGAAACACACTGGTCAGAAACACTGTGGTCCGAAACATAGTGGTCAGAAACACAGTGGTCAGAAACACGCTGGTGAGAAACACAATGGTCAGAAACACACTGGTCAGAAACACAGTGGTCAGAAACACAGTGGTCAGAAACATACTGATCAAATACACTGGTCAGAAACACAGTGGTCAGAAACACACTGGTCAGAAATATACTGGTCAGAAACACAGTGATTAGAAACACACTGGTTGGGAACACACCGGTCAGAAACATAGTGGTCAGACACACACTGGTCAGGAACATAGTGGTCAGAAACACAGTGGTCAAAAACACACTGGTCAGAACAACACTGGTCAAAAGCACACTGGTCAAAGACACAGTGGTCAGATACACAGTGGTCAGAAACATAGAGGTAAGAAACACAGTGGTCAGGAACACAGTGGTCAGAAACACACTGGTCAGGAACACACTGCTCGGACACACAGTGGTCAGAAACACAGTGGTCAGAAACACACTGGTCACAAACACAGTGGTTATGAATACACTTGGCAGAAACACACTGATCAGAAACACACTGGTCAGAAACACAGTGGTTAGGAACACACTGCTCGGACACACAGTGGTCAGACACACAGTGGTCAGAAACACATTGGTCAGAAACACGGTGGTCATAAACACACTGGTCAGAAACACACTGGTCAGAAACACACTGGTCAGAAAGACACTGGTCAGAAACACAGTGGTCAGAAAGACTGTGGTCATAAACACAGTGGTCAGAAGCACAGTTGTAGGAAACACGGTGGTGAAAAACACAGTGGTCAGAAACTCACTTGTCAGAAACACAGTGGTCAGAAACAGATTGGTCATAAACACGGTGGTCAGAAACACAGTGGTCAGAAACATAGTGGTCAGAAACACAGTGGTCAGAAACACACTGGTCAGAAACACAGTGGTCAGAAACACAGTGGTCAGAAACACACTGGTCAGAAACACAGTGGTCAGACACACACTGGTCAGGAACATAGTGGTCAGAAACACAGTGGTCACAAACACAGTGGTCAGAAACACGGCGGTTGGAAACACAGTGGTCAAAAACACTGTGGTCAGAAACACAGTGGTCACAAACACAGTGGTCAGAAACACGGCGGTTGGAAACACAGTGGTCAAAAACACTGTGGTCAGAAACACAGTGGTCACAAACACAGTGGTCAGAAACACGGCGGTTGGAAACACAGTGGTCAAAAACACTGTGGTCAGAAACACAGTGGTCACAAACACAGTGGTCAGAAACACGGCGGTTGGAAACACAGTGGTCAAAAACACTGTGGTCAGAAACACAGTGGTCACAAACACAGTGGTCAGAAACACGGCGGTTGGAAACACAGTGGTCAAAAACACTGTGGTCAGAAACACAGTGGTCACAAACACAGTGGTCAGAAACACGGCGGTTGGAAACACAGTGGTCAAAAACACTGTGGTCAGAAACACAGTGGTCACAAACACAGTGGTCAGAAACACGGCGGTTGGAAACACAGTGGTCAAAAACACTGTGGTCAGAAACACAGTGGTCACAAACACAGTGGTCAGAAACACGGCGGTTGGAAACACAGTGGTCAAAAACACTGTGGTCAGAAACACAGTGGTCACAAACACAGTGGTCAGAAACACGGCGGTTGGAAACACAGTGGTCAAAAACACTGTGGTCAGAAACACAGTGGTCACAAACACAGTGGTCAGAAACACAGTGGTCAGAAACACACTGGTCAGAAACACACTTTTCAGAAACACACTGGTCAGAACACGTCGGCCAGAAACACAGGGGTTAAAAAACACAGTGGTCAGAAACACAGTGGTCAGAAACACACTGGTCAGAAACACACTGGTCACAAACACAGTGGGCAGAAACACTCTGGTCAGAAACAGACTAGTCAGAAACACAGTGGACAGAAACACGGTGGTCAGAAACACAGTGGTCAGAAACTCATTGGTCAGAAACACAGTGGTAAAAAAACACAGTGGTCAGACACACAGTTTTCAGAAACACAGTGGTCAGAAACAGAGTGGTTAGAAACACAGTGGTCAGGAATGCAGTGGTCAGAAACACGGTGGTAAGAAACACACTAGTCAGAAACACAGTGGTCAGAAACACACTGGTCAGAAACACAGTGGTCAGAAACACAGTGGTCATAAACACAATGGTCAGGAACACAGTGGTCAGAAACACATTCGTCAGAAACACATTGGTGAGAGACACAGTGGTCAGAAACACACTGGTCAGAAACACAGTGGTCATACACACACTGGTCAGAAACACGGTGGTCAGAAACACACTGGTCAGAGACACACTGGTAAGAAACACACTGGTCAGAAACACAATGGTCAGAAACACACTGGTCAGAAACACACTGGTCAGAAACACAGTGGTCAGAAATACACAGGTCAGTAACACACTGGTCAGAAATACAGTGGTCAGAAACACACTGGTCAGAAACACTGTGGTCAGAAAAACAGTGGTCAGAAACACACTGGTCAGAAATGAAGTAGTCAGAAACATATTGAGCAAGCTGACTGGTCACGAACACGGTGGTCAGAAACACACTGGTCAGAAACACGGTGGTCAGAAACACAGTGGTCAGAAACACACTGGTCAGAAACACAGTGGTCGGAAACACACTGTTCAGAAACACAGTGGTCGGAAACACAATGGTCAGAAACACAGAGGTCAGAAACACGGTCATCAGACACACAGTGGACAGAAACACACTGGTCAGAAACACAGTGGTCAGAAACACAGTGGTCAGAAACACACTGGTCAGAAAAACATTGGTCCGAAACACAGTGGTCAGAAACACAGTGGTCAGAAACACACTTGTCACAAGCACAGTGGTCAAAAACACACTGGTCGGAAACACACTGGTCGGAAACACAGTGGTCAGAAACACAGTGGTCAGAAACACAGTGGTCAGAAACACAGTGGTCAGAAACACACTGGTCAGAAACATAGTGGTCGGAAACACACTGGTCAGAAACACAGTGGTCGGGAACACACTGGTCAGAAACATAGTGGTCAGAAACACACTGGTCATAAACACACTGGTTAGAAACACGGTGGCTAGAAACACAGTGGTCAAAAACACTGTGGTCAGAAACACAGTGGTCAGAAACACACTGGTCAGAAACATAGTGGTCAGAAACACACTGGTCATAAACACACTGGTTAGAAACACGGTGGCTAGAAACACAGTGGTCAAAAACACTGTGGTCAGAAACACAGTGGTCAGAAACACACTGGTCAGAAACACACTGGTCAGAAACACACTGGTCAGAAACACACTGGTGAGAAACACAGTGGTCAGAAACACAGTGGTCAGAAACACA